>CAMZMU010000013.1:4081986-4599257 GCA_947311845.1 Poa pratensis
TGGAGCAAAAAGTCAAGGACTGGGCACTTAAGAAGATGGCCGAGCTATTCAAGAACTGGAAGAAAAGATTGAACAAACTGTTTGTCAAGAAAAATAAGACTCCAGACTTCGATAAAGGGTATGAGAAGATAAAGGACTACTGGGAAGAATTTGTGGCGTACAAGAAATCAGAGGAAGCTCTGGAAAAGTCTGCAAAAAATGCGGCAAATGCTGCTCTAAAGATGTACCACCATACTATGGGGCCTGGTGGCTACGCTGGTAGCATGCCTAAGTGGGAGAAACTTGAGGCGGACCTGCTGGCTAATGGGATCACTCCAGAGCCACTCAAGTGGATCGAACGGGCAAGAAATTGGTTTTACGGGCATGGGGGCACGTTGGACGCAGAAGGGAAGTGCATATATAACAGAAGACACAAAGATAATCCCCTACTACCCATCCAAGAAATTAGAAATGCAGTAAAGGATGTTGAAGAGGGACGGTTCATTCCCGATAGAGAGGATGACGAGCTCACACGCGCCCTTGGGAATAAGGAACACGACGGACGGTTACGAGGCGTACCTGGCTCCAAGCCCAAGACAATTGCGATTCCCGAGCACAGGAAGAAATTTCCTGATAGAAGCCATCAGAGGAGAAAGGAAAGGGAGGCAATGGAAGCACGCGCTGCTGCAGACCGGCTGCGTAATATAGAAGAAGAATTAAAGCTGCAGAAGGAACAAATTGCCGTGCTTAGCCAGCAAGGTACTAGCGGCCAATCTCAACGGCACATGGTAGAAGCTGCATGCGATGGTACCGGTGGCCCATCGAATCGGAAAAGCAGCGTGGCTTCCACGGAGCTCCAGGATGGTAATGATGATGCAGTGGCTCCACTTCGTCGCTACCCAGTGGATGATATCACGGAGAGCACACCTTGTGAGATGCATGTGAAAGTTTTTAACTTAACCGTGAAGGTGGCGGTCGGCTATGTCGTACCAATTGGACCTAATCCAACTTACCATTTCTCTCCGGTTCCAAATGGCTACGCTGTTGTCGCGGTGGATGAAGTGATGAAAGATTATGAGGAGCTGAAGCTGCAACACCCTGCAGGTGAAGATGGGGAGGTGCTTGAACTTGGAGAAGCCAAGAAAGCGACCATTCTATGGCCAAAGGAATTCATCGTGCTTCCGAACTGGCAGCCAAGGCCATCGACTCCTCACCAGTCTCCAGCGCAACAGTCCTCTTCACCGCCTCAGCATTCTCCAGCGCAACAGTCCTCTTCACCGCCTCACCAGTCTCCAGCGCAGCCGTCTCCGCCGCCGCGTCAGCCGTCTCCGCCGCCGCGTCAGCCGTTTCCGCCCACCGCTCGTACTATGAGGGGTAAGCGATCACCGAAACGTAAAAGGTCGCCCCTCCCAACAGTACCTCATAAGAATCTTCCCATTAGACCTTATGACAGGACTGTAGCGGAAAACGCCGCGGAGGTGGCTGCCTACAATAAGGCTTTTTTTGCACCAAAAAAGCCCGAGCAGAAGCCGGTATACGATGAAAAATCCAAAAAGTGGAGAAAGTCCTTCCTTGAGCAGCCATCCCAGATATCGATGAATCTGCCATCTGACTATGGTCGTGAACTTACTAAGCTAGCACGTGCCCAGTCTGAGCAGAACAAGGGAAGAAGTGCAAAAAGCGGGAAACAAATTGCCCAGCTCGGACAGCAGAAAAATCAATCGGTCCCCCCGCTCATAGTGTGTTCCGATGTCGACAAGGACTTCAGAGTCGCTATGGATAAGGACCTGGAATTATTGGACCCCAGAGCCATAGCTGCTGCTAAAGAACTTGGTGTCACTGTATCGCAGGCCAAGGAACAGGCTACCGCCTTGGGTATGAGCCTTGGTCAACTTTTAGGCTATGAATATGCGCCAATGTTAGAGATGGCACGGAAATATGTCCAAGGGGAGCCTATGGTCAGTAATGAGGAGCTGACGGGTCTATCAACACATATGCGAAATCTGCATACCTGGTACCTGGTGCACACATCAAAGAAGGACGCGAAAGAGTGGTTTCCGCTGGACGTTAGAGTGGAGCATTTCTTCAAACGTTACATTATACAGGTTCAACTGACTGAACTGTTCCAGTTATTCCAAAAGCGCGCCCTCGACAAATCTATCCTCTCTTGCTATTGTCTGTAAGTGATTTATTTTCGTAATTAAGTCTCTAGCTCAGTTCATTGCCTGTATTATATTATCCTGACTATATATATATCCTTTTGTACGCTATTATGCAGAATGAAGATGCTGGAATGCAAAAGATCTAAAGTTTTTGAGGTTGGGTTCGTTGACCCATATATCGTGAATTCACATACGTTAGTCAATCACCCCAAAGACGTGGAGCATGACCTGACCACCTTTTTAACCATGCAACATTTCTGTACGGAAATACTATTTCCTTACAACTTCAGGTGAGTGTTTCTGTCTTGTACATATTTTTATTTGGCTTTCTCGATGTTAAGTGTAATTGATGAGCTATGCATGTCTGCTTTATGTAAACGTCCGCAGGTTCCACTGGATTCTGCTAAGCATTCAACCTGACAAGTCCACAGTTGAAGTCCACGACTCATTAAGTTGGGACCAAGCGTTGTGGTCCGACATGAAAGAAATGCTCAACAAGTAATTTCAATCATTATCGCATTATATCGCCCTCTTTCGTTCGTTCCCTGATGTCAAGTAATTAATAACTCCTTTGTTCATTTTCTTTGCCAAAGCAGGTGTTGGACAATTTTCAAACAGAAGGTAGAAGGTCCATTCAAAGATGAGCTAACTTATAAAACGGTGGAAAGTCCGCAGCAGCCACCGGGGAGTAATTTATGTGGATTCTACGTTTGCGAGTTCATTCGCGAGTTGACCACTGAGCGGAGAACAACTGCTTTCAGCAAAATGCGGGAGAAGATCGACCCAGAACTGCGCGTAGGAGCAATTCAAGAGGAATTGGCGGGATTTCTGCTTAGGGAGGTCATCGATGAAAGGGGAGAACATTATGCTTCGGACGATGAACTACATATGCCTTGATGGCTTGATCTATCTCCATGTAATTAAATAGTTGTATTCTCGCAAGAGATCGAATATTAATTATATATGCATCAACATGTACTGTGTATATAGTAGAGCGTATAATATGCGTACGGAAACGATGGAGAGCACGTCGGCGATGCGAAGAAGGGGGAGACGACGGAGGCACCGGCGAGAGGGAGAGGGGGCACCGGCGAGAGGGAGAGGAGGCACCGGCGAGAAGGAGAGGGGGCACCGGCGAGAGGGAGAGGGGGCACCGGCGAGAGGGGGCACCGGCGAGAGGGAGACCCTAAACCCTAAATACCAAAAAAAAAAAGCACTCATTGGTCCCGGTTCGTAACAAGAACCGGGACCAATGAGTCTCCCCCCACGCCCAGCCAGAACTGGCCACGTGGCCACCCATTGGTCCCGGTTCGTGGCCCAACCGGGACTAGCATTAGTCCCGATTGGCCAGTCCCGGTTGGGCAACCGGGACTGATGGCCCAACCGAACCGGGACCATAGGCCCATTTTCTACATGCATGTGATCATAGAAAGTGATTCTAAGGTGTCTGTGAACTTGTGCAATGATGAGACCAACAATACATCTGAGATTATGTCAATATGTCAAGAGGTCAGAGAGATCAGGAGAGCTTTATCTAGCTGTAGCATTTCTTTTGTTGGGCGGGATGCAAATGTAGCGGCCCATTTATGGGCTAAGCAAGCTAGTGTCGATAGGAGGAGATGCCTGTGGATTAACTATAACCTTGGCTTTCTCGTAGATACTCTTCAGAGTGATTGTAATTCTGTCGACTGATTAATAAAGCTCATTAATTCGCAAAAAAAAAAGGTTGCTTTGCACATGCAATACGTGACAAGCAGAATCGGGCTGTACAATGCTAATTAAAAGGTTACGTGGTTTTCATTAAATCTTAACCGTATATTTTTTATCTAACTGTATAAATTAATTTAAATGATGTGCCTCAACATGGTGTCTCTATTAAACACCCTCATTTTGCTTTTAGTATATAATAGATAAATTATATATTGGCTTATACGATTTTAATAAGAAAAGGAGAAGAAGAACAATGATAGATCGATAGATCATCATGCATGCTGTGCATGCATGTGAGAACAATGAATATGTTGTAGCTACAAGGCTCCAAGCACCAGCATGGATCTGAACACATATATAACTAAGCCTTGGGCGCCTCCTCCAGGGCCTTCGCCGGCTCCGGCTCGGACGAAGCAACAGCTTCGGCTGCGGCCTCAGCGGCCGGCGCTGCACTCTCTTCCGTGGCCGGCTTGGCTGCGACAGAAACAGCCTCCTCAGAACCCTCAACTTTGGTCACTCTCTTCTCCTCTGCCGCATCTTCTTTCTCCTCTGCCTCCTCCTCGGCAGCGGCCGGAGCCTCCCTGGGCGTCTCCTCGGCGCCAGGGAGTAACGTGGCGACCTTGTCGAAGGTCGCGAAGAGCGGGCTGGACAGCAGGGCCGGACCCACCTTGGCGATGCCCTCGCTCACTTGTTTGGCTCCTGGGAAATCTGAAATCACGTAAATATGAACTCAGCAGCATTCAGCGCAGAACAAATATAGTAATATACTATACGGAGAAGTAATCTTCAGGTATTTTGAACATTTTCTATACCAATGTTGGCAAGATCTTCTATGAACTTGGTGACGCCTGCAGAGTTCTTCTTGATCCACGACACCTTCTTTTCCTTGATCAGAACCTATAAAAAAACACGTGCAAAAATTATGTTATTCTTCCGTAGCTTTAAAAGACGACACATATACCAGCCCGTCCATTATTATGACATGGCACATGGGCAGGGCATACACAAAAAGGCATTGCTCATTGAGCCAAACCCAAGAACTAGACAAAAGAAATTGAAAAAAAGAAAGCACACGCATGTATATGCAGCCATAACAAAATCATCGGTTATAGCATATCAGTATGTAGTCTTCCAAATACAGGCAACAAAACTCATGCACCATCACCATGGGAAGTTTTCAAGAAATGATATGTACGTACCTTGACTGCGGCGGTAGCAGACTCGTAGATCTCGACCACCTTAGGCTGGAGATCCGCCTTCTTCTCCTCGAACTCGACGTTGATCGCATCCTAGAAGTTAACCGATGATGTAGTCAAGAGATGAAGAGATCATCCTACGTCAAAGTGGAGGTTGAGGGAAGGATAGCTAAATGTACGCACCTTCGATTCGTCGAACGACTTGACGAGCTCGGCGGCGGCGGCGGCTTTCTTCCCGGCGCTCTTGGCGAAGACGGTCTTCACCTTGGGCAGCACCTTGGACTTCCAGTAATCCATGCTGGCACGAGAGCCCTTTCTCGGTTGCTAGCTTGATATGCTCTCTGGCGACTAATAGGGGAGCTGCTCAGCTGGAAAGACGTACGAGAGAGAGGCTATGCATGGTTGATTGGCAGCCTCCAAATCAGGACGTGAACTGGAGGCTCTGCTTTTGCAGTCTTTAATGGTGGCCAGTCCAGGACGCTCTTAGCTGTAGTTATCGAAGCGGCTGTGCTGGCATGGTGCCACCACCTACAAGGGTTCTGGCATTGCAGGAGTGCCACCGGCCGGCAGCTAATAATTCAGCGGGATTCCGACAATCTCTGCCAGCGGAGACGCAGAGGTTACTGATGATTTATTGTCACGATGCATGCATAGACGCGCGCCTAAGATATTGAACAAAACGGAAACATTGCCTCATTTTATTAAAAAAGTAGGAGGAAATTGACCGGTTCATTAGCGGAGAACCAGCCGAAAATCGTTACAAGTGCACCAATGTAGTCATGGAACACCACATTGGGCAGACCCGGCCGACCTGGCTACCCACATGAAACACACACGCCACCTTGGAGGAAAAACATCATCAAAGTCGTCACCGAGCGTCATCGTCGTCACTCCTCCCCGAGCAAGCGATTCCGACTTCACCTTCGACGACCACTGACGAAGCCCTCGCCGCAGCCGCCGCAGAAAACCATGTCGGCCTATGCCAAACAGTCGACCCAAAGCGTCGAGGAAGAGGCAGCTCCAACTTCGACGAAGAGCTTCACCGGAGAAAGTTGCACACCTTGCACCCACGGAATCCGGAGGCCACTGTAGAAAAAGTGGCATCGTTGTCAGCCTGCCCGCCCCGAGACACGCAGCTCCGACTTCACAACTTCACAGCGGGACGCAGCACGGACAGTCGGTGACGAAGGACATGCCGCGACTCGGCTCCGCTCACCACCGTCATCGTCGCCACACAGCTCGCAACGCCACCAAAGCACCCAAGACATCGTCAGCCGCTGCCAACCACGATGTTGTGTGAGTCCAGCCCACGGGCGAGCACACAGGAACCACCATCTTCAAGACGACGCCCTCAAGAGGGGAGGCGACGAAGATCGACGCCGTCGTCCGACCCTGCACAAACAGGGTCCAGGTCTTCAACCGAAGAGGAGGTCCAGGGTTGAGGAGAATCGAGGAGCGCCAAGACGACCCCCCAAGAGGGAGAACGGCGTCCACGGACGTCGCGTCGTCGGACTTTCGCCCAGAGCAGTCGAGACTCTCCAACCCCACGCAGCCGGACCAAGGCGGGGAGACCCGCATCACCGCCGACCTGCACACCCACTGATCCAAACACATCATGCGCGACGACGCGCGCCTAAGATATATATACTCCCGATTTGCACGTTGACTGATCAAGGCGAGGTCTAGGCGTCGGGTAGAACCGCTTTCTTCTCGGCACACGCAACATGCTACCATGAGCTGATAGTTGTACATATTTGGTTTATTAATGTAAAATTGGATTCGGCTAATTCTATGTAACTTAATGCTCGGTCACCCAATTGCATTTATGCAATTAATGTGCAATTGAGAAAAATCATTTGCAAATGCAACCCTGTGCTCAACTTCAGTTGTACGAATCATGAAATAAATTCCACGGTCAAAGAGTCGAACGAGGTCTAACTTAATTCTCGGTCAGAGAGGTAAGCAAAAGGGAGGAAGCAGCTAATTCTCGCTCAGCCAATTGCATATGCAATTCACCCAATTGCGTATGCCATCCATGTGCAATCGTAACGCCATGTGCAACTCTCAGGCGTACAAATCATGGTGCAAATCTCACGGTCGAGTAGTCGACCAAGCTTTAAACTAATTTTTATCCACCGAGAATTAGCAAAGGGTGTTAAGAAATTGCATTAGGAAATTCCATACTGTTGCCCAACAAGAAAAAAATACCAATTGATGTGGATAGGGGTCCTGATCTTCGCGGATTTGGGGGTGAGTGTGATGAACATGACGAACTCACGAAAAACGAAAAGGGAAACGAGGGAGAAACACGAGGTCCAAAGGTAAGATAACTAGCAAAATCTACGAAGGTAGATCAATCGATAACCAGCCCGAGGGTAGCCACCGATTCTCAAGTCCCAAGCCAATCTTACTCTCAATTGAAACCCGTTTCTCTCACCGGTCGGTCCACCGGTTCAATAGAATCCACATGAAAAGATTGGCAAGTAGAAGCTACTAGGAAACGTCTTGATTCATCTCCAAAAGGGAGGCCTTGGGTTTCCACATGGGGAAAGTAGGAGTATATCTCAACAAAGTCAGTTCATATCTTATCTAACCCTAATCCTAGGCAGAGGAGGGGCTATTTATAGTCTAGTAAACGAAAGGGTAAGTTGGGGAGGTTTACATGGGTTTCAGCCCGAATCCTGGGGTGTGCAGCGGTAGTACCGTTGGTGGCAGCGGTATTACCGCTCCTGGCAACAGATAGTTTTAGATGACATCTAAAGAACAATGGGGTATTTCTCGATGAAATTTATGAGGACGAAAGAAATTTATGGTGGGGTGAACTTGGACGGATAAAAAGTTTGATGCAAAAAATCAAAATAGTCCAGACATCTTAATATTTTATAGGATACTAAGCGTAATCACTAAGTACAATATAGAAAAAGAAACATATTTGGACAGAAGTATAATCTAAAAACGTACCGATAATGAATCTTCAGTGTCATCTAGAAGTCATAGAATGGCAAATCTCTACCCTCTTTTTGAAAAAGATTCTTAATTTTTCCAAGATTTAGACTTTTAAATGTGCCTCGCTCGATGTAATACACCATGTAAGTCATTAAGTTAGTCATTGGCCATCTTGTTTAGTAACTCGACCTTGATTATCTTCGTAGTCAGAAGGCTCTTTGAACTGTTGCCGTCGCCACAATGTAGTCAAAAAATTGTACCTCCCCCTTTGAGATGCCAATTCCTTCTTTTTTTTGTCCACCTCTACATCAGAACATCTGCCCGAAGAACCCTAGCAGCATGTGGGAAGAACCCGCAGCGCCTTGCTTGCTAGCTCCGCCGCCGCTGATCTACTCCAAATGTTGGCCTGGCCTGCTGCGGGTCGCTTGTCTCCCCGTTCAGGCGTTCACTCCTGGTTTCTAGGTGAGCATGCAGCAGCACGGCAGCTCGCTAGTGGTGCTGTCCAGGTCGAACCGTTGAATAAGTGGCGAGAGGGCACGACATAGATGGGAACGATAACGATTCAATCGATCGCCTCAAAGAAACGAGGGGAGCGCCTATATGGCGCCTTAAACGGCGCGATTCGTCCCGGTCGCCTGAAGGAGAAGCTTCAAGGGTAGCTCCAAAAGGCGGCCAAATAAAAAATTACTATTTTCCTTTCGTGTTTTTCTAAACCTGTTTTTTAGTCTTAATATTTAAAAAACTGATTCTGTCAATTTTTTTTTGTAAAATCTGAATATTTGTAAATTTTAATTTTTTTCAAATTTGAACAATTACCAAATCTGAATGTTTTAAATTTGAACAATTCGAAAACATTCATATTTCAACATTTTTTAAAATATGAACAAGTTTTTAATCCGAACATTTTCAAATTCTAAACATTTTTTCCAATTTGATTTTTCTTAAATCTGAATGTTTTCGGAAATAGAAAAATAAATGAAAAGAAACAGAAAAAGGAAAACAGTGAAAAAACAGAAAAGAAAACAAATAAGAAAAAAGACAAACAAAATAAAATGCAGGCCGGCCCACGAGGTGTCTCCCTTCAGGCGGCGCAAAGCCCCCTCGCTGCTACTAGGCGGTATATAGGATTTACCAAAAACGAGCAAGCGTCGTTCGTTAAACTTCGCTCGCGCGTGGCCTGTAGCCCAGTTCGGCCGAGACAGCCTCCGCGTATGGCCCATAAAGCCCATTCAGACCAAGGCAGCCGGCAATGTTGCACAGTTTATCTCCTTTTCCTATTTTCCTCTAACAAAAACGAGAAGAATAAAGAGAAAATGCTTATATATATATGTAACTTTTTCTGCCAGAAATCAAGGTAGACTGGGCGCCCGACCTTGTCCTGGTGGGAGCTCCGCCCTGCTGGTTAATGATCGGCCATACTAGATTTCTAAAGTAAAATAATTGTAAAGTTTAAAAGTTTCGCTGAATATTAAGACTTTTATGTGATTTTTGTATAAGAAAGTGTTACTTACGAATGGAAATCTTGTTAAGAGACGTTTGACTGAGAAATTTGCTCGTCTTGGCGTGGCTGCGACGATGGGTTGCTCTTGGAGTGCGGAGATGCTGACTGTTGCGGATCTGCGAAGACGGTAGGGGATCCGACCGCCTGTTAAAGGGTGGAGTGGCGTTGGCTCCGGATCCGACATTGAAGAAGCTCAGAGGGCTCTTCCAGCCGATGTTTTTTATCGGGCTAGATCAAGCCTTACGGGCTGGTGGCTATTGCGGCTCGTTAATGCCTCATGGCAATCGGTTTCTTTAGCGTCAAGATGTGGACAACCGTTGATGTTCTTCTTCTCAGGCTACGGCAAAGGACGTGAGTGCTTGATAGTTACGGTGATGGCGGTATGCAACAGTACAATCGTTTGTATTCTCCTAATTTTCTGTTACTTGTATTCGTCTCAACTATGTGTTTTATACTATCAATACAAGTAATGTATGCCTATATCGTAAAAAAAAAAATCTATTTACACCTTTTCGATGTAGAGTACGGGGCGATGCTCCCGTTTCAAAAAAAAAAAAACGAGCTATTCGTTTGCATCGATATCATTGAGCGATGAGCATGTTGTGGAGGTGAAATATCAGAGCCAGAAATAACATAATAAACACAAATGAAGCGATTTTTGGGTATGTGTATAGTGTAGCGGGAATGTGACTGGATGAAGCGATCTAAATAGAGGACTGCCTCCTAAAAGTACTCGAAATCAACGTACGACGACGGATCAGCGTGAGGCGAGCTGGCCTTTCCACCGGCCGCGGCGGCGCTCCTCGGCGTGCCGCCTTGCGACGATGCGCCGCCATCCTTTTCGGGTAGCCGGACGGCGCAGGCTTCCACGGCGACGTCGGGCACGTAGGGAGGCGCGGCACTCCTGACGAGCGCCCAGTTGACGCCCTCGAAGAACGGGTGCTGCTTGACCTCGGCCGCGCCGCGCCGGTACGCGAGCCGCTTCTGCGGCTCCTTGGCCAGCAGGCCCCTGATGAGGTCCCTGGCGGCGGCACTGACGCCCGGCGCGTCCGGGAACCGCAGCGGCTGGCCGACGACGTTGAAGAGCGTTGCCCGGTTCCCCGAGCCCTTGAAGGGCGTGGTGCCATGGAGCAGCTCGTAGAGGAACACGCCGAACGTCCACCAGTCGACGGCGCTGCCGTGGCCCTCTCCGCGGATGATCTCCGGCGCCAGGTACTCGTGCGTGCCCACGAACGACATCGACCGCGCCCCCGTCGGCTCCGCCGTGAACTCCAGCGACGTCCATGCCTGCTTCTTCCTGCCGTCCCCGGCCACCAGCTCCTGCTGCTGGTCCTCTTTGCCTTTGGCCGCCTTCTTCTTGGCTCTCGTCTTGGACGATGACAGCATGCGCGGGAGCTTGCAGCCGTGGACGAGGCCGCCCGCGCCGCCTACACGGCCGGACGGGGAGCGGACGAGCGCCGGGCTGACGGAGCAGCGGAGGGAGAGATCAAAGTCGGAGAGCATGATGTGGCCTTCCTCCCTGACCAGCACGTTCTCCGGCTTGAGGTCCCGGTACACCACGCCCAGCATGTGCAGGTACTCCAGGGCAAGCAGCACTTCAGAGGCGTAAAACCTGCATGCATAATTGAATACGGATTAATGAGGCGTATACAACCTGATTGATTTCAGTTCGTATGCCCGTGCAGCACACTCGGTCACCTGGCGGCGTGCTCGGTGAAGTGCTTGTTGGGCTGCTTCTGCCTGAGCGAGTGCAGGTTGCCGCCGCTGCAGAACTCCATGAGTAGGCAGAAGAACTTGTCGGTCTCGAAGTGGGAGTAGAGCGTGGGGAGGAAGGGGTGGTCCAGCAGGCCGAGTATCTCTCGCTCCGTCTGCGCGCGGGACAGCTTGTTCCTGCTCACCAGGGAGCCCTTGTCCATGACCTTCATGGCGAACAGCGCGCCGCCCCCCGGGGCGGCGCCCCGGAGCTCCACCAGGTACACGCTGCCGATGTCGCCGTAGCCCAGGCGCTTGAGGAGCCTGAAGTGGCCCAGGCTGAGCGGGGACTCGCGCGCGTCCGCCGCTCTGATGGCCTCCCAGCGCCCGTCCCCGCCCGTGTGCCGCCGCACCAGCACCGCGCCGTTTACGCCCTCCGCGTCGACGTGGGCGTGGCTGCGTCCGGAGCCGTTGTCGAGATCGGCGGCGGTGGTCACCGTCGCGGGAACTGCGGCCACGTCGAGGGAGGTCGTCGATACGGCCGTCGACATCGTGGAACGATTGGTCCCGTCCGCGTAGATTGGGTTCATGCTCTTCCTGAACCCCGGGGGCTCGTGGGGCGAATGGACGTCCGTTGCACCGACGAGCATCCTCGGGCTTGGCAGCGTCGTCGGGTACACGCCGGAGTCGACGCTCCTGTACCTGATGCGCTCCATGCCGCTAGCTAGCACTGCCCAGTTGTGGTCGTTACTCCATGATGATGCTCTGTACTTGTCGTGCTGTATATATATGATCACGAAGATGTAAACAATGGCAACGCACCAACAAACAAAGTACTACGTACGAGTCTACGATCGACACCTTCATAAGTACTTACTAGCCAATTAACCAAACTGTGCAACAAAAGGAACAGAGAAATCAAAGCAGAGCAACTAATTCCCGTACCAGCTTAGCCGCCTCCAAACAAAGACAGAGATGTTAAGGACGACGAACGCGGCGAACTGGAACTCGATTGCGTGCAGAGATGGCAGTTTGGGTCGTGGAGTTAAGGACGCATGTCACTAGTGTTCGTGGCTGCCACCAACAGTTTGGGGGACGGACGTGGAGGAAAGGATAGTTTAAAGGACGTGGAGGGGGCGAAGGGATCATATTTGGTCGTGGCGGGAGGGAAATGGAAGACAGGGGCCGGCCAATGTCAACACAGCCGGTCGGTCGTTGGAGACAATGGGTTGGTTTGGTTAATTGGGCGGCTAATCTCCCAGACATACATTTCCCCCTGATATGATTCTTGTCGTCGGGTATCTTTTTTTTATGGCAATGTCGTGCTATCAAAGAACATAAACTAGGTTTCGTAGCTATTCTAGAAACGGGAAGATCAAAATTTTAAACGCCTTTTCTGAGACAATTGGCGGGGGAATGGATTTTATGTGGTTTTGCTTACCTCCTCATGGTCCTTCGGGGGGAATTTTGGTGGGTTTTAATGCCAACGAATTTGTAGTGCAAAATGTTGCCACAGGGGATTTTTGTGTTAAATTCCAAATCAAAAATAAGTTGGATGGCTTCATGTGGGTTTTTTTTTTTGAATTTTTCCACGTATATTAAACCAGCAAAGAGTACACGATTACATCGATTACAAAAACAAAACTAAAAGAGACTAGCAAATCTATAAGATCTTCAACCTCTTTCTTCATCCATGACACAATCTTGTACTTTTCTGAAGGCAGCCGTAGAACAACGCCAACACCACCAAACCACAGACCTGTGAATACCACCGAAAGTTCTCCCTTTTTAATTTTGAGCCGCAATGCCAAGGCTTTGTGCACGCACGCAGCCATTAAATTAATCAAGCAACATCGGCAAGAGCACCACCACTGGTATTTCAGGGACAAATAACCGAACCACTTTGTCGACATCGTTGGGAGCCGAGAGAACGAATCACCATTGCCGAAGACGTAGTAGCCGGGATAGATATTGTGAGGACAAACCTCCTCGCGGCAACCATGAGAAACAATCCAAAATTGATCTGGCGAAGTAAGATCTGAAGAACCATACCTAGACAGACTTAATCTTCCAAAGCCACCATTGACGTCGGGAAGGATATCTCGCCGTCGAACGAAGCGTGGAAGATCACTTATTGCAGGCGATACCATCTCCATTAACAAAGAAGATGACGACCAAAACCAAACTCTATCATTAAGGACCTTCGAAAAGCGCCGTGCGCAGGTCCGAGGTTCCCACCCCTTCTAGTGCCAGAACGGCACCTAGAGGAGGCGAGGACCCGTCGAATCTTTGCCGGCGGCGACGATGAAGCTGCAGATATCACCGGCGGCGGCGGCTAGGGTTGAAACCCTAGGCGGCCGCCACGATCGCCACGATCGCCTACTCTCCTGTCTTTCTCTCACGTACCGTTTCAACCGCGTACGACTCCTGCTTCATGTGGGTTTTTGTTGCTGTAAGCCCAGGACAATCTTAAGCCTGATTTCCTAGCAGAACTAGTACGGATTTGTGAGAATGAGGAGCTTCCCATGTTGGTGGGAGACGACTTTAATATCATTCGACGACAAGAAGAAAAAAATAATGAAAACTTTAATGCTCGCTGGCATTTTATTTTTAATGCAATTATTGAGAGCCTTAGTCTGAAAGAGCTTGAACTCTCAGGGAGGCAATACACATGGGCAAGTAGGAGAGAAACACCAACATTTGAGAAGTTGGATCGGTTTCTGGCGAGTGTTGAGTGGGAACAAAAGTTCCCATTGGTAACGGTACATGCCATGACTCAAACCGGTTCTGATCATACACCGCTACTAATTGACTCTGGTGAGCTCATCTTGGTAATAACTAATAAGTCACGGTTCTCTTTTGAACTGTCTTGGTTAAGGCAGAGTGGCTTCTATGAGGTTGTTGCTAGGGAATGGTCTAATTGTACAGACGGCAGTTCCCGATTGAGCAATGACAGAATAAAATTAGACACCTACGCCAATTTTGGAAAGGGTGGGCGAAAAATCTCAGTGGAGAATATAAGAAACAAAAAGAAAACTTACTCCTCCTCATTGATGAGCTTGATATCAAAGCACAAACAACTCCTCTTATTGTTCAAGAGAGAGCTGCAAAAAAGGAGGCGGACGAATGTATTGCTCGGTTACGACGTGATGAAGAGGCCAAATGGGCCCAACGAGCAAACGTTAAATTTATACAAGAAGGAGGGAACAATACGCGATATTTCCATTTAATTGCGAATGGGAAACATCGAAAGTATTTTTCAACTAAAACAAGATGAGGGCACAATTGTAGGACAAACAAATCTGAAAACTTTTATTACCGAATATTATAAGAGATTATTTGGTCAGCCGGAACCAAACTTTATCTCGTTAGACGAATCTGTGGTTCATGATCTACCGCAGATTTCACAGGAGGAGAATCAAATTCTAACATCTAACTTTACTGAAAAGGAGGTGTTTGAAGCGATTTCTCAGATGGAACATAATAAAGCTCCGGGACCAGATGGGTTTCCTGCGGAGTTTTACCAAAAAAATTGGGATGTAATCAAAATGGATCTGATCGCATTGTTTACACAGTTGCAAATGGTGATCTCCCACTTTATAGACTTAATTTTGGTGTGATCACCTTGCTGCCCAAAAAAGAGGATGCAAGTAGAATAGAACAATACCGCCCTATATGTCTTCTAAATGCGAGCTTTAAAATCTTTACTAAAGTGGGAACGAATCGTGTTTCTTCCATTGCTCACAAAGTCATTAGGCCAACACAAACCGTCTTTATCCCTGGCAGGAACATTCTTGAGGGAGTGGTTATTTTACACGAGACCATCCACGAAATTCTTAAGAAAAAGCTAGATGGTGTGCTTTTCAAGATTGATTTCAAAAAAGCATATGATAAAGTTAAATGGTCCTTCTTGCAACAAGCCCTCCGTATGAAAGGATTTGATCGTAAATGGCGTGAGTGGATTGCGAGATTTATTCAAGGCGGTAGTGTTGGCATCCGGGTGAATGATGACATTGGTCATTACTTTCAAACGCTCAAGGAACTTAGACAGGGGGATCATTTATCACCGGTCTTGTTCAACATTGTTGCCGATATGTTGGATGTCCTTATTGAAAGAGCGAAAGAGGACGGTCAGGTAGGTAGTCTTATACCACACCTAGTTGAGGCTGGGGTATCAATTCTACAATATGCTGATGATACCATCATGTTCCTCGAACATGATCTGGACAAGACGGTAAATATGAAACTGATTCTCTCTTTATTTGAACAATTATCGGGTCTCAAGATTAACTTTCACAAGAGTGAGATTTATTGCTTTGGAAAAGTTGCAGATTCACAAGATGAATATCGTGACATCTTTGGATGTGAAGTGGGGTCCCTGCCTTTTAAATATTTAGGGATTCCTGTCCATTACAGAAAGTTGCTGAATAGAGAATGGAAACCAATTGAGGATCGTTTTGAGAAAAAAGCTTGCGACATGGGTGGGAAAGATGTTGTCTTATGGGGACCGTTTAGTGCTGATTAATTCGGTCCTGACCGGCCTTCCCATGTTTCTCTTATCTTTCTTCGAGATCCCAGTGGGGGTCCGAAAAAGACTTGATTACTTTCGGAGTAGATTCTTTTGGCAAAGTGATCAACACAAAAGAAAATACAGGCTTGCTAAATGGAACATTTTGTGCCGTCCGAAAGACCAAGGTGGTTTAGGCATTGAGTTACTAGAGATAAAAAATAAATGCTTGTTAAGCAAATGGTTTTCCAAACTACTCAATGAAAAAGGCGTTTGGCAAGAATTGGTATATAATAAATACCTATGTGGTAAAACTCTAGCTCGAGTTACATCTAAACCATCTGATTCTCCTTTTTGGAAAGGAATAATGGCAGCTAAGCATGAATTCTTCTCACGGGGTTCATTTGTAGTTGGTAATGGCCAGGGAACCTGTTTCTGGAAGGATACATGGTTAGGGGATAGACCACTGTTGGTTCAATTCCCATCTTTGTTCAATATTGCGCGAAATAAAAATGTTTTGGTTTCCGCTGCATTGGCAAATGCACCTCTGGTTAACATTGAGTTTCGAAGGTCTTTGTTAGGAAGGAATTGGGATGAGTGGATATGGTTAGTACAAAAACTTATGACGGTTTCTCTTAATAACGAGGAAGACAAGTTTAGGTGGAGATTGACTCCAAATGGAATGTTTTCAGTTAAATCCATGTATGCCGATTGCATGAATGGACATACGCCCTTCCTACGTAAGTACCTGTGGAAATTGAAGGTTCCACTAAAAATTAAAAAATTTATGTGGTTTGTGAATAGAAAAGTGGTCCTCACAAAAGATAATTTGATTAAGAGAAACTGAAATGGCTGTAAAAAATGTGCTTTTTGTCAAGCTGATGAATCAGTAGAACACTTGTTTATTACATGTCCTTTTATAATGGATATTTGGAGATTGCTCCACTTCACTTACAACATATCACCTCCGACCAGTATAGCAAATATGTTTGGATCCTAGCTTACGGGAGTTGATAAAAAAACCAAAGCTCGTATTCGCATTGGCGTATGTGCTTTTATTTGGGCCGATTGGAACAGCAGAAATGATGTGGTGTTTAACAAGATCCCAAATGCTAATTTTTTTACAGGTCGTTCATCGAGCTACGTATTGGATCCACATGTGGTCCTACCTTCTCCCGCTGGACCAGCGGGCGCTTATGGACTCGGGTTGTACACGTCTTATGGTGGTCATCCGTGCTATCTACTTCCCCTTTGGGTGGCGGCGTGATAGGAGAATTTGTAATACCTAGACTTGTTCTCTATTTACCTTTGGGTGGCTGGCTTGTAGTCACCATGGTGAACTTTTTACTTTCCATTTGTAATACTCTAAGTACTTCGTTAAAACTTTGCGATAAAAGGCCGTGTGCATCACTCTGATGCAGAGGCTGGGGTTTTTGCTCCTTTTCTATAAAAAATTGTCGTCAAATATCTGGTTGCCCACAATTCCCGTGCAGGTTGACTGGGGCCAAATTTGGGCCGCTTGGGTTATTCAGGCTGCATGGTGTAAGTTTAAAACACCTCTTACTCTAGCCCCAGAAACGACAGAATCGACCGTTTCCAAGGTATTCTCAACGCGTGCAGCCGTGCAGTGCGTGGGAACGTGGCGCCGAGGTTGTGGAAGTGTGGAGATGGCGCGAGCTCGCGCGTCCACGAAAATACGGCGGAAGTAATTTGGTCACCGCACGCAGAAATCGCTTGCCTTATTTACCCTATTTTAGCTCACCGTCAAAACCAGGACACCATTTGCTCCCTTCGAACTCTTTGTCTCGGGAAGCTTCTTCACCAATGGCAAATAAGCGGCCACATTTTTTTGGTCATTCGTGGTCAACCATGTCAAGCCTTATTCATCCACTTCTCTGAGATGTCCTTTGCTTCCTCCGCCGCTTATATTTTTTTCGAAAAGGGGAACAAGCCCTAGCCTTTGCATCGATTGATACCCACAGCTTTTTTTATAGATAAAAGGCAATAATGCCCAGCTTTGAATTAACAAAGCTCAGAGTTTTACACCGGCAAATACAGACGATACAAAGTGTTGAGGAGAACCTCTCAAAGAGCAGAGTAAGGACAAACTAAAAAAAAAGGGCTACACTACGCCGAGCACCAAATCCTTGCGTAAAATGGCCAGCCAAGAGGCAGGATCGGACCACCAGCGAAGAAACCACCACAAGTAGCACAGAGCTTGCCATCAGAGAGGAAAGCAGGAGACGAAAGACCAGAGCCTCCAGCAGACGTCAAGAACGAAGTAGAGGATGTCGAGGATCACAGCGCCGAACGGAAACCACAACATCGACAACGGCGAGAACCAAACCCTTGCGTAGAACAGCCAGCCACCAGCGGGGCGGGAGTGGACAAACCCGAAGGCGAGCACCGAACCCTTGCGTAAAACAGCCAGCCACCAGAGGAGCGAGATCGGACAACACCGAAGGTGAGCACCAAACCCTTGCGTAAAACGGCCAGCCACCAAAGGGGTGGGATCGGACCACCGTGACCGCAGGCTGTGCCTCCACGAAAACACATGAACAAGGCAACTTCACTTCAGATCGCGAGTTGCGGAAAGGAACCAACTTTGCACTCAAGTAGCCATGACGAGACGAGGAGACCCCTGCTCCAAGACGATGCCTCGAAGGAGGCCACGACGCAGAAGCGCCGCCACCGTCGGGTCAGCTGACCAGGGTTTTCACCCGAAGTATATACGAGGGAGGTGGGGTGGAACCACGGCGTCATCCCCAAGAGGGAAAGCGACGCCGACGGGCGTCACCGACACCGGCGTCAATGACGGCTTGAGCTTTCGCTCGGAACGAACCCCTCCTACCCATCAACAAGGGTCATCGACTCCAACCCCTACCACGCAGGGCAGGGGACACCATGGCTGCAACAGAGCCTCCAGATCAGTATCTGGGCAAGAAACGACGCCCTCGCCGGCCCTCGCCAGGAACTCCAAACGCCGACGTCCATGCCGCCCACACGGCCAAAGAACACGACCAACACTAGCGACACGAGGCTTGCTGTGGCACCCCGCTCTGGCACATATTTCCAGAGAGGCGGTCGCCCCGTGCGCCAGCCCAAGATATCTGGCCGCACGTTACGACAACTCAACATAGCGGAAGTCATTACACAATCAGGCACAAAAAGTGCTACAAATGGTTTACAAGGCCATCGAGGCATTACAAAATATCTTGCCAAACATGGCCCAACTCAGAGTTTAACTGGCAGCGGAAGACGGCTAAGGCAACGGCTTGGAGCGGCTCATTTCCACAGGTATCTGGCTGGGCTACTGATCCTAGCACGCTTCTGCTCCTTGTCCTTGCTAAGGTGGAAGTTGAGTCCTCGCCAAAATCTGGCCACAATCACAAGGCCCGTGAGTACATTTGTATGCACTCAGCAAGAATCGCCACTCATTACAAACAATCCAAAAATCATGCACAAGATATACATTGGAAATAAACTCCTACAACATGTCAAGTGTACTCTAGATACATGACATAAAAGTAGCATGGCATTGACAACCAAACCTGTCATAAGCAAGCAACGGGGGTATCACCAGTACAGAATCCAAGCCAGGTGGGGTTAGATCGTGCACCGGCAATCATACAAAGAGCTTACCTATGACGAGTAAACGGGTGTACCATTTGGTACCAAGTAACATAACAATATTTATTATTCCTGCTAGGCCCACTGGCCTTATCTCTTTTCTCAACTCTCCTAGGCCTTCTGGCCTTATTTTTCCACGTTGGGCATGCACGGTTGACGTTGGCTCAGGCCTAACTCTAGGCTCCCAACGATCACACCGTCACCCCAAAACACGTAACCATCCACAGCTCAAGTAACATTCCCTGCATCATCTTATTGTTCATTTAGTGAAATCAGGTTGTTCAACTTTCTTTCAAACATAACTTATGTTTAACCTCCTGACTCGACAAAGACAATAGTGTGACCGACACTGCCTGTTGTTCCATAACCTTGGAACGAGGCTAGACATCCAGATTTGACACTCTCGAGAGGTTGCAGATACCACCCATCTAAGTGCACCACACTCAGCCGGTACTTTAGGATATCATCCTTAAGGCGAACTCAGCAAGATACACTCACCCGACCGTTCACGCTACCAAGACACTCCCTGTATAGCTACCGACACAACTCTATGTCTTATGACGAAGTGAATCCGGCACGCCCCCAACAGATGAGCGACGCCTAGCTCCGGAACCTTCACAAAACTAGCCCCGACCACAAAGGTAACCGACTAGTCTTGCCAAAATGGTAGCATCAAAGGAGGCTCAATAAGATACGTAGGTCAAGGCCCGCCCATATGAGCGACAGTGGCAGTGCTTTCGATGTCCAGATTAGTGGCACTATGGACTGACCCTATCGATGTTTGGAGGGGTGTTTCATTTAATCAAGTTTCATCATAACAAGATCAAACAACAGAGGATTAGTCCAACACAACAATCACAATATCATAATAATATACCATCCAACAACAAGACGTTAGCAACATAATATTTTAAGCAATAGTTTGTTTGTATTGTCAATCGGACGACTGTGGCGGTTCCTCCAGCCAGCGCCCCCACAGTTCAACTACAAAATTTAGTAGGGCATGTAGTCTCCAAAAGGAACCGAAAAGCACTCATAAGAAAGAAAGCATCCATTCCACTCAAGGATTAACTCGACGTGGTGTCAGCAATCTTGGCAAAAAGAACCAAATGGAAAGCAAATGTCCCAAGCGTCGCAGTCCAGGTGGGCTTACGCCAACCACATTTGACGGAGGGAGAAGAAGCAAATAACTCTTTTGGCAAATGCCCCCAACTCCGAGGATCATAAGACGACATTCGTCCGCTCCTCACCTCGGCGAAGAAGAAGAAGCAAACAAAGTCACGCAAGTGCGAGGCGCACAGTTGTATTATTTCCCATTCCCCTGACTGTGGCGGTTCCTCCATCCTATCGCCTCGGGAATGGGGGTGAGGCGCATATAAGCAATTATATAGTAATGCGACAATTTATAACGCAACAAGGCATCGCTATCTATGCTCGGAAATAAACATGGCATGTAAGCATACACACGAAATTACATCGACGATCAACAACATTGGCTAGCAGGCAAAACACAACAAGATACACTAGACAGGTGCTCATAGCAAGTGGTTAGCTTGCCTCGGGGTCACGTGGTTGTGCTCTGGTTCGTCGATGAAGTGAAGACGTCGCGGAATCGGGCACCGGTAGCCCTATACTGCGTTGACGGGGTGGGACTACACACAAAATGCGCCACCCGGAAACTTTACTAGAAAAATGTGAAATCCATACCATTTGACAGATCTCGCAAAGATAGGAATTTACAAATTTGAATCACCTCAAACGGAGCTACGGATCAAAAGATAGGGACGTGCGAAGAATAGCTATCCGCCACTCACCAGAAGAAAAAAAAAACAGCGCGGGCTGTTTCTGAACTGGGCTGGGCCGGAAGCGCACTTCCACTGGAATACGTCTTCCGATCGGGGAGACGGAAAACTCGAAACCCGTCTCCACTTAACCTGACAGGTGGGGTCGGGTCCCACCTGTCGGCCTCTCCCTCTCTTCCCTCCTTTTTTTTTCCTTTTCCTTCTTTTCTTTTCTTCCTCCCGCTCGACGTTGACCTTCTGCCCTTCTCTTTCCTTCGCGCGGGAGAGCACGGGTGGCTCGGGAAGCTGCCACCGCCGGCGACGGGCGGCCCGGCGAGGCCGGCCAGCGACCGCGGTGAGGTCCCCGACCTCCATCGCGTCCGGGGAGGGGTCCAGGCGGCAGGGGAAGGCCGCGGGCACGTCGGGCGCGAGCATGCCCGTACGGCCATGGCGGCCAAGGCTCGGGGAGCTCCCGGTGACCTGCTCCTCGACGAACTGGGCTGGGGAGCGGGACGGCGGCGGCGTACCGCGGCCAGGGGAGGGGCTAGGGGTGCGGGGGAGGGGCGGGGTGGCTCGAGCACGCAATCTCGCGCGCGTCGGCCATGGCGGCCGACCATGGGTAGCTCGCGTCAGCGCGCGGTTGGGCGATGTGGAGCTGGGCAAACGGATGCGGTGGTGATGGGGAGGCTAGCAGGTGGTTTGGCTCGGGCTGGGAGGCGGTGGTTAGCTCGGGAACGTGCTCGACCTAGCTTCGGTGGCCACGGCCGAAGCTCGAAGGAGACGAGCTCGTTCCTCGAGCAAACCTGCTGGGAGTCCAGGGGGGAGAGGAGAGTGAGGTGTGAGTTTCCCAGGAGGGTCGGGGTGCTCTTATATACGTAGGAGAGGAGGAGAGTTAGGTTGTGGCCGTGGCGGCCATTCATGGCGCGTGAGGTCACGGCTCACGTTGCACCGGCCACAGGGAAGGGATAAGGAGGGGGAGGGGATGAGGCAGCCGTGCTGGAGGCACAGTGGAGCACGCGGTGGTACTGCTGCAAGAGATAAGGCTGGGGCTAGGGTTTGAACAGGAGCATGCCGACAGTGGCATGTCCAGAGCACGCCGTGATCAGCATGGTTCGCGTTCCCGACGATTTAGGGCACTAAGAAGAAAAAGGGTCGCATCACTACGATGTACTACTACTACAAACAACATCCAGCAAGCAAAACATCAAATTGGGACAAAATGCCAGTGCAAAGTTTTGAAAATTCAAATACCCTCAAGGTGTTCAATGCAAAGAAAAGGGACTTCCTCTATCCCAATGGAGCTGAGATTTTTACTGGTGGTGTTCTACTGGTAAGTGAGCAATGTGGTCCAGTTTCACTCAATTTGGAGAAAGTTTCATGTGTAAACATTTTCGGGTTTCGAAAAGGGCAGAAGGTGTTTGATGGGTGTCCTACAAGAAAAGGTTGATCCAAACGATCCCAAATTTCTTGGGGTGGCTTATAATGGGATATGAAACACTTCCTCAGGTGGACAAGATTTATGGTGGAGTGGAAGTAGGGTTTTGGATTAAATGGCCCGGTAGTGGCAGATTTGGTAATTTCTTCAACCTGAAAAAGTTGCATAGGTCATGGCGATTGATAATCCCAAGAGCAAGGAATCACTGTAGCACAATTCGATAAGTATTTGAGTGTCGAACCCACGAGGAGCTGAAGGTAAACTATCTATTCTCTAAAGCCCTATAACCCTCTTATATGGCCTTTTATGCAAAGCAATAAATATGAAAGGATCTAACTAATGGAAGCAAGTGACGTGGAATGGATTTATCTAGTAGCAAGTTTCTCAAGCAAGTTTCAGACACAGGTTTCTTAGAGCAAGTTTCTCTCAGCAGTTTTCTCAAGCAAGTTTCTCAAGCAGCAAGTATCAAATATCTCAAGTAGCAAATATCTCAAGGGAGCAAATGTTCTAGCAATTGTTATTTCATTCGCGTGGTTGTCACAATTAGTGAAGCACATGTTTCAGTCTTAGTTGTTTCTTTTAGGTGGGAGCCATAAATAGGTGTAGCCAAGTAAATGAGCAATAACACAACTCTTATGATGGATCTCATGGCCAAATAAATGTGCAGCACAAGAATTATTAAGACATAATTGTCCCACCATAGCCTTAAGTTCTAGGGTCCCCCATATATATCCCCCATAAAGTAACTTCAAGTCTCAGACACCGGTTTCTCTCTACTCCGACATGTCCTACTCAATCCATTACGCTACGGTGATCACCTTACATGCATTCCCCAACATATGCGTGCACTCATATATTGTACATAAAGACAATCATAAAAGATAACAACACTTGTATGCAACCAATCAACGAACTATTTCACAAGTGCCATGAACAAATCACTTCTCAAACACAGATGGGAGACACAATAGATCAAGGGAATAGTATATTGCACCACACATCATGTTTGCCAAGAGTTTACAGTGGGGAGATGGAGATGATCTTGCTGTAGATGTCGATGATGAACACGCCGGAGGGGGGTGGAGCCCTCCGGAGGTGATTCCGGCGGCGTTTCCCCCCTCCGATCTTCTCCGGCGGCAGCCTTCTGACTCTCTGTTTCGTGGTTTTCTGTTTCTCCGCCGCCTCCTTTCGCGAAACGCCAGGAGACCTTTTTTATAGGCGTTTTTAGGTCAAGACGAAGTCGGTGGACGAAAGATCGACGGCCACGGAGCTCCGAGGTGGAAACGAGATAGGCCCACGCGGCCATGTACTTTAGGCCGCGTGGGACCCTCCCATTTCCAGCCTGTTGGGCTTCTGGTCTTCAATTTAAGCCCATTGCGTTCGTCTCGAAAATTCTGAACCGTGCTCTTTGACCTTGCCCTTTTTGGAGTCCCGAAGCTCCCGGAAAGTCTGAAACACTAAAAAAGACGTTTTCTGGAAAAACAGGGTTAATTCCAAATAAATGGGAAAACTATGAAGTATTCCCAAAATCATTATAAAACATTGATATAACCCTTATATGATGCAAATATGATTGGAATATAAGCAATTAAAGTGCAAAGTTCATGTATGCATTTTACATGCATCAACATCCCCAAGCTTAATCCATGCTCGTCCTCGAGTATGAAGATGATAAAACTAACATGGACTTTGCAATTTAATACTTAACAATGAATATCAAAGATGATTACTATTGCTACATATAGTCAAATGATTCATTCTTCAAAGGAGTAGCAATATGCAAATAGTTTATGAAGTGATATCAAGTATTCAAGACAAGGATGTTCATTGATAGTTCACAAAGTGTAACATAGTAGCAAGTAATATGGAACACATGTATGCATAATGATAAGTAGAACATCCTACAATGGTCATAGAGTGTAGATGGAAATCTGAATATGATAGGTGTACACTTTGGAAAGATGTATATGTGAGTAGAGGTAAAGCATGCATAAGTTTCATCCAACTTCCAAACTCTTCTACTTAAGTTAATGATTGCAATAAGGTATTCATTGGTGTCAAGCTCTCATTGCCCCTATCATAGCATCTTGAATGATTAAGGTTAAAGTGAAAGCAAATATGAGTAGTGTGCTTGACAAAGTAAAGGTTGGATGTCTCATGCCCCTTGAATACAAGTACCTACACCATGATTACTCAACTTAGGAAACAAAGCAAGTTCAAGTTATATATCATTGTAAGTAATAATAGTATCATCAAGAGCGTCAACTGGGGTACCTCTTGTCCCAGGATATGGAACAAGCCCATATCAAAATGACAAGACAAACAAACAAGATGAAAAACCTCAACACCCTTTTTATTTACCATTGGAATAGCTTTTTATTGTAAGGTGCGTCATAGATAATTCACCATAGCATGTAAGTAAATTTCCACCATGAATAATGCATGGCTTAGATTAGCGGCCCAGGCGTCTCTCTAACCATTTATACAAACTCATTTAAACTTCTTCATTTCCACCTCATTTCACCATGATAGGCATCCATAAACAAAAGTACATGATATCAACTAAATGAGATGAAGGAGCATGTTGAAAGCTTTGCATGTGACAGCACATATGGGCTAACTCCCAACCTCGAACATTTATCAAGCCACTAGCATCATAATCTTAATCACAATGGGTCATGTTTTATTTATTGCAATGATAGTAAAATGTGCATCAAGTTCGTGAGAGCTATATAACCAACTTTTCCCATGGCAATCAATAACATAATCATTTTCATTCAGAGGTATAGATAACACAAATATCATGATGAACATACTCGGAATAGCATATAGCTAGTAGGTAGATATGGTGGACTCACTGGAATAACTTTGGTTGAAGGTGTTGGAAACAAGTTTTTGCTTGTTGGAGTTTTTGGGCTAGCAAAAGGGAGAAAGTTGACCATCTAGATGCATGCATGAGTGTCCATAGAACTAACTAATCCATGTTAAACAAAGTGAAATAACTTTCAGCATCAAAACATGAATAAGTGATAACTCTTGATAAAGCATTTACATATTATTACTCATTAATAAGCTCATGAATCATGCAACTATATGTATCATTAAAAATCAACTCAAACATCCCTTTTCCCATCATGATAATAGCATCCATCATATTTCAACCCATATTTCCAGTAGCTCTCTCATATATAATTGATAGTGTGGTGGTCTCTCAAGACTCAAACAAAAACAAAAACGACGCTCCAAGTTTATGCGATAAAGTGTTTTGATCGAAAAACAGAAGTTGGACGTGTGCAAACCGAGAGTGTGTAGGTCCAGCGGGGTTGTCTTCACATCCCCAAGCTTATGGTCTTCACCATCCTTGGATAGCTCTTGGTGCATCTCCTCCAATCCCTGTGAAAAAACTTCAAAACACCGTTTCTCCCATTTCTTTTCTGTGGGGTGCATTAATAGTGATAAACAAATAGGTTTCTTGCTGCATATAATCCTTGAACAAAAATTCATATGAGATGTCCAGAGAGTGTATAATGTTGTATGCCTACTCATAAACTCAATTGGATCAAAAAGATTCAACTTAAAAGCTCAAAGCATGCATCAAACAAAATGGGACAGAATCTGTCCAGAAAAACAGCAGCAGCAAAACGTATTTTTCTACCCTACCAAACTTTCTCGAAAAATTCCGAAAAAATTCATGCATACAGAGGATGAAAAGTTGCAACTACAGTTCAAATATGAGCTCATTCGGAGTTACAGAATAAGAATTAAAAATCATACCGTGCACAGATTCGTGCAGGAATAAAATCTCCGAACTCAAATAGCAACTTTTCAAGACCAACATGGGTAAAACTTGGCACTTTATTAAAAACTCCAGAAACTAACTAGACACAAAATCTCTTGTTACAGCAAGAGGACACAAAGAAAAATCACACACAAAAATAACCGGGTTGCCTCCCGCAAAGCGCTTTCTTTATAGCCATATAGCTAGGCTTACTTACTTGGTATCAAGATGGTTGAAGTGAGGTGGCTTGGCATCCCCAAGCTTAAATTCTTGTACTTATTTGATATATGTAGGGTGAGCCTAGGGGTACATCCCCAAGCTTGAGTTTTTGTCCCTCTTGATCTTGTTCATCACCCTCAATTCTTCCACCTTAAAATTCTCTTTACACAACACTCGTCACAAACTTGATTAGAGGGGTTAGTGCCTTCATAAATTAAATCCACATAGGCTCAGCAAAGACATATCATGAATTGATTTTAAACATTAGCTACTGTTACTATGGTTATGTAATGCTCCTTGATCAAAAGAACCGCACAAAACACAAGTAATGAGAGTAATGCAGAATAAAGACAGGATATGTCAAAAACTGGACAGCGAATTACTATTATCACTCTTTTTATTTGGTTTTAGCTTTGGGAAAAGTTTAATGATAGAGACTTTGCAACGGTTCCATTGGCATGAACAACACATGTTCAAGGTCGACCCCAACTTCTCCATTACTCATCCTTCTCATTAACTTTCCCAAATTTTATAAAAAATGAAAATCCTAAACTAATTGTCACAAATCAGTAGGTAAAGATATTTTACATGTTGTGAGGATATAAAGGTGTGCTCAAACCGAATAGGAAGTTAAAGCATAAAGAACACACCACAGAATATCAAACCATCAACTTTTAAGTCTAACTCTTTTCCTATGCATTGGCATTTTATATATGAATAAATAGCAGCAATTTTGTGATAACCAATGCATGTAGTGATCAGTAGCTTGCATTTTAAATAACATAGAAACATAAAGAGGATTCTTATCTCTTCCTCTCTCATAATAGTTGCAAGCATTAAAGTTAAACATACCCACATAGTTTTGAATAGAATCACCACATAAAGACTTATCATCTAATGAGCATAATGGATCATCAAACTCAATTAAATCACTTTCATCCTCAACGGCTTCCCCAAGCTTAAACTTTTCCAGAGCATTAGCAATAAAGGTGTTCAAAGAGTTAGTACCACAAACATGAGTGTTATGCAAATAAAATTTAATTTTCTCCTCAAACACTTCATGTCCTAACTCAAGATAGATATTATACAACTCTAATTTTTTTTGGTTCTTTTCCATTTTCTAATTTTTTTGTGTTTTAGATTTATATGTTAGTATGCAATGCAAACAAGAATAAAAGTTTAGCACAACGCTCCCCGGCAACGGCGCCAGAAAAGTACTTGATAATCCCCAAGAGCAAGGAATCACTGTAGCACAATTCGATAAGTATTTGAGTGTCGAACCCACGAGGAGCTGAAGGTAAACTATCTATTCTCTAAAGCCCTATAACCCTCTTATATGGCCTTTTATGCAAAGCAATAAATATGAAAGGATCTAACTAATGGAAGCAAGTGACGTGGAATGGATTTATCTAGTAGCAAGTTTCTCAAGCAAGTTTCAGACACAGGTTTCTTAGAGCAAGTTTCTCTCAGCAGTTTTCTCAAGCAAGTTTCTCAAGCAGCAAGTATCAAATATCTCAAGTAGCAAATATCTCAAGGGAGCAAATGTTCTAGCAATTGTTATTTCATTCGCGTGGTTGTCACAATTAGTGAAGCACATGTTTCAGTCTTAGTTGTTTCTTTTAGGTGGGAGCCATAAATAGGTGTAGCCAAGTAAATGAGCAATAACACAACTCTTATGATGGATCTCATGGCCAAATAAATGTGCAGCACAAGAATTATTAAGACATAATTGTCCCACCATAGCCTTAAGTTCTAGGGTCCCCCATATATATCCCCCATAAAGTAACTTCAAGTCTCAGACACCGGTTTCTCTCTACTCCGACATGTCCTACTCAATCCATTACGCTACGGTGATCACCTTACATGCATTCCCCAACATATGCGTGCACTCATATATTGTACATAAAGACAATCATAAAAGATAACAACACTTGTATGCAACCAATCAACGAACTATTTCACAAGTGCCATGAACAAATCACTTCTCAAACACAGATGGGAGACACAATAGATCAAGGGAATAGTATATTGCACCACACATCATGTTTGCCAAGAGTTTACAGTGGGGAGATGGAGATGATCTTGCTGTAGATGTCGATGATGAACACGCCGGAGGGGGGTGGAGCCCTCCGGAGGTGATTCCGGCGGCGTTTCCCCCCTCCGATCTTCTCCGGCGGCAGCCTTCTGACTCTCTGTTTCGTGGTTTTCTGTTTCTCCGCCGCCTCCTTTCGCGAAACGCCAGGAGACCTTTTTTATAGGCGTTTTTAGGTCAAGACGAAGTCGGTGGACGAAAGATCGACGGCCACGGAGCTCCGAGGTGGAAACGAGATAGGCCCACGCGGCCATGTACTTTAGGCCGCGTGGGACCCTCCCATTTCCAGCCTGTTGGGCTTCTGGTCTTCAATTTAAGCCCATTGCGTTCGTCTCGAAAATTCTGAACCGTGCTCTTTGACCTTGCCCTTTTTGGAGTCCCGAAGCTCCCGGAAAGTCTGAAACACTAAAAAAGACGTTTTCTGGAAAAACAGGGTTAATTCCAAATAAATGGGAAAACTATGAAGTATTCCCAAAATCATTATAAAACATTGATATAACCCTTATATGATGCAAATATGATTGGAATATAAGCAATTAAAGTGCAAAGTTCATGTATGCATTTTACATGCATCAGCGATGTTCGTGCATATATGCGATATACATGAGGATAGGTGTCTCTGGGATTTTTGGCGGAATTTTCTGAGCAGGGTAAATGAGAGTTTCTTTGGAGAGGCGAGATATCGGTTTTTGTTTTCCATAGAAAAGGCATTAAGGTTTTATAAAGAAAACCCTAATGAACGGGATCAAAGGTGATCAGAAATATTCAGAGAATATTCCCGGGGTTGGGACAAAGAGAGGTACATCAATCACCAAAAGTTCAAATGAGTTTTGATAAAACCCAGAGAAATCCAAGTAAAAAGGTTTTCAAAAAAATTTAGTTCACCCCTTTTTCAGAAAAACCGGTTAGTGAAATTCGGTGTGTTACAGACCTACCCCCCTTAAAAGAATTGCGTCCTCACGATTTCCAAGGTTAGTGACATACCTTTAGATTGACATGTCGGTCAACCTTATTCCTTGTCCGTTTTCTCTTGAGCTTCTTATCTGTCTTGACAGGGTCTTTGATCTTGACTTCAATGCCATAAGCGTGCTTTTTATTGGGCTTGAGTAACTGAAATCATCATCTGACAGGCTCTTGTCTATGGTCTTAATTTGCACTGACAACAGGCCGGGGTCAAGTTGAAATTCTTCGTTGTTGTTCAGCCATCACACACTCCCGGTTGACCATTGTGGTCATTTTGGGATTCATGCGCCAACCGTACCATGTATGTACTTTGACCCTTGGCTGTACCGGTCTACCTAGGCATTTTCTGACGTTGATAGCCTTTCCACAGATCTGACCTTAACCACTTGACATCCATATTAGGAACTCCGAGAAAGTTGAACGAATCTTACGGATGCTTGGAGTTTTGACGGCACGGCTGACAATTTTTCGGATGGCGAGCTGACTTTGCTTTGGTGCCACCACAAATTGCGTTCTTCCATCTTGGCACCTTTGTGTTCCCTCGGGATGAGAGAAATAAAGATTTCTTGAGCCAGGAGTGACGTACCGACGGTGCCACTTCCATCAATGGTTGTTGAAAATTCTCAAGTATGTGAACTTTTATTTTTGCCTTTAGAGCTGAAATTTTTGGACTCTCATTCCCATATTGCCTTATTCCCGTCGCGTCTGCGAGAGGTTTGTAGTGATCGAACAGTTCCATAGACTTCAATATCTTCACCATGACGGTTGATGGAGATGAGGTCTTCTGGTTCGTTTATTTATGCTAGCTTCTACTCGACATAACTGGCGAAATCTGAGTAGTCTGTGGCGGCATGCCTGTAACCACGCTGGTAGCGAGAGAATTCCTTGACTCGCGTATGTATAGGCAGTTTATTCTCTTTTGTAGATGTTGACTGTCACGCAAGCTGAGTAGTTGTTCCAACGCGTAACATGATTATCTGGGAAATTTTCTGGGTGCATAACCGTGCTCTTCCTTGTATTCCTTTAACGCTCGGGCTCAACTTATATCCACATCATTTGAATTTTGTATCACTGGTTCAGCTCCAAGGTGTGCCAAAAGTTGATGTATCAATACTGGACCAAACTCCTGAGATTATTCCGAGGAGACTGGGTTAGTTTTCTGGGGCGCTCGAGGTGTCGTGTTCACGTAGGTACATGATGAATCCTTTCTACCCATGATGGTGGTTGGCATGACGTAAGTTAAATCTCTGTAGCTTGCTCTTCAGAAAGCTTCTGATGTACTGAGTCTGTTGTACATGTCGTACACTGCTGAAATTTCGACGGTTGCGTAGCTTTATTTCCAGATCAGCAGTGTCTTGAAAATATTCTGCCCCATACTGACATGCTTGTACGGGTGGTACTTGCTGAAATTTTGATGGTGGCGTGGCTTCCTTTGCACAGCCGAGTGGAAGGAGTGATTTCCTGCTTCTTCGGGAGCATGTGGGCATGATAATCATGATGGTACTCCCACGTTGATCCAAACATTAGAGCACCACTATTTTCCATAGTCCTGACGGTTGCGGGAATATTGGTGATTCCAAAACGCATCGCGGAAATTCTGGCATATCATATCGGTGGTGCGAGTTGATGTCAGACTATCATCGAGGCATACCTCACTTTATATTTGAGTCCATCTTGGAAAATACTTGAGCTTCACTTCTCGCGGCACGGATATTGCTGGTTCTTGAGCATATCAGTTTCCAAAGAACGACGCCCGATGATAAATCTTGTACATGGTGTAGTATTTCTTTCAACATGAGGGCGGCTTGTTGGGGAAGAAATATTCTGTACTTGTTGTAAGATCTTTAACCTGACAGACGCTTGCTTTGTTTGAACAGGCATTATATATTTCCACTAGTTTGATGCATATGAGTGTCATCGTAATCCAGGCAACCAAGAATATTTCCATATTTACAAACCTCATTCCTGGCGTCTAGCTAATACGTGTTTTGTTCTGATTGGCTGGGTGCAGGGTTTCTTGTTCTGGCAGACTGTTGAGCTGTGCTTCCTCCTGTTGGGCTTGGATTACTGAGAGCTGACACAATCTTTTGGTAGAACTCCTGCGGAATTAACACAAGGCGGAAAACAAAACTCGGCAAATTTTGGAAAACCAAAAAGAATCGAACCATGAAGAAGCAAATAAAATCGCAAAGAAACATAGGTACAAAATCGCCACTCATACTAACCTCGGGTTATAGGGGAAAGAGGGAACTTCCTAAAAGTTTCACTTGGAAACCGACTTTGGGGAGAAAAGATGTACCATGGTTAGCAAGGAAGGTGAGGATAACTATGCAGCCGGGATTTGGGTCTTATCTACTAGGTGATGTCGATTACTTCTCATGGAAGAAACCGGCGAGCCTTATGGTGGAAGATTGGGACAAAAATCTACTGTACCATACCGTTGTCTGACAATAGCCATGCTGGTTAGGCAAAGATGGGTTAAATCCATCGGGCTCCTTGTCGGGCGCAAGTATGGTTGGGCTTCCATGCTAGGGTAGTCTACAGCCAGCCTGGTGCTCTGATACCATGCTCTGTGGCACCCCGCTTTGGCACATATTTCCAGAGAGGCGGTCGCCCCGTGCGCCAGCCCAAGATATCTAGCCGCACGTTACGACAATGCAACATAGCGGAAGTCATTACACAATCAGGCACAAAAAGTGCTACAAATGGTTTACAAGGCCATCGAGGCATTACAAAATATCTTGCCAAGCATGGCCCAACTCAGAGTTTAACTGGCAGCGGAAGACGGCTAAGGCAACGGCTTGGAGCGGCTCCATTCCACAGGTATCTGGCTGGGCTACTGATCCTAGCACGCTTCTGCTCCTTGTCCTTGCTAAGGTGGAAGTTGAGTCCTCGCCAAAATCTGGCCACAATCACAAGGCCCGTGAGTACATTTGTATGCACTCAGCAAGAATCGCCACTCATTACAAACAATCCAACAATCATGCACAAGATATACATTGGAAATAAACTCCTACAACATGTCAAGTGTACTCTAGATACATGACATAAAAGTAGCATGGCATTGACAACCAAACCTGCCATAAGCAAGCAACGGGGGTATCACCAGTACAGAATCTAAGCCAGGTGGGGTTGGATCGTGCACCGGCAATCATACAAAGAGCTTACCTGTGACGAATAAACGGGTGTACCATTTGGTACCAAGTAACATAACAATATTTATTATTCCTGCTAGGCCCACTGGCCTTATCTCTTTTCTCAACTCTCCTAGGCCTTCTAGCCTTATTTTTCCACGTTGGGCATGCACGGTTGATGTTGGCTCAGGCCTAACTCTAGGCTCCCAACGATCACACCGTCACCCCAAAACACGGTAACCATCCACAGCTCAAGTAACATTCCCTGCATCATCTTATTGTTCATTTAGTGAAATCAGGTTGTTCAACTTTCTTTCAAACATAACTTATGTTTAACCTCCTGACTCGACAAAGACAATAGTGTGACCGACACTGAACTGTTGTTCCATAACCTTGGAACGAGGCTAGACATCCAGATTTGACACTCTCGAGAGGTTGCAGATACCACCCATCTAAGTGCACCACACTCAGCCGGTACTTTAGGATATCATCCTTAAGGCGAACTCAGCAAGATACACTCACCCGACCGTTCACGCTACCAAGACACTCCCTGTATAGCTACCGACACAACTCTATGTCTTATGACGAAGTGAATCCGGCACGCCCCCAACAGATGAGCGACGCCTAGCTCCGGAACCTTCACAAAACTAGCCCCGACCACAAAGGTAACCGACTAGTCTTGCCAAAATGGTAGCATCAAAGGAGGCTCAATAAGATACGTAGGTCAAGGCCCGCCCATATGAGCGACAGTGGCAGTGCTTTCGATGTCCAGATTAGTGGCACTATGGACTGACCCTATCGATGTTTGGAGGGGTGTTTCATTTAATCAAGTTTCATCATAACAAGATCAAACAACAGAGGATTAGTCCAACACAACAATCACAATATCATAATAATATACCATCCAACAACAAGACGTTAGCAACATAATATTTTAAGCAATAGTTTGTTTGTATTGTCAATCGGACGACTGTGGCGGTTCCTCCAGCCAGCGCCCCCACAGTTCAACTACAAAATTTAGTAGGGCATGTAGTCTCCAAAAGGAACCGAAAAGCACTCATAAGAAAGAAAGCATCCATTCCACTCAAGTATTAACTCGACGTGGTGTCAGCAATCTTGGCAAAAAGAACCAAATGGAAAGCAAATGTCCCAAGCGTCGCAGTCCAGGTGGGCTTACGCCAACCACATTTGACGGAGGGAGAAGAAGCAAATAACTCTTTTGGCAAATGCCCCCAACTCCGAGGATCATAAGACGACATTCGTCCGCTCCTCACCTCGGCGAAGAAGAAGAAGCAAACAAAGCCACGCAAGTGCGAGGCGCACAGTTGTATTATTTCCCATTCCCTTGACTGTGGCGGTTCCTCCAGCCTATCGCCTCGGGAATGGGGGTGAGGCACAGATAAGCAATTATATAGTAATGGGACAATTTATAACGCAACAAGGCATCGCTATCTATGCTCGGAAATAAACATGGCATGTAAGCATACACACGAAATTACATCGACGATCAACAACATTGGCTAGCAGGCAAAACACAACAAGATACACTAGACATGTGCTCATAGCAAGTGGTTAGCTTGCCTCGGGGTCACGTGGTTGTGCTCTGGTTCGTCGATGAAGTGAAGACGTCGCGGAATCGGGCACCGGTAGCCCTATACTGCGTTGACGGGGTGGTACTACACACAAAATGCGCCACCCGGAAACTTTACTAGAAAAATGTGAAATCCATACCATTTGACAGATCTCGCAAAGTTAGGGATTTACAAATTTGAATCACCTCAAACGGAGCTACGGATCAAAAGATAGGGGCGTGCGAAGAATAGCTATCCGCCGCTCACCAGAAAAAAAAAAACAGCGCGGGCTATTTCTGAACTGGGCTGGGCCGGAAGCGCACTTCCACTGGAATACGTCTTCCGATCGGGGAGACGGAAAACTCGAAACCCGTCTCTACTTAACCTGACAGGTGGGGTCGGGTCCCACCTTTCGGCCTCTCCCTCTCTTCCCTCCTTTTTTTTTTTCCTTTTCCTTCTTTTCTTTTCTTCCTCCCGCTCGACGTTGACCTTCTGCCCTTCTCTTTCCTTCGCGCGGGAGAGCACAGGCGGCTCGGGAAGCTGCCACCGCCGGCGACGGGCGGCCCGGCGAGGCCGGCCAGCGACCGCGGTGAGGTCCCCGACCTCCATCGCGTCCGGGGAGGGGTCCAGGCGGCAGGGGGAGGTCGCGGGCGCGTCGGGCGCGAGCATGCCCGTACGGCCATGGCGGCCAAGGCTCGGGGAGCTCCCGGTGACCTGCTCCTCGACGAACTGGGCTGGGGAGCGGGACGGCGGCGGCGTACCGCGGCCAGGGGAGGGGCTAGGGGTGCGGGGGAGGGGCGGGGTGGCTCGAGCACGCAAGCTCGCGCGCGTCGGCCATGGCGGCCGACCACGGGCAGCTCGCGACAGCGCGCGGTTGGGCGATGTGGAGCTGGGCAAACGGATGCGGTGGTGATGGGGAGGCTAGCAGGTGGTTTGGCTCGGGCTGGGAGGCGGTGGTTAGCTCGGGAACGTGCTCGACCTAGCTTCGGTGGCCACGGCCGAAGCTCGAAGGAGACGAGCTCGTTCCTCGAGCAAACCTGCTGGGAGTCCAGGGGGGAGAGGAGAGTGAGGTGTGAGTTTCCCAGGAGGGTCGGGGTGCTCTTATATACGCAGGAGAGGAGGAGAGTTAGGTTGTGGCCGTGGCGGCCATTCATGGCGCGTGAGGTCACGGCTCACGTTGCTCCGGCCACAGGGAAGGGATAAGGAGGGGGAGGGGATGAGGCAGCCGTGCTGGAGGCACAGTGGAGCACGCGGTGGTACTGCTGCAAGAGATAAGGCTGGGGCTAGGGTTTGAACAGGAGCATGCCGACAGTGGCATGTCCAGAGCACGCCGTGATCAGCATGGTTCGCGTTCCCGACGATTTAGGGCACTAAGAAGAAAAAGGGTCGCGTCACTACGATGTACTACTACTACAAACAACATCCAGCAAGCAAAACATCAAATTGGGACAAAATGCCAGTGCAAAGTTTTGAAAAATTCAAATGCCCTCAAGGTGTTCGATGCAAAGAAAAGGGACTTCCTCTATCCCAATGGAGCTGGGATTTTTACTGGTGGTGTTCTACTGGTAAGTGAGCAATGTGGTCCAGTTTCACTCAATTTGGAGAAAGTTTCATGTGTAAACATTTTCGGGTTTCGAAAAGGGCAGAAGGTGTTCGATGGGTGTCCTACATGAAAAAGTTGATCCAAACGATCCCAAATTTCTTGGGGTGGCTTATAATGGGATATGACACACTTCCTCAAGTGGACAAGATTTATGGTGGAGTGGAAGTAGGGTTTTGGATTAAATGGCCCGGTAGTGGCAGATTTGGTAATTTCTTCAACCTGAAAAAGTTGCATAGGTCATGGCGATGTTCATGCATATATGCGATATACATGAGGATAGGTGTCTCTGGGATTTTTGGCGGAATTTTCTGAGCAGGGTAAATGAGAGTTTCTTTGGAGAGGCGAGATATCGGTTTTTGTTTTCCATAGAAAAGGCATTAAGGTTTTATAAAGAAAACCCTAATGAACGGGATCAAAGGTGATCAGAAATATTCAGAGAATATTCCCGGGGTTGGGACAAAGAGAGGTACATCAATCACCAAAAGTTCAAATGAGTTATGATAAAACCCAGAGAAATCCAAGTAAAAAGGTTTTCGAAATTTTAGTTCACCCCTTTTTCAGAAAAACCGGTTAGTGAAATTCGGGGTGTTACAGACCTACCCCCCTTAAAAGAATTGCGTCCTCGCGATTTCCAAGGTTAGTTACAGACAACCCCCCTTAAAAAATGATCTATAGACTCCTCTAAATCGCAGAACACACATTTCTTACATCCATTCCAATTACGTTTAGCAAGGTTATCCTTCGTTAGAACAACTTTGTTAAAAAAGAACCACATAAAGATCTTAATCTTTAACGGGACCTTGAGTTTCCAAATATGTTTGCGCAAATCGGCGGTATGACCATTTCTGCTTATATGGTTGTAAGTAACCTCAAACTCCAATTCTGATAACTTAAATCTGTGAGAATGTGGTAGATCTGAGTAAATTTGAAAGTTGTATTGTAGGTTTTGCAAATACGTCCTCATAATAATGTCGTGTGAGTATGTCTTAAATCAGATGTCGGCTTAGTTGTATTGTTTGTTTTCCTTGTCAGGAGTGATGATATTGATGGTGTTATGATGGATCGATACTTATGTGGTAGTATGACCTATGCTGTCCGTGTGGTAGTACACTGATCTTGTATTATGTTTCATGGGTTCAATATGCACTACACGAATAAGGTTGATTGTTGCTTCGATAATTAGTTATACGATGCGTACTTCTCATTCCGAAACCAGCGATCCCCCTATTCGTAATAGCATGTTGGTGCATGCCGTGTACTATGTTAGATTTTCACAATACATGCTTACAGTGATAATCTGTGCAGGATACACATAAGTCCCCATATTTGTCGGCTATATCTCAGTGCTATCTCACCATGCAGTGATGCAATGCTTGACTATGGAGGTTAAGCCGTTTCGATATGTACCACGTGTATGATATGGGCATCTATTGTGTCTACCTTGTTTGGAAAGTGTTTATGACTCTCAATAAACATATTTTTCCAACAAAAAAAAAAGAAAGTTCCCAAATTTTGCTTTCACACGTTTGATTTTAGAGATCATCGGTGAAATCGACCAAAAAGGAGTGTCCTTATGCGGTAAAAAATAATATTCAAAATCACTTGCTAAGACATGAAGTAATTAGTAAATATCGAAAAAATAGTAAATATTTTTTAAAAATTCTATAAAAATTGATGACGAACATATACAAACATTTTACATATGTGCCAAGTTTCGTGGTGAATAAAATTTGTGGTGCTAGGTGAAAAAAAAGCAAATCAGTGGGCAAAATAAGATTTTTAAAAAATATTTTTGAAGCACTCATTTTTTCCGCACAGACCTCCACACATTTTATTTCGTCAGGAAACTTGGTATGTATGTAAAAAAAAATTGTATATGTTCATCACCATTTTTTTCCGAACTTTTTGAATTGTTTTACTATTTTTTATTTCTTTATTTAGGCAGGAGCATGTGATCTCGGAGCAAGATTGTACTGGCCTTGTAGAATAAAATTGTCTTGATCTAAAAACAATAAGAATTCAGGTAATTTTTCTGTGCCAATTTTCATGGGAGTGACATTTGGAAGGGTAAGTTTGAGTTGCGCTGAGAGACAACAGGTCTTGGTGCTTGTTTTTTTTTTTTTTTTGAAATTAGGTCTTGGTGCTTGTTTGTATCCGAGACAAGAGGTTTTGCTGTCCTGTCCAGAGATAATTCCTCGTGTTGGAATATCCAGGAAGCGAGGTTTTAGCCAAACTTCAGGGCCGACGACGTGGCCCGCCTCGCAGCGCACAGAGGCAGCCATGGCCGTTATCCTCCCTCGCTCCACCGCCGCTCCCCGCCCTACAAAACCCCCCAGACTCACCCGAGCCACCCGCCGCGGCAGCATCCATTCCCCACCCCACTCCACCCATGCAGATGCAGACCATCACCGCCCCCTCCGCCCGCACGCCGCCGCCGCCGTCGGCCAACTCCTCCAACCTCTCCGCCGACCGGTGCTTCCTCCTGCGGCCTCCCCAAGCCCGCTGCCGGAGGGCCCGCTCCATCAGGGCCTCCGCCTCCATCGACCAGGAGGTCAAGGAGCGCGCCGACGCCCCCTCTGCCTCCGGTAAGTCAAAAAAAATCGTCGCTTTTGCTCCCTACTTCTTCCTCTGCACGATTTCAAATCCAGGGAAGAAACGGTGGCGTGATACTCGGTGTGTTTAGGGGAACAAACTTGCGGTAGTTCAGTGCGCGAGGCTGCCGAGTCCCTTGTACTCTAAGGGATTTCACAGAGCGAGGTGCTCGTTCTCTTGTGCCGGCCAGTTTGGTAACACTGTCGACGCACCAGTGAGCTGAACTGAGCTTGTAATGTTGTAAGCGGCAGTTAACCTTGTCCCCCTGACTCCAGTGTTTTCTGGTCATAGCGCGTAACCGAGTGACAGCAGTATGAACCCTATTGCTTTAGAACTTAAGTGGACACACACATTTCTGTCCAGCGCTGGCTGGCGTGTAGCGATCACGGCTTTACATGTCGCAAGGTTCTAGCAATTTTGTAAATGTGGTTATTGTTGGCCAGCCTTTCTTATTAGATTGAGTTTTGTTGAAATAGTAATTTATGTGAAATACATGTACACTTAGGCCTTGTGTCGAAATTCATCTTCATAGCTTCATTTGATACAGAAGTTTCAAAAAGAAATGGTTTGACTCGTGTGATCAGAACCCGCTGTGTATGGCGTCAAAATATTTATTCATAAAAAAATTATACAGAGGTTGATTTTTGTTTGGAGGATGCTAATTTGTATAATTCACTGGATTATTCAGCGGGGAAGACTACTCAAGCAACTAGAAGAGATGTGAGGAATATAGCCATTGTTGCTCATGTCGATCACGGAAAGACAACTTTGGTGGATTCCATGTTAAGGCAATCCAAGGTACATCCAAGCAGCACTATCTTTTGCTATGTGAGATTAATATGTTTCAAGTAACTGGCTGCAAATCGAATTTCTCAATCATGTATGCTTTACTCAGAACACAAGCACACAATTTGCTACCTGTTCCCATATATTGCCATACTATTGTTCGATTTGATTCCTTGTTGTTTGTTATTATTCGGTTAATTAGTTTAACAGATCTCTGGTCTTGGTGGGTATCTTTTACTTTGTTTGGCTGGGCTCTATAAACTGCTATTTTGCTCCTGTTCGGTTTGGTAGGTTCATTGAACTGCTTTGAGCGATCTTCTAACACAAACCTGGTGGGTTGGCAGTGGATGGTGTATGTTTGTTACCTCGTCATCTAGGGACTTACATAACAGCTAATTGTATAAGTAGGTCAAAAAATACTATTATTGAAAACTGAACTTGTTTTTAGTTGAAACAACAACCTGCCATAGTCATATTTGGTCATATTTAGAGCTAAAAGGTTGGTACTCCCTGTGCTGCAAAATGTAGGGCAGATTCTGATAGGTCAAGACATGACTTTTACCAACAATTACTCCAATAATATGCACTTTATGTTACTTAACATTGATATCATCAGATTTTTTATTCAAAATACTTACTAGTGATTGTGTTTTGTGTGACATAAACCACACATTAATGTAGTTTATCTGTTCAAGCTTTGACTTAATAACCAATAAAAATACACCATACATTCGTCAACAGAGTGATTCCTCCAAATTGAGAGACACAAGACATAAAAACGAATTAATAAGATAACGTGAGAATTTTTTTCTCTATGAACATACGAGAAATGGCACTTTATGTTGTGCTCCCATAGGTGGTGTAAAAACCACCTCTATACCACTCAGTCACCCACCTAAAACTGTTTGTATACGATTCACTTTATGTTGTGCAGGTTTTATCCAAAGAATATCCCGATAACTTCTGTTTACTGCGTGCTCTTCAGTTTATCTCTTTTCCTGCATGAATCAAAACTAATGTATTGTGGCACAAGATTGCAGGCCTTAGTAATACCCGGGTTCATATAGATTTTTTTTGTCGAACTTGTTTCTGTTGAATCACCATGTTGTTGCACAAATCAAGAGTATATTTACTGTGAAATGCTTCAGTGGTTGTATTACTCTGACTGTTTGCCTTATGCAGGTTTTCCGAGAAAATCAAGTTGTGCAGGAAAGAATAATGGATTCAAATGATCTTGAGAGGGAAAGAGGAATTACTATACTGAGCAAAAACACATCGATAACATATAAGGGTACTAAAATCAATATAATTGATACCCCCGGGCATTCAGATTTTGGTGGGGAGGTGGAACGTGTTCTCAACATGGTGGAAGGAATTCTCCTAGTGGTACTAACTACTATATTCCTTTTCTAAATGGCATATTTCTTATTTAATGCTTAATTTCTTTTTGGGGACACACACATTTGAATTCCTATGAGCTTTACTGTAGTTAGTTGTTCAATCTTCCATGGCACGTTACCAAGTTCCTACCAAACAGATTTTCTGAATAATGTCTAGTTTGACTTGAGGGAACAGGTGTAAGATCATCTGATTGATTAAGAATATCTCCTTTCTAGGTTGATTCTGTGGAGGGTCCTATGCCACAAACAAGATTTGTTCTCAAGAAAGCTCTAGAATTTGGACATGCTGTTGTGGTAGTTGTAAACAAGGTTGACAGACCTATTGCTCGTCCAGAGTTTGTGGTGAATTCAACATTTGAGCTATTTATCGAATTAAATGCTACAGATGAACAGGTGAAACTGCCTTGCCTGGATTGTTATTCATTCTGAGTATCAACAGCAGTACTATCCTAGTCCTAATGTTTTTTTTTTGCAATGATAGTGTGATTTTCAAACCGTCTATGCAATTGGCCTCAAAGGAAAGGCTGGGATGTCTGCAGATAATTTGGCTGATGACCTTGGACCTCTTTTCGAGGCTATTCTTAGATGCATACCAGAACCACGCATTGAGAAAGATGGTGCCCTCCAAATGCTTGTGAGTCGTAAACTTTGTTGTTTATATTTCAACTTGTCCTGTATCATCTGCCGTTCTTGATTACTATGATGAGCTGGAACACATTCACACATTACCTCCTAAGATGTAATACTATAAAATGCATTTGGTTTCATTTATTACTATAATTATATATCCATCAATGATTAAGCATAACTTTAAGATGCTTCAATCCATCCAATGGGAAGGAATAAAGATACTTTAGTATGCGGAGTTCAGTTATGTATATTTTTGAGATAGCTGAAACTGTATATTAACAATGAAGGATCAAAATCTTTGTATTCCTGGAGGGCTAATGTCACTTTTACTCTCGCATTGCTTCCTTCATTGAATTGCTTGAGCTGTCTTCGTCTGAAATATTCTGCCGAAACAGCTTTCATGAACTTTCAGCATATTTTGCGTTCAGGAGCAATACCAGTACTTATCTTTCATTGCTTGTGCTCAGTTGCTCATTCAAAAGGCTGAATGATATGCAGGTAACTAGCACAGAATATGATGAACATAAAGGAAGAATAGCAATTGGACGACTGCATGCAGGAGAACTGAAGCGAGGAATGGAAGTAAAGGTTAGATTTTGATCAACTCATTCTTGTTTCTGCTGATAACATGAACAACAACCAACATCACCTATAAGGAAATAGGGTCACATGGCAACATGGATAGGCATAACTTAAGGGGATAACTAAACTAATCCTTGCTTATCAGAAAATAAAAGGATAAATTTTATACGTACCATCGCATGTTGTGGAGATGCAAATCACCATTGATAATATGGTTGAGTTCAGCATAACATTGTAAATACCAGACTTTTATATCTTAGGCCAGTAATAAAGAAAAAGTTTTTTAAATGACTAGTTTCATTTGGCCTGTCTGTTTTTGTTGCCCGGGCCTCTTTCTTGATGATGCATCCCAGGGTGGGGAGCTAGGTACTCCATAGCCATGATGATTCCATCAGGTGGCATGGCATGAGTTAGAGCAGCAATTGCTGGCGCAGCCAAAATATAGACTCAAAGAAGCTTACTTAGTAACATCTGGAATAGCGTGAGGACATAGGAGGAGTGGGAGGAGACGGAGATTGCTGTCGTTGTGGTACATCCTATGTGACATGCCACATTTCTTAGAAGACTTGGGAGCGCTGTGAGCAACTATTGTAAGGCAAAGAGCACACAATTCCCGCGGCGGCTCAGCACTTGTGCAGATGCGACTCTAGGAGAGAGACAGCCAGATCTATCTCCCTCTTTTGGCTACTGCTTCCTGGCTGCGGTCTCCCCTTCTATGTAGGACTTTCCTTGTTCTTCTGGGAAACCTTGTTTTATTCATTTCTCTATCTTTCCATCCCGAGGCTTGCAGAAGTTCTTGAAAATAATACTTTGTCCATGTTTATGTGTAAGGCAGCCACACATTTCCGGAGTAAAAAAATTTGATCAACAATTAGACATATCATTGGCTTCATATTCATAAGTATTTTCCAGTGAAATCACTTTTTTTGTCACATAGCGTGCACCGTGCATTCTATTTCTCTAATTGTTGCTCTAGTTAGTTGCCAACTAGCAGAACTGATGACACATCTTCTGGAAAAAATATATTACCATTCGGTCAAAAAGATGTATAAATCAAGCACCAACAGACATGCATAGGCACGGCTTACACAACGGTAACCAGCAGAGTGAAAAAAAAATGCAGCGTGGAGCCATATTTTGCATGCAACTAACTGAAAAATGGATGGTGACGCCATATTCTAGAGTACCGGCCCTTTGAAATAGTGTCGGGAAATTAACCTCCTTCATCATGCTATTTTCGAACTCAAGCCAACCTCATAGTCCTTACAATGCACCCCATTTTCTCATTGGCCTCCCAATACTGTCAGGAAGGTATATCTTAATAATCACTATTGTATGGTATATCTTCGATGCAATACCTAGCCATGTTATCTTATCTGTTGCATGTTGGCCCATAACTGCCATGTATTTGCTAGGCTTTGCTTGAACGGAAAATGTACAAATCTTCACCTGTAACTGCAGTATAGCTTCCATTGATCAAGATATTTTGCAGGTTTGTACACCAGATGATGCTTGCAGGATTGGCAAAATAGGTGAGCTTTTTGTTTACGAGAACTTCGGACGGGTTCCTGTTGAATCTGTTAGTGCTGGTGACATTTGTGCTGTATGTGGAATCAATGATATCATGGTTGGTGCCTCTTCATGTTTTATTCAGATCTTTATTAGTATACATTTACCCTTATAACATGACTTGACAAAAAAATATTGTCTAAACTCTGCAGATTGGGGAAACTATAGCCTGTAAAGTTGCTGGAGTAGCATTGCCCACTATCAAAATTGAGGAACCAACAGTTAGAATGTCTTTCTCCATAAACACTTCACCTTTTGTTGGAAAAGAGGTATCTGTAAAGAATTTTAACTTGAAACATTGTATCTCTACTTTCTAGGACCTTGTGCTGGAATAAAAGGAGAGTTAAAAATGGCAAACATAGCCATAATTATAAGGCTTTCAGTCCATTGGGAATAATGCGTACACTGCACATTGTATGGCCATGTAGGCAAGCTAAGTAGTTAGGGTAAATGTTGTTTCCATTTGAGAATTGAAAGTACTCCCTACTACACTTTCCGGAAACTGAAATGTTAGTAAGTTTAAGTCATTGTATGATGCCAAGCTTTATTCTGTGCTCTGAAGTGGTGTAGAACGGTATATTAAATTATTGAAACTCTTTCATCAAGTTGAATGTCTTAATCTCAATCAAACTTATGTTAACCAATACTACCTAGGATGGTGTTTTGTGTTGTAATAGAACCCATGCTATTTAAATTATACTATTATAGTACAACCGTTGAGTTTCTTCTCTTAATACTGAAATTTATGTGTTTACCTTTGGCTTTATTCCAGGGAAAATTTGTCACTAGCCGAAATCTCCGCGATAGGTTATATCGTGAGCTTGAAAGGAACTTGGCTATGAAAGTAGAAGATGGGGAAACTGCTGATACATTTCTTGTTAGTGGCAGAGGCACACTGCACCTCACCATACTGATAGAGAACATGTAAGAACTTATAATTTTTTGACACCAGTCACTCGGTACGACCTCTGGCATTGTCCTAAAAACAAATAATTGCTTACAGGCGGAGGGAAGGATATGAGTTTATGATTGGACCTCCAAAGGTCATCAACAAGACAGTGAATGGAAAACTACTGGAGCCGTATGAGGTATGGCCCCTTCCTAAATGACATAACTGAATTTTTGTATATTTTGCTGATTCTAATTTTTGTGTGTGACATTGCCGCTGCTCTGGGTACACCTGGAACTCGTTGGTTCTCAGTTTCCATGTAACAAATTATTATTATTACTGCGGTGCAGATAGCTGCTATAGAGGTTCCAGAGGAATATATGGGATCAGTTGTCGAGCTATTGGGGAAAAGGCGTGGGCAAATGCTTGACATGGAAGCTAGTGGGTTCGTACCGCACTCTAGTACTACTGCAGCTCTGGAAAACTTTTTTGCTTTCTTTCTAAACAAATCTGATACACAAATGAAAGGAAACAAGGGTTATTGCAACAGTCACTTTTGTTCCTATTTAACTCTATTGCAACAGTCTCTTGCAAACAGCTGATATCGAATTGTTGCCATAACGAGTCATTTCAAATGGCAGGCCGGAGGGAGCCTCATTGCTGAAATACAAGGTTCCCACCAGAGGCCTCATTGGGCTCCGGAATGCAATTTTAACAGCTTCTAGGGGCAGAGCTATACTTAACACAATCTTTGACAGCTATGGCCCGTGGGCAGGAGATATTAGTTCGCGTGATCAAGGCTCATTGGTACGAATAAATTAAAGCAGTGTGCATTTCTCTTTATTTTTCTTCAGCATCTAACATGGACGGAATGATCCAGGTGGCATTTGAAGGTGGAAGTACTACTTCTTATGCGTGTGTAAATGCACAAGAAAGAGGTATACTTTTTGTCAAACCAGGGCAGGATATTTACAAAGGGCAAATAGTTGGTATTCATCAGCGACCAGGCGATTTAGCACTTAATGTGTGCAAGAAAAAGGCTGCAACAAATGTTCGGTCCAACAAGGAAACTACAGGTGAAACTTCATAAGCATTCTATACTTCGATATATTCTTTTCTAGAAAGGAACTGCTGTCTTTTATATGACGATAATTTAGCCACTACTAGTCCTTTTTCTGAAAACATCCATGAAGTAAACTACTACATGAAAAGAATAGTTTCTCTAGTTTTCAGTATGTTTCATAAGCATTCAATAGTTCGATGAAATTATTTGCTATAAAGGAACTGCTATTTTTTTTTCTGAAAATACCCATGAAGTAAAACTACTACATTAGCAGCAAGTCCTTGGAATAGGAGAGAAATAGTTTTCTCAAAAAAAGGGAGTAGAAAGATCTTATTTATAATGTTGACATGTCCTCATGCATAGTTTTTTTTTTTTTGATGGGAAAAAGATTTCCATTACTCAACCTGCTCAGCAAACTCGCTGGCAACAATGTCTCTTACACAAATGGGGGCAGAATCCACCCATAAGTAGTCAGGCGAGGCTGACATAGCACCTACTTTAGCAAGCTCGTGAGCTGCATAGTTACACCCCCGACGGCAGTGGGAGAAGAAATGTGAATCAAAGCTCTCCGCGCATTTCTTCTGCACCGCCATCACCAGGTTCCCATTGGTAGAGCGATCGAATTCCTTACTGTTCAGGGATTGCACCAGATTGGAAGCGTCCGTCTCCACGACGACCTTGCGAAATCCCATCAGGCTGGCCCTCTCAACCGCGGCCGAGCAGGCGACGGTCTCAGCGTGCAGAGCATCACGGAGGAAGTCCTTCTTCCCCGCCCCTGCTGCCAAGAAACTGCCGTAATGATCTCGGATAATGAAACCCCATCCTCCAGAGCCCCTTTCCTTGTTGAAAGCACCATCGGAGTTGATTTTAACCACCGTCTCCGCTGGCCTCGTCCAGCAAGGAATGTTTGGGGGCTTCGGTGGTTTCCTTGGAGGCCTAAGGACCTGGAAATCCATGAGATGTCGCTCCACCCTCTGACAGACCACCTCCGCAGGGGGAATGTTTTCGCAAGCATTTGCTTTATTCCTCACGCCCCACCACTCCCACATGATCACCAAAGCTTTGAGCCTCTCCTTCTCGCTGCAGGACCAGAGCAGTTCAAACATGTCGTGTGCAGAATTGCAGGTCAGCAACTTTGTTCTGGTTTCAGAAATGCCCAACATATTCCAGCACTCCTTCACTCTCTTGCATTTGAGAAAGACGTGTCCCCCATCCTCATCCAATCTATGGCAAACTGGGCATCTGGTATCAAGCTCAACCCCCAGCTTCTTTATCTTCATGCGGTTAGCCAGGCTGTTATGGGCCACCCGCCAAATAAACATCTTCAGCTTGCTGGGCACATTGAGATCCCATATGTTTGTCCACCCAAACTTGACGACAGTGTTTTCCGCTGCTGATCTAGAGCAAGCCGTGTCTTTGTTGTTCTTCCTTTTTTCAACCGCCATACCCACCTTATAAGCAGATTTTACCGAAAAGACTCCCTTAGTGTCAAAATGCCAAGCAGGGAACTTCTCCATATCCTCGCTTATATTGATGGTCAGGATTGCCTTTGCATCCTCGGGCTCGAAGATAGAGAAAATGAGTTCTTCATTCCAGCCACCCCCTCCTGGGTTAAGAAGCTCCGACACCATCCTTGAGGTAGAAGAACCAGCCCCCCTGCGAGGTTTTCTAGTGTCACCCGACGGAAGCCAGGGGTCCTCCCAGATCAGCACACTCGACCCATCCCCCACGCGCCAGATCAGACCCTCCTTCAGGAGGGCAGTACCCTTAAGAATGCTTCTCCAGGTGTAAGAGATCCCAGGTTTGGGTTTCGCATCAAGAATGGAGCCCTCCAGGAAATACTTTGCCTTTAACAAACGCCCACAAAGAGAATCCGGGTTCAAAAGCAGTCTCCAGCCCTGTCTGGCCAGCATGGCCATGTTGAAAATATGGGGATCGCGAAAACCCAGGCCCCCCTCAGCTTTTGGTTTTGTGAGAGTCTCCCAACTCAACCAGTGGTGCCTTTCTTCCTCCTGGTTATTCCACCAGTACCTGCAGACCATGGAACAGAGATCCTCACAGAAATATTTTGTGAGGTCAAAGCAGGACATAGCAAAGAGGGGAATCGCCTGGGCCACAGCTTTAAAGAGAATTTCCTTCCCCGCCTTTGACAGAAATTTCTCCTTCCACCCCTGAATCTTCTTCCACACACGCTCCAACAAATATGCAAAGGCTTTGCTCTTCGACTTGCCAATGTACACAGGCAGGCCCAAATACTTTTCATTGTAAGCCTCAGCGCTGATGTTGAGAGTGCCTAGAAAATTCCTCTTTGCAGCATTCGAGGTGCCTTTGCTGAACATGACCGCCGACTTGTCTTTGTTTACCTTCTGGCCAGAAGCCACCTCATAGATTTTCAGAATGCCCAGAAGCTTCCTTGCGCTGGCCTCGTTGACTCTCATAAAGATTAGGGAGTCATTAGCAAAGAACATATGATTTATTTTAGGAGCATTGGGGTTGCATACATGAAACTTGATTGCGCTTTTGTTGAAAAAAAAACTTCTATTCTTAGAAAGTAATCAGTGGTCCAGTACCCAATTACATCGATGTGTTCCTATGCACTTCGGTAAAAATTAACTGTAATTTTTTTTAATCCAAGTGTGGTGAACTAAAATCATTTCGTTCTCTTTCTTTTTTCAGTGGTCCTTGATGAACCTTTAACCTACAGTCTGGATGACTGCATAGAGTATATTCAAGAAGATGAGCTAGTTGAGGTTACACCTCAGAGCATCCGCATGTCCAAGAATCCAAAGGTTTCGATGAAGAAGAGGAACTAGGCAAGGTTATTCCTTCATGGATTCTACTCTATTGGAGCATTCAAAAAGCATCGGTTTCAGATAGAACCTGCCCGTTGCTTCGACTGGTTTTGATAACGACTGTTATACATGAGTGTTTCCAAGGGACGGTCATCAATGCCATATTTGGTGGTCGACACTTTTCAGATATAGGATTATACTAAAAATTGCAATGAGGCCGTGATAGTCTTTTTTGCCGCAGATAAGTTGTATATGTTTTTTTTGTGTGTGCAGCAAACCCAGCTGCATTTTTTGCAGTGTTACGGTCTTGAAACAGACTTAATTGGACTAATGGAGTAATCGGGGTGTACAGCTGTCACTGATACCTGTATCATTTTTTTTGTAGTTTGAGATGTACCCTTAGTTTCTTTGCTGCTCTTAGTGTAATGAATAAAAAAAATCGAAATTGGGGTTACAGATTCAACTAGCCTTTCGAAATATCTTGATTTGACAAAGGAATTGCCCTTTTTTCCATTCATCATAACAAAACAATATAGCTACATCAGTCAAATAGTTACAGCGAAGCGGAATGTTCCACTACTACTCCTAGCTAGCTAGAGCCTAGAGGCATATGGATGCTCATATTCAGAATTATACAACGATTAAATCTCTAAGTCTCGCTACAAAGCATGGTCATGAGTACTGAAGCTCTGCTCCGGCCAGACATGGTGATCAAGACGATAATCTTGACCTGCAGCCGCCCAGTGATCTCCAAAGCCCGCATCCTCCTGCGCCGCAGTTGCGAAATCACCCATCGACTCGAGGAGCTGTCCTAGCTCCGGACCGTCGTCGAAGTCAAAGTTGAACTGCTCCGGCAGCATACCGAATTCTTGGTTCATCAGCGGCGGTTCGCGGCCGTACTCAGCAGACTGTTCCGGCACATAGGTTTCTTGGTTCATCAGTGGCGGCATCACGCCGTCCCCCATGGCCGGTGCAGTGAAAGTAGTGCAAGAGAATCCCGGGAAGCTGAAGCTTCCAAGATCAATCGTCGATAGCGATTGCTGATCAACAAACTGATGCGTCGTCGTCGCCAGGGTTTCTTGATAGGCTTCTTGGTCCATCTGCGGCGGCATCATCTCCACGACTCCACGGGCGCAGTGGAAGTACCGGAAAAGAAACCAGGGAAGCCGACGCTGCCAGGATCAGCCATTGGTAGCATCTCCCGATCAGCAACCTGGTGTGTCGTCGTCGACAAGGGCTCTTGATAGGTCCATTGATAATCTCCATCCACTGGTGCCGCATCGTTGTACACTTGGGGTTGCATCAAGAAATGTTCTTGATGCGTAGCGCCAGGGTCTTGGTAAGGCCAAGTACAACGCTCGACGCTTACACAGACGCCAGGATCTATATCCCGGTTAAAACGGCAGTTAAGGTTTGAAATCCTGGCTACAGGCGCTTGGAGCATAGCGTCGACGCAAAAACTTGCGCCTGGCGCTTAACATTTATTTCTTCGTGTAGTAGACGAGCGTAGAGGGTAGCAGGCCCAGAAACAGAACGGATTTCCCGCCGTGATTAGCGTCTACCATTGCAAGGTACAGGCGCTTAGGTGCTAAATCATTTTTCCGGTATTTATTTTTGTCAGCTAAGCGCCCACATAAGCGTCTTGGGTTGTACATGCCCTAACGAGTAGTCGTGGAAGAGGGCGCCGCCGCGGCGTGTTGATGATGAGTGGCGGCGCTGTCGCAGTCGCCGTAGCCGTCGGGGGTTCGCTGCCTCTTCTGGCCGTGGCCGCTGAAGGAGATGTGGCAGGCCTTGAAAGAATCCCAATTCTCGGGGACGACGATGGAGTACTCGAGCATGACCCAACCCATGCTGCCGCTCCTGCTCTTGCCAGGGTGAAAGTTTAGCCTGTTCTTCTTCCATTCAAAGGTCTCCTCGCCGATGCGCAGCTTCCCCATATTTTCAATCTTCTGCCCGACCCATGTCCCGGCATCGGCGCAGGCGCGGATCTTGCGGTTCTTGGTGGTGTCGCCCGGCGCCATGAAGTAGGCTTCGTTCGCCTTGGTCAGGCCGTTGTGGGCGAAGAGCTCCCATGGCGGCGTGCTCCGAGGGTTGTCCTCGATGACGACGCCGTCTAACGGGACGGGCTGGCCGCACAATCGTCGGAGGAGGTAGAACTCGACCACTTCCTCGTCGTCTGGTTTAAACTTGAAGCCGTCCGTGAGACCCGGAACTGCGGCCATGCTTTACTCCGGCGCCGACGTACGTGCCCTAGAAATCGATCGTGATCGTGGTCGATCTAGCGCTTCGTGGTGCAACTTAGGTGATCAAAGGGAGCTGTATATATAGCATTGTACGCTTACGATCCAAGCAGCTATGTCAGTCCGATTGCGCTTCCAATGAATACAGGTTGTTTAAATTTGATCGATCGACGGGCTGACTATAGGATACTAACCAACCCTTCGAATATACTCGGACTTCTTACGATCAAGCTTTATATGCGCTTCCGTCTCCGACTGCTTCCCGCCTGATGACGAGAAAAAAAATCTCAAATAGACAAATGATGACATTGCTCGTTGCTTTCAAACGTTGAAAGGACTAAGACAGGGTGATCTTTTATCTCGGGTGTTGTTTAATATTGTCGCTGATATGTTGGCCATCCTTACTGCACGCACAAAGAAGGACGGTCAGGTAGGATATTTCATTCCTGATCTTGAGGAGGGGGTATCAATTTTGCAATATGCTGACGATACATTTCTTGGGGATGACCTCGAGAAAGTCGTGAATATGAAACTAATTTTATCCATCTTCGAGCAACTTTCTGGGCTCAAGTTTATGTTTTATAAAAGCGAGTTATATTGCTTTGGCAAAGCGGAGGAGAGGCAAGATGAGTATCGCTAGCTTTTTGGTTGCGAGGTGGGCCGTTTACCATTTCAAGTATTTGGGGATACCGATTCATTACCGCAAATAACTAAACAAAGAATGGAAAACCATCGAGCATCATTTTGAGAAACAATTAGGATGTTGTGCAGGTAAGATGCTCTCATATGGGGACCGTCTTCTTTTGATCAATTCCGGTCTAACAATTTTGCCAATATTTTTGCTTTATTTCTTTCAAATCCCAGTGGGGGTGCGAAAGTGGCTTGATTCTTTTCGCTCAAGATTTTCCTGGCAGAGCGATCAGAACAAAAGGAAGTATCGATTAACTAAATGGAACATTGTATGTCGGCCTAAAGACCAGGGTGGGTTAGGTATTGATGTACTAAAAATAAAAAGTAATTTTCTTTTAAGCAAATGGCTTTTTAAGATATTGCATCAGGATGGGATATGCCAGGAATTGCTTTGTAATAAGCAACTGCAGCGTAAACTTTAGCTCATGTCGAGTCTAAGCCCACTGATTCTCCATTCTGGAAGGGGATCATGGCGGTCAAAATGGATTTTTGAACGAGGGACTTTTATGGTTGGCAATGGTCTCCATACTCGTTTTTGGGAGGATACTGGCTAGGAAATAAGCCTTTAGCTGTCTAGTTCCCAACTCTTTTTAATATTGCACGTCACAAGAATGTCTCTATGGCGCATGTGATGTCTCATGTTCCTCCGAACATTGAGTTTGACAACTGAGTGGTAAATTTATGGTCAAGTCTTTGTATGCCGATTTCATGCTTGGACACACCCCTTTCTTGAGAAAATACCTTTGGAAGTTGAAAGTGCCATTAAAATCAAAGATTTTCATGTGGTTTCTTAATAGGAAGGTTTACTTACTAAAGATAATCTCATTAAGAGATGTTGGTGAAGGAGATATGCCCTAGAGGCAAATAAATATTAAGTATTTATAGCATTATCTCATTAAGTTTATAATAAGTTTTATACCGTGCTATAACTGTATTAATCAGAATTGTTAATACACGTGTGGTATGTAAACAAACCAGGGTCCCTAGTAAGCCTCTATACAAACTAGTTCATTAGTCAACTGATGATCGAGAATTCCTGATCATGGATATTTATATAGTTGATGATGAGGTCATTTTATTAGTAGAATAAAATGATGGACATACCCACCAAAGTATTGCAAGAGGACCGTATCACAAAGTTCATTGTTGCAATAGGAGAGTAATATGATAGCTTATTCCTCAGACCATGAGATCATATCAAATCGCTGCTTTTGGAAGATAGTTTGATTGCATCAAACGTCATGTCTTATCTAGCGTGGCAATAAAGGTGTCCCTTTCGGGTATCCGAAGGAAGTAGTCGAGACGAGTGATCAAGAGCGGGATTTGTTCATCCGTGTGATGGGAAGATACTCTGGGCCCACTCGGTGAGATTACATCTATAAAGCTGCGCATCGTATGACTAGGTCATTGGAGATGTAATATCACGGAACGAGTTAAGTAACCCTTGTCGGTAACGGGATAAAACACATCATAAGATGTTGACGATCGTATCTCGGACGAGGGTAGTATCGAAGGAACAAAAGGAATGAATATCATGTTAACGGTTCAACGACGATTATCCTGGAATGCACAGGGACCGTCATAGCCATCCAGGTCTCCCTGACGGTCATTGGAGAGCGAGGGGTCTCGACCATGTCTGGAGTATTTCCCGAACCGTAGGGTAACACACTTAAGGTCTTGACGACTCTTGGAGATCGTTTTGGAATTATCGGAATAATAGAAATAGAGAGAGAGAGAATGAATCGGAATGGTTCCGGTGAAATCGGAAGGGTTCCGGGGAAGACCGAAGAAAGTTCGGAGTGGTCCGGAAGTTGTTTCGGAGTCACGGGAGATTAAATAATATGCAAATATATTTAATTATGAATTATATATATTTAAATACTAATTTAATATTAATTATAAGAGGAAAAATGGGGCAGCCCACCTAATGGGCCAAAACCCCGGAGGGAAAGCCCACTAGGGGGTCAAACCCTTTTGGGAGGGTGGTGCGGCTGGGCCACATGGGGCCCATGGCCACCACGGCTGCCCTAGGCCAGCCGCTCCCCTCCCCCCTCCTCCTTGTTTAGTTCCACATGGGAGAATTAGGGAGAGGGACACCCCCTCTCCCCTAATAAATAGACGGGCGGTTTAATTGTTTTAAACACACAATAAATTCAGGAATTTATTCCCGTCGGCCGAGGATGCCCCTCCGCCCACTTTCACTCCCTCTCCACCTCTCGTAGTGCGTAGTCCCTTGAAGGACAGCGCGCGCGTGAGAAATCTATACCGCAGTACGCCGTTGTGCTGCGGGATTCCACCCAAAAGTTCTACTTCCGCTATCTCGGCTGGATTGGAGAGCCCGGGAGTCGTCGTCAAGCTCCGCACGTGTGCGAGTACTCGGAGGCGCCACAGTCGTGGTGCCAGGGCGTCATCGTCCCGCCACCGCCGTCTTCGTCTTCGTCGCGCCAAGTTCTTCGCGACCTCGAGGTCGGCTACGTCGTCTACATCGACAACGCTTGTCGCGGGAGCGTAATCCCCGCTATCGGTCTACAAGGGTACGTTACCGATATCTCCTCCGTTACCGCATTACTAAATAGATAGATCCTTGGCTAAGTTTTGGCGTACGTAAGTTAGAAAAATTATTGTTTTCTACTACGAACCCCTTCAGTTGGTTGGATTTAAATGATGTGTTTTTTTGTCAATATGATGGCTTAGCATTTGTTTATATCATGTCATTTTGTGAGGCATATTCGGAGGTTAATTCACTTCACTTTTAATATTTCTCCGCCAACAAGTGTGGCTAATATGTTTGGCCATTGGCTTGATGGAGTTGATAAAAACACTAAAGCACGCATTCAAATTGGTGTTTGTGCTTTTATGTGGGCTGTTTGGAATTGTCGGAATGATGTTGTGTTTAACAAGATTAGAGATGCTCATTTTTTGAAGGTCGTTCACCGTGCTACTTGTTGGATCCATCTGTGGTCCTTCCTGCTACCACCATAAAAATGAGCACTTATGGATACCCGATGTTCTCGGTTGATGGCGGTCGTTCGGGCTATTTTCAACCAGGGTGGTTGGCAGCATGCTAGAAGGCTTCATTATGTCTAGTCTTAGAGTGCTCGCTGTTTTCAGAGGGCTAATTCATGTGACAACTTTGAATGATCCTTGAGATGTAATAACTTAAATTTGCTACACTGTTACTTTTGAACCTTTTATATTATTTATAAAATGATTGTGTGCATCATCATGATACAGAGGTTTAGGCCAAGCCCCCATTTCGGAAAAAAATAAACACACTGGTTGAGACAATAGCCCTTACAAAGTCAGCCTTCCTTAGCTTCTACAGTTACAATCTTTTGTGTTTTTTCCTAACTTGATGGTGGTGGAAAACGAGTGTCGAGTGTATTTTGGTCGGTGGGTATCTTGTTTTGCTATTTTGTGTTCATGATCTTATTTTGACTATGGTTTTATATGTGATGGAATCATGTAAATGGGTTTAAATAGATCACAGAATAATACTCGACCTCGTAGTATCTTTCTTTTGCACAGAAAAATTAATGGATTCAAGGTTACAGTTGTACGAAATTAGGGAATCACAAGGGGCAATGTAATTGTGTAGTAAATGGTACACATTTTCTTCAAACGGCTCCCAATATGGGATCAGGTACCACTATAATTAGGATAATAGAAGAGACCAACAAAGTTCAACAACATCCAAAATGATGCAGTAAAAACATAAAAACAACAGTGTCACTGACCACTAACGTTCAAACAAGGGAAAGTACATCTAGGATCCTTAAAGGGTTCTGAATGATTCATGAGAAGGGAAATTATGAAACTAACCCCACAATGTAATTGTTGCTGGTTTTATTTCATAATGTTTAAGTCATGATAAGTGAATTTAAGTGGATGGATCAATACCTTGGGTGAGCCTTAAAAGCTTAAAACATAGTCTTCTATAAAGCATATTTTGTATTTTCTTAAGTTATAGATATGGCGTACTATCATGAGGGGTACTTGGAAAATAAGGGGAAAATATATCCTCACAAATTTACACAAAGTACCCGGTAGGATTCAAAAGTCTATGTGCGTAAAAGAGATCACGAGATTGCATCATGGAACTTAGATGAATTTGTGTGAAGGTGCATAGTAACCCCTTGTAACCTCCAAGGCTTGTCTCGTTGAAGAGTAGTAGGATTAGGTTGCTTAGTACCTTTTTATACCATTTAATATATTTTCTTCAACTTTTGCTAGATAAGCTGATAAGAACAGGTACTTGCTTGCATCCATAGCCAATGATGCAAAGTTTAAGGCTAATGTCCCTTATAAGAACATATATTGATATGTGGCTTCAAATTCTCGATGATGAGTTTGCATAGCATCTCTATGCCCATTTGAGAGAAATCCATCCCCAAACTCCACTTTAGTTGCATCCCCTTTTTCTTTTTTGGCTTGTCATTTTTTTAAGGAATGAAGATCGAAAGAAGATTGGAAGATCAAGATAAGACGAGATGAAGATCAAGTTTTAATTCTAGGATTCTTTTTATTCATTTTTTAATAATATTTTCTTTTATTTAAGATATGTACTTATTCTATAAATGTTGTAATAGTTAGTATTGTTTCAATTTCATCTTCTAAAGTCTGTCTTATATTATATTTGTCTTTGATGTATTATAATATATCTTAGACATTCATTTGAGATTGGTTCCTCAAGTTGTATGAAATGATGCATTGGTGATGTATAGATCCTTACTTGATCATATGTATGTTGATCATGTGTATGATTGTGTTTTCTGTTCATTTGTATTATAAATTCGTCCTTATATGTAATTGTGTTCAAAATGTGCCAAAATTAGGAAAGGCCATGCCGAAATTTATCGGTCTAACCTTAACTCATCGAGTCAAGAGAAATGTCGATCACTTTTGCTCTTTTAACCTAAAAGAGCAAAATTTCCCTCATGCCAGGCAAATGCACAATTCCTATTTCGACCCTTTCGAGTCTCTCAACTCTGGGATCTCGCACCCCCCCACTTGAGTTATCATCTCCGTGTTCCCCCGATCTGCACTCTAAGTATGTATGACCTAGGAATCCGCATGCCCCCATAAAACTTTGGAATTTTCTCATACTTGGCTTGGTAAAACTCTCTTTGACCTACTCTCGAAATAGTAACAAAACGATCTAGGACCACTAGTACAAAATGACGCTAATATGGACACCCATCTATGGAAACGACACAAGATAGGCGATGGAAAAACTAATTTTGCTCGGTGCAAAAGAGGCCCGTGAGGGCTGGCCTCCCGCGAGCGACACATCGACAACTGTTGCATTTTTAGAACCGCGGGCGTTATATCAGTGATGGACATTTTCCATGTCCATGTGCGATATTTTTCTCTATTATAACAACTAATGTGGAATGACTGTGTCTGATGGTTTCGTTCAGACCTAGCTACTATGGGTGGAGCCGAGTGAGTGACAACTGTGGAGATACCCCCTAAGACTGAAAAATAGGAGCGCCGGCAGCGCCTAAATTTTCGATATGTAGGATTTCCATGTGGCGTCCGCACTTGTGGGGAGCTTCATCAACGGCAGCTCGCCCCGGTCCTAGAGGTCTGCTTGTGGTTGCAGGCAGCTGGTCTCCAGCGTCGAGAGGCAACTCCGAGAAGTGTATTCTTCACTTCGCAACGCGCTCGGTCCTATAGCTCCTGCTACGGTGGCGGTGGTATAACCCAAAAACCTTATCCTTATTTTATAATTTTGTTGATTTAGGCGTGCCTTGTTGAGATGGCCAAGTTTGTTTGTCATTTTTCTAGCTTTGCACTACACTGCTCGCATTATATTAATTGTTCAGACAATAATTCTTTCTATCTAGATGGATCAAGATCGAACTTGGATGTAATGTAGTCATACAATTCGTGAATTCTCTAAAGGTGTCACTGAATTCTTGAACAGGGCGTCGGAAGATGTTTTGTCCTTGTGCTGATTGTAAGAATCAATTCTTGTGGAAAACAAGAAAGAAATTAGAAGAGCACTTAATTTTTTAAGGAATGAAGATCGAAAAGAAGATTGGAAGATCAAGATAAGATGAGAAGATCAAGATCAAGTTTTAATTCTAGGATTCTTTTTATTCATTTTGTAATAGATATGCTTGCATTGAAGTAGAAGGAAAAAGTTGACGCCACAAGAGAAGCCAAATGGGCAGTGGTATCTCCCAGCTTGCAAACCACTTGTAAGTATAAAAAGTCAGTTGTAACCAAGGTTTTGGTTACCGGTAGAAAAAAATTCTCGAAGGCGGTCGGGATTTTCGATTACCGCGGTTATCGGACAAATTTGAAAACTGAAATTCGGAAATTCAATTTTTTTTTGTTCCCATTTTGACCATTTACTAAAAGTTTTCATTAAAATTCAAAAAATCAGAAAATTTTGGGATTTTTTGCCCGGTATGAACATTTCCCGGGGGTGCTCGGGATATCTGGTTACCGACCGGTAACCGGATTTCCCGACCGGTAACCAAAACCTTGGTTGCAACCCACTTACAACTTCTAACTAGCACAAATCACAACGTCTAGCTAGCACAATCACAACGAATGACCAACTCCGAAAACATTTTTCCTAGTTGTAACCAACTTGTAACTGGAAAAAACTCAATTGAAACCTACTTCTACCTCGGAGCTAGCATGAATCACAAAACAAGTCCATCAGTCACGTACATTTATCTAGGTTGCAGCTCAATTGTAACCGTAAAAAAATTATTTGCAACTCACTTGCAACTTAACACTAGTATCGTGACGCACTCTAACATAATTATGGGTCGACCGAGAATTAGCCAAGCAAACAAAAAAATTGTTGGAATAGGCTTGTGTTCCAGTCAACTTCCCGTATGTGGGAAGCCGGCATGTGTGCTCCCGCTGCGGGGCCTGTCCCGAGCCGAGGGCGAGTGCCCGACTTGGAGTCTGTTCCGGTCGCGGCAAGTTGGACGTCGACTCCAAGTAGGGAACCGGATGTTGGGTAGCCGGGTTACCGAGTGCGGGACTCGTTGTCCTGTAACCGGTGTCCTGAAGTGGTGGTCAACACCAGTACAGAGTAGGTAGAATAGGACGTGCTAGACGTCACCTACAGTGTTTCCTAGTCATGACGTCGTCAACAGTGGTGAGTCGGATAGACAGGGTGTGGGCGGTCACATCGCAGCAATGTGACCGCATAGTTGACTTAGGCCGGCAGCCGGCACAACCCCTATTTAGAGGGAGGAATACAATGAGAAAATTGAGGCAAACCATTTCTTTGTGGCACACACTCCCCTCTCTCTTCTCCACTCTCTCTCGTGTAGCTTTAGGGACAACAATTGGTATCAGAGCCCGAGTTCTTTGAGAGATCTCACCGGAGATGGGCGAGCACAAAGCTCTTCTTCCAGCGGAGGTGAAGGAGGTCGCAAGCACGCTGGCAGTCCAGCGGGTTGTGTGGGAGGCCGGTAGTTCGTGGCCGCTGCTTACGTGGTCAAACTACGCGGACTGGGCGTTGCTCATGCATGTGAAGCTTGAGGCACGTCGTGTTTGGTCCGTCGTGCACGATGGCACGGAGGAGCGCGAGCTGGACTGAGCAGCGCTGGAGTACCTGCTGCTCGCCGTCCCGCCGGAGATGATCTCCACACTAGCGTCGAAGAAGACGACCAAGGAGGCGTGGGAGGCGATCAAGACGATGTGGGTCGGAGACACCCGTGTCCAGGAGGCGAAGGCGACGGCGCTCAAGAAGCAGTATGAGGCCATCAAGTTCGGCGACGACGAGAACATCGACGACTTCGCCATGCGGTTGTCGTCACTCGTGTCGTAGGTTGGGGTGCTCGGCATCACCGTCACCGAGCCGGACACTATCCGTAAATTTCTCTCGGTCGTTCCCACGAGGTTCTCACAGATGGCATGCTCCATCGAGACCCTGCTCGATGTCGACAAGATCCCATGGAGGAGCTCATCGGCCGCCTCAAAACGGCCGAGGACCGACATGAGGCGGAGAAGCCGTAGGCCAAGAAGGCTGGCAAGCTGCTCCTCACGGAGGAGGAGTGGTCCTCCCAAATGCGCCTGCAGGACAGAGGAGGATCCTCCAGCCATGCCGGACGCGGAGGCGGCAAGCCACACGGACACGGCAGGGGCAGACCGGCTCGCGGAGCCGGGAACCGCGACATGAAGGACAAGTGTCACTACTGCGGAGTCGTCGGCCACTGGGCGCGAGACTGCCGCAAGAAGAAGCTCGAGGAGGAAGCCCACCTCGTGCGTGGAGGGGATGCGGAAGCGCACCTCGTCCGTGGTGGAGACGACGAAGACGACAGCGCGCTCCTCATGATGGAGGCCTACACGGCCGCGTCTGCCCCACTGCTCCCAATTCCGGCTCGCCACGCGGAGCCGGGAACCTCGGAGGCGGCACCCTTGTCTCGACCGGTGGCAGAGTCAGCGACTCGACTGGTGGGGGAGTCGGAGGGAGCGTCGACTCCTCCGGAGGTACTCGCGCCGATCCGATGGATCGCGGAGTGGGACTTGCCGACTCGGGAGGAGTTGGTTGCGTCAGGTCGCAAGGACCTGGCCGTGTCGAGTCGGGAGGACTCGGCAGTACCGGCTCGGGAGGAGCCGAACTCGGCAACTCGGAAGGAGTTGGCCGTCTCGGGTCGCAAGGACCCGGGAGTGTTGGGTCGCAAGGACCCGACAACGTCGGCTCGGGAGGAGCTGACCATGCCGACTCGGGAGGAGTCGGCTACCCGGCACCAGGAGCCGGGAGTGCCGAGGTGCGGGAACTCGGTCATGTCAGGTGGCGAGCACCCGACTGCGGTGACTCGGGAGGAGTCGACCGCGGTGTCAACCTGGCGCAAGAGGGGGACGCCAAGAAGGGCGTCTGGTACCTCGACTCAGGTGCCACCAATCACATGACTGGTGACCGCGCCGCATTCGCGGAGCTCGACACGAGCGTCACCGGGACTGGCAAGTTCGGCGATGGCTCGCAGGTCGACATCTGTGGGCAAGGGATGGTGTTGTTCGTCTGCAAGTCAGGCGAGCACCGGGCCGTCACCGGGGTGTAATACATACCCCGGCTGAACATACAGATCATCAGTCTGGGCAAGTTCGACGAGAACGGCTGCCAGGTGCTGATCGAGTATGGGATCCTCCGGGTGCGTGATAGGGAGCGACAGCTCCTGATCAAGGTCAGGCGAGAGCTGAACCGGATGTACAAGCTGCACGCGCAAGTCGCCCAGCCGGTGTGCCTAGTCGTGGGCACTGGCGACGACCCGACATGGACTTGGCACGCGCGGTTCGGGCACCTCAACTTTGACAGCTTGCGCCGACTGGCGAAGGGCGAGATGGTGCGTGGCCTCCTTCTGGTGGAGCACATGAACCAGCTATGCAACGCTTGCCTAGCAGGGAAACAGAGGCGGGCCCGTTCGCAAAGCAAGCGAAGTTCCGGGCGAAGGAGCCACTCGAGCTGGTCCGATCACCCCGGCCACACCAAGCGGGAATAAGTACTTCCTCCTGCTGGTGGACGATCTGTCGCGGTACATGTGGCTCGCCCTTCTCGCCACGAAGGACGAGGCCGCATCCGCCATCATCCGGCTCCAGGCAAGCGCCGAGTCGGAAACCGGCTGCAAGCTGCGCACGCTGCGCACGGATCATGGAGGCGAATTCACCTCCGGCTCCTTCACAGCATACTGCGCCGAGCTCGGAGTAGAGCGTCACCTGACGGCTCCATACTCCCCACAGCAGAACGACGTCGTGGAGCGACGCATCCAGACGATTGTGGGCATGGCCCGCACTCTGCTGAAGGCCAAGAAGGTCCCCGATGAATTCTGGGATGAGGCGGTGACGACTGCCGTGTTCATTTTCAACAGGTCGCCCACCAAGAGCGTGGATGGCAAGACGCCGTTCGAGGCCTGGCATGGCCGCAAGCCGGATGTGAGCTTCCTGCGCACGTTCGGATGCGTGGTGCGCATCAGGGAGACGCGCCCCGAGCTGAAGAAGCTCGACGACCGGAGCAGGCCAATGATCTTCGTCGGGTACCAACCCGGGACGAAGAGATATTGGGCCTACGACCCGGTGACCAACCGCGTGACGATCAGGTGAGATGCCGTGTTCGACGAGAACGCACACTGGGACTGGAGTTCGCCGGACACGCCGGTGAACACCTTCGGAGATGACTCCTTCGGGGTCGAGCACATGGTGTTCGAGCCGCAGCCGACTCCGGGAGACGGGAGTGCGGGTCTCGGACCCGACTCGCCGACTCTAGACACGCCGGCTCCGGGAGCCGGGAGTGAGACACCCCCAGCCGGTTCCCCGTCTACACCCGGGCACCCTGGCGTCGAGTTCGTCACGCCGCCGTTGAGGTACGCAAGTGTGCTCGATGCAAAAGACGACACGAGCTTCGAGCACCGGTTCCGCACTCTGCAGAACATGCACGAGGCAGGTTTGGCCCTTGAGCCGGACGAGGAGCTCCACTTCCTTGCCACCGAAGAGCCAGGCTCGTTCGGGGATGTGAAAACGCATGCCAGTTGGAGGCAGGCGATGCAAGGGGAGCTAGAGGCCATCGAGTCGAACTCGACTTGGCGGCTAGCCACCTTACCACCGGGTCACCACGCGATCGGCCTGAAATGGGTGTACAAGGTGAAGAAGGACACGCACGGCACGGTCCTTAAGCACAAGGCTCGCTTGGTGGCGAAGGGTTATGTGCAGCGGCACGGGGTCGACTACGACGAGGTCTTCGCTCCTGTGGCCCGACTCGAGTCTGTCCGGCTACTGCTAGTCGTGGCTGCGAGTGCGGGGTGGGACGTCCATCACATGGACGTCAAGTCAGCCTTCCTCAACGGCAAGTTGGAGGAAGAAGTGTACGTGCAGCAGCCAACCGGCTTCGCTGCAAAGGGGAAGGAGCACCTGGTGCTCCGACTCGACAAGGCGCTCTACGGCCTCAAGCAGGCGCCAAGGGCATGGAACACCAAGCTCGACGCATGCCTCGTCAAGCTCGGCTTCGCAAGGTGCGAGTCAGAGCACGGCATGTACACGCGAGGAGCGACTCCGAGCCGACTTCTAGTCAACATCTATGTCGATGACTTGGTGATCACCGGGTCCGATTCCAGTGACATCGACACATTCAAGCTGGAGATGCAGAGCCTGTTCCAGATGTCCAACCTCGGGCTGCTGAGCTACACCTCAACATCGAGGTCCGACAAGGACCCAGCGGGATCGACATCTCGCAGGGTGCCTATGCCCAGAAGCTGCTGGAGAAGGCGGGGATGGTCGGGTGCAATCCCGTCCACGCACCCATGGAGCCTCGCTTCAAGCTGTCCAAGTGCAGCACGACGCCCGCGACGGATGCTACCGGATACCGGAGCATAGTCGGTAGCCTCAGGTACTTGGTGCACACGAGGCCAGACCTGACCTTCGCAGTCGAGTTCGTGTCGCGGTTCATGGAGGCTCCGACTCTTGAGCACCTCGCGGCCGTGAAGCACATCCTACGCTACATCGCCGGGTCGCCGCGACTCGGATGTAGGTATGGGAGGAGTGCAGGTACACCGCGTCTGGTCGGCTATAGCAACAGCGACCTGGAGGGCGACGTCTACTCGTGGAAGAGTACGTCGGGTACCCTGCTCTTCCTCGGGAGCAGTCCAGTGACCTGGCAGTCACTGAAGCAGAAGATCATGGCTCTGTCGAGCTACAACTCGGAGTATGTGGCCGCTGCCACGGCTGCCTGCCAGGGGATCTGGCTGGCTCGGTTGCTGGTCGAGTTCAGCAACGGCGAAGGCGAGCACGTCGTGCTCAAGGTCGACAACAAGTCGGCAATGGCGCTCGCCAAGAATCCCGTCTTCCACGAGCGCTCGAAGAACATCGACTTGAAGTACCACTTCATTCGAGACTGCGTGGAGGCAAAGAAGGTCAAGCTGGAGTTCGTGCCCACCGAACGCCAACTCGCGGACATGTTGACCAAGCCACTTGGACGAGTCCGCCTAGCGGAGCTGCGCACAAGCATCGACATGGTAGAGGTGTCTCCGGAACTCAAGCCTAGGGAGTGATTGTTGGAATAGGCTCGTGTTCCAGTCGACTTCCCGTCTGTGGGAAGCCGGCATGTGTGCTCCGGCTGCGGGGCCTGTCCCGAGCCGAGGACGAGTGCCTGACTTGGAGTCTGTTCCGAGTCACGGCAAGTCGGACGTCGACTCCAAGTAGGGAGCCGGATGTCGGGTAGCCGGGTTACCGAGTGCGGGACTCTTTCTCCTGTAGCCGGTGTCCTGAAGTGGTGGTCAGCGCCAGTACAGAGTAGGTAGAATATGACGTGCTAGACGTCACCTACAGTGTTTCCTAGTCATGATGTCGTCAACAGTGGCGAGTCAGATAGACAGGGTGTGGGCGATCACATCGCAGCGATGTGACCGCATAGTTGACTTAGGCCGGCAGCCGGTACATCCCCTATTTAGAGAGAGGAATACAATGAGAAAATTGAGGCAAACCATTTCTTTATGGCACACACTCCCCTCTCTCTTCTCCACTCTCTCGTGTAGCTTTAGGGACACCAAAAATAAGATCAAACACAACAAAATAGCACGAGACAAGTGTGCACCAAGCTGGCAACCCAAAACAAAAAGACTCACAGGCATACCGTAGTTCCTCTAATCCTTGCGTACACAGTAAGGAAAATAAGCAAAGATAACTTCCGTGACAAGAAAAAAGCTCAATCTGATGAAGGCGGATGCACAATTTTGCAACAATTCAGCGTCACAATATTTTTTATGTATGAATCTTGACACTAAAATTGAACGATTGTCATGTCAGACTAAGAATTAGCAAATGTGAAAAAGAAAGACAAACTAACTGTTGGTGCGAGATGCACTCACTCAACTCAGTTACTCCAAGTCCGTCCCATGTGTGACGGAAAGGTACCCCGCGGCGACGCGTGGGCGACGGTCTAGGGTTTGGACGGCTTGCCGTCGACTTTCCTCTTTGGTTTAGCCACCACTGAGTGATGGCCGTCTCCGCGTCCCAGCTAGGCACATGCCGTCCTTGTTTAGTTTCCTGTAGGCTTCTCCCCGCTCGCAAGCGTCTTCCTTGAACTGTTGCGAAAAGCGGGAGTTTAGTGTCAGATCTCGATCCAGTTTTTGTGCCGCCGGTGCCCTCGCCGGCGAACAACCCTCCAACCACCACCAAAAGCCTTCCCCGAGTTCTGGGCCTCGGGGTCGTAAAACACCACAGCCCGGGTCAGTCAGAGCAAGCTAGGGAGGATATGGCGGAGGTGGCGGCGACAAAGTTGAAGGAGAAGAAGGCAAAGGGAAAGGAGGCGGAGGCGGAGGATGTGGCAGGGCTCCTCCGGAAGCTGCAGTTGGCGGAGAAGAAGAAGTGCGTGACGCTGGGCCGCGCAAGCTCGAGTAAGAAGGTCAACCCAAACCAGGCGGTGGGGAAAGTACTGTCGGAGAAGAGGGCATTCGAGGACACTCTCTCGGTTACCCTGGGAAGGATTTGGTGCCAGAGGGAGGGGACAGTGTGCAAGGAGATCAGGAGGAACACGTTCCTATTCACTTTTGGGCAGGCGGCGGGGAAGAGGCGGGCACTGGAAGAAGGGCCGTGGCTGGTCGGAAAAGATCTGCTGGTGATGGAGGATTTTGTGGAGAATAAGACGGTGGATGAGTATGATTTTCGCTTCTTCCCAATATGGGTGAGAGTGTCGAATCTCCCTCTGGGTAAGATGAACAAAGATACAGGAGAGCTCATCGGGAGGGCGATGGGGGACTGTGTTGAGGTGGATGTGGATGATGAAGGTCTGGCAATCGGAGAATTCTTGCGAATTAAGGTCGTGTTGGATGTTCGTGAACCGCTTATGCGGGCATCCGTGTGAAATTGGAGGAGGAGGAAGAGACGGAAGAGATGGGAGGTCTGGAGGAAGGAGAGGAAGGGGAAGACGGAATACAGGAGGAGGATGGGGGAGGGGCGTCGGTGCCAAGCCGATGGTGTTCTTTCACCTATGAGTTTCTGCCGGACTTCTGCTTCACCTGTGGCATTATTGGACATATTGACAAGGAATGCTCTTTCCGACTCAAAAAAGGAGATAAACAACCCTATACAAGGGAGCTGGGAGGAGAGGAGGAGAGAGGCCAGTGGAGTGCTGGAAGGGGTGGCGGTTCGGCACGCAGCAACAGTTCGGGAGGTCGAGGTAGCTGGTCGTGAAGTGATTCTGAATCCTGGAGGAAGAATAAGGAGGATGCCCGTGATCGTGCTGTACAAAAGAAGACCGGGGATGAGAAGGAAGTGACTAGTCCTCTGAAGCAACCATAGCCAAAGGAGAGAGTGTCGAGCCAGAAAGCGCTGATTTTCAACAATTATGACATGATGGTGGATGGCAAGGTGAGTGTAGAGGACAAAGTGGAACCATAGCTAGACAAGGTGGAGGGGGTGGATCCTGCCCCAATGGCGGGGAAAGGGGAGGCTGGAGAAAAGGCAAACCATTTAAAGGGGAATGGAGGGAAAGGAGGAAGCAAGGTGGAAGGGAAGGGGATGGTGGTGAAGGAAGGGGACGCTGGGAAGAATAAAACAGGTGCAAAAACTTTCTGAAGAAAGGAAAGGAAGGTGGGGGATGATAAACCAGCGAAACAAGGTGCGAATGTGCTAGGGCAGAAGAGGGGAGCAACAAACATGGAGTGTGATGACCTTGTTGAGGAGGAGAAAGCCAAAAGAAAGAGGAGTCTGGAGCTGAATGTTGAGACTGAAGCTGACACAAGCTTAGACGCGAGGCTGCGCTTTTAGCCCTGCAGTGATCAATGAAGATAGCAGCTTATAACTATCATGGGGCTGGCAATACCCCGGCAGTTAACAGACTTGTGGATCTCCAGAAGTCTGAGGACCCATACATCTTGTTTGTGTCCGAAACAAAGTTAACGGCGAAGCATTTGGAGAGGTTCAAATGGTTACTTGGGATGCCCTGCATGGTGGCGCGTGATTGCGAGGGCAAAAGTGGAGGAGTAGCAGTGTTTTGGAAGAGAGATCTCCAGGTGGAGCTGCGCAATTTCTCGCGCTACCACATTGACTTGGAGAACAAAGAAGTGGACGGTTTTAAGTGGCGTTTCACGGGGATGTACGGGGAGCCAAATGCAGAGAAAAAGCGGCTAACGTGGAAGCTGTTGAGAATTCTGCATAACCAGTGTTCTCTCCCTTGGATTTGCGCGGGAGATTTCAATGAGATTCTCTTTGGGCATGAAAAAGAGGGGGAGAAGTAAGTCTCAAGCCTACATGGACAGGTTCAGGGAGACTTTAGAGTATTGTGGACTGGAGGATTTGGGATTTGAAGGTGACAAGTTTACGTGGAGAAACAATAATCATAGGTGGAAGAACTATATCCAAGAGCGGCTGGATAGAGCTGTCGCAAATGAAGCATGGAGGACAAAGTTCCCAAACCACAGAGTAGTGAATGGTGAGCATAGGCACTCTGATCACAGGCCTGTGTTGATCTCGCTTGGGGAAGGAGTGGAGGATGGAGGGGAGGAGAGGAGAGGTGGTAGGGGAAGACCAAATTTCAGTTTTGAAGCCAGGTGGTTCGAAGAAGAACAATGTGACTCGGTGGTAAAAGAGACGTGGAAGGAAGTGGTGGGGGATAGCCATACTTCAGTGAAAGAGAAACTTAAACAGATGGCTGGCAAACTTTAGAACTGGAGCACAAATACTTTGGGGTCCCTGGAGAAAAGAGTTAAAAAAGCTAGGAAAGAGGTGGATAGATGGAGGCGGATGGCGGTGAGCAGAGAAAAGGTAGCTGGGGAGTAGGTGGCCAGATATAGACTAGAAAGATTGGAGGAGCAAGTCAATATATTTTGGAAGCAAAGAGCTCATACTCACTGGCTGCAGAAGGGAGACCGAAATACATCTTTCTTCCACGCAAAAGTGAAGGATCGAAGGAGGATAAATAGATTTGGGAAGCTAAAAAAGGAGCATGTGGGTTGGGCGGTGAAGGAGGAAGAGAAGAAGGAGCTTATTACTAACTATTTCTCTCTGCTTTTCAGGTCGGATGGAGTGGTGGATCACTCTCATGTGCTCCGGGTGGTGAGCAGCAAAGTCACCAGGGAAATGAACTCAGACCTGATGAAGGAGTTCCTCCCCGATGAAATAAAGGCTGCACTCCATGAAATTGGGGATCTTAAAGCTCCTGGGGAAGATGGTATGCCGGCGGTGTTCTACAAACATTACTGGGAAGATGTGGGCGAGCAGATTACAAGAGAGGTCCTTGATTTCTTGAATGGAGGACCGATGCCTCAAGACTGGAACAACACCTCAATTACCCTGATCCCGAAGGTTAAAAACCCTGATAGCATCAAGAATCTGAGGCCAATTAGTTTATGTAATGTGGTGTACAAAATTATATCCAAAGTGTTGGCCAAAAGACTGAAGGTGGTGCTGCCTGAGATTGTATCCCCTGCTCAGAGCGCATTCGTGCCGGGTAGGCTGCTAACGAACAACGTCCTAATTGCCTATGAGGTGATACACTACATGAGAAACAAGAGGCATGGGAAAGAAGCTTTTGCAGCTCTGAAACTGGACATGAGCAAAGCGTATGATCGGGTGGAGTGGCATTTCTTGGAAGCCATGATGATGAAGATGGGTTTTCAGAGAAGATTTGTGGAGCTAATAATGCAATGTGTGAAAACTGTGAAGTACAAAGTGAAAGTGAATGGGGACCTTACAGAGGAATTTATCCCGAGCAGAGGACTACGACAAGGGGATCCACTATCCCCTGTCTGTTCCTGCTGTGTGCTGAGGCGTTCTCTAGCTTGCTACAAGACGCAGAGGACATAAATTTGATCCAAGGGGTTAAAATTTTCCCTTTGCCCCCCAGCATTTCACATCTTTTGTTTGCGGATGATTCCCTGATCCTTTTCAGGGCAAACAAGGAGAGTGCTAATCAGCTGAAGCATATCTTGAAGATGTATGAAACGAGCTCGGGCCAAACCATAAATAAAGACAAGTCTGCTATCTTCTTCAGTTCCAATGTGAAGGCTGCAGACAAAGACAAAGTGATGAGAACTTTGGGCATTACAAAGGAAGCTTTGAATGAAAGGTATCTGGGGATGCCAATCCATGTTGGACAGTCCAGAACAAAAACTTTCAGACATATAAAAGAAAGAGTGTTGCAATTGATCCAGGGATGGATGGAAAAACTCCTATCTAAAGCAGGGAAGGAAATCTTGATCAAGGCGGTGGCGCATGCGATCCCAACTTTCACCATGTCATGTTTTGATCTAACCAAAACGTTGTGTGATGATATTAGCGCAATTGTATGCCGGTACTGGTGGAGCCAACAGGATAAAACAAATAAAATCCATTGTCTTAGTTGGGAGAAGCTAACAAAATCAAAGGCCGAAGGTGGCCTGGGTCTGCGTGATATACACAGCTTTAACCTGGCTATGCTTGCCAGGCAGGCGTGGAGAATTCTTCAAAACCTGGAGTCCCTATGTGCCCAGGTCCTAGGAGCTAAATATTTCCCTGATGGTGATTGTCTCAAGGCGGTGGAGATGCCTGACATGTCGTACACCTGGAGAAGCATTCTGAAAGGATTTGGCGTGCTGAAGAAGGGCTTGATCTGGCGAGTTGGGGATGGCAGCTCAATTGATGTATGGAGAGACCCGTGGATCCCTAGGGGCACTACAAGACTCCCTGCTACACCAAGGAATCGCATGATCTCGAGAGTTAGCGATTTGATAAACCCTGTCACGGGTGAGTGGGACGAACAGTTGCTGCGAGACAACTTCTGTGTGGAGGACACGAATCACATCCTGGCTATCCCTACCAATGGGGAAGTGAATGATTGGCCGGCTTGGCACTTTGACCCGAAGGGCTTGTTCTCTGTCAAATCGGCGTATTGGGTTGAAAGGGTGGACAAGAAACTGACAGGAAACCAAGGCGTCCTCTTCCACTACCACGGAGAGGGATACCCCATGGAAGGGAATTTGGAAGCTGGAAGTCCCTAATAAAATCAAGCATTTCATTTGGAGGTTGGCGCATAACACTATACCGGTGTGTGTTAACCTGAGGAAAAAAGGAATGGACATTAGTCCCAACTGCCCTGTTTGTCTGATGCAACACGAAGATGGTGGACACCTTCTGTTTAAATGTAAAAAGGTGAAGAAAATTTGGGAAATATGTGGGCTAGAGCTGGAAAGATCTCTGCTGGTGGAGAAGAGATCAGCAGTAGAGGTTTTCGAAACCTTAATGAGCTTCAGCAAAGACAAGAGGGCAATTGTGGCAAACCTGATGTGGTGTTGGTGGTGTGAAAGAAATAACATCAGGGAAGGCAAGAAAGCACATACGCCGGAGGACCTTGCTTGGACAATTCTTTTCCAGGCAAAGGAGTTTTGCATCGTGACAAAAACCACTACCGAATCAATGAAGACAGTAAAACCAAAATGGGAGGCGCCAACAAGGGACTGGATCAAAATCAACATCGATGTGTCCTTCAGACCTAATGTGACCACGGGCGGCTGGGGTGCGGTGTTCAGAGATTCAGATGGGGATGCTGTGGTGTGTGCCGCTGGGTACATTCCACATCTCCAGAACGCTTTCCACGCTGAAGTTTTGGCTGCTGATTTTGCTGTTCAAATTGCACAACAACATGGCATGGGGAGGATCTATCTCGAGACGGATGCTATGCTGCTAAAGAATGCGTTGGAGGAAAAGAGTGTGGATCTCTCTAGCGTGGGATCTATCATTGATTGTATCAAAACCTTTGTTCGTTGTAATTTCGATGAGTTCGTAGTTCTGCATTGTCCTAGAATTTGTAACCAGGTTGCTCATACCCTTGCTGCAAAGGGTGCTGGTATGTTGGGGCAGGAGGCCCTTGTAACTGACGGTGTTGATCCGTGTGTATCTGTTTTAGTGGCGAGCAATTCTGCTTCGCGCACTGTTTAATGTATCATCATTAATTTAAAAAAAAAACTGTTGGTGCGAGATCACGTCAAAAAAAACAAAAAAAACTGTTGGTGTGAGATCTGTCGGCGCCTCCGCCCTCGGCTTCGGCTGTCCTCTCCTCCCACTCCGGTGCCCGTCCTCAGCCGTGTTCGTTGAGGTAACAGAGCTTCCTCCTTCGTCCCAAATTTATTTGATCTCCCCACACCCCACGCAGAGATACAAGATCTATCCGCGAGGCTCTAATTTGCATCCCATTCGCACCAAGTTGATTGGATTTCACGCGGGGATCCAATTTAGGCGAAAAATGTCGTTGCCCTTTTCTTTGAAATGCTCACAAGTTTGGCAAGTGCTCAAGATCATTATTTTAGCTTCGTCCGCTGTAGCAACGCATGCCGCCGCTTCCGATTCTCCCATCTGCCGCCACACGCCACCACCTGTCCACCTCGTCGCCGGAGCGTGGCCTTCCACGGCAATACCACCATTCCGTCGAGCCCTTTCCTCCAGTGCCGCACCGCCCAGCCGTCGAGCAGCAAGACCGGTGACCGCTGCCTTTTGTTTTTTCGTCTTCAACATCACCGGCGACCTGTGCTTCACCAGCCTCTTGCTTGACTTCTTCCCTTCCCTGACTACAGTCGTCTATGAGCACCTTTGTCTCGAACATCTCAGCCGGCACTGCCCTTCTTCCCTATGCTTCAGCTCTCTTTCTCCCCCTTCTCGCCAAAAAAGGAAACAATTTCCTTGTGGGAACCCCTGTTGTTTGCTACTTTGCTTGATTACCATTGCTGTTTTGGATGATTGTTCAGTTTCGCTGATAAATATTCATCTGGTGTTTTTGTATAAACGTATTGTGTTAATAGCTAGATATTCCATGTAGGTCATGCTTTTGGTAACCAGATAGTCCCTGTCTTCATTACCCAAATAGTCTAGCGGCAAGATTGGCTTTTCCATGTTAGAACATGAGCTGGTTTAGATGGAATATAAGAATATTTAAACTATATAAATAATCAAAATGGCAAACAATCGAGGATAGTGTGTATTTAGAGGCAAAAGTATATTACAAAGTTAGCAATGGCTTAGTCTAACATGGCAATGAGCGGAGTGGCAAAATGTTGATTACCCCATAACTGCCCTAGTTCCATGCCAGTCATTGAAGCTGCTAGCATCATAGTCAGTATGGAACGCTAAAGCATGGAGCTGGCACGATGTGTTATTATATTCTATACAATTTTCTCATGATTGTTAGATTAATCGATTTTGTTTTCTTCTAAACCTTTTATTTTAGTGGGTTGCAAGGGTATCTCTGAAAATGCCAATCTTGTGTGCTGGTATGTCCATCTGATGACCATCCTTAACCGCTGATAGAAACCTTGTCTTTCCCCTTGCTTTGATACTTTCTCTTGCCCGATTGGCCCTGAAAAGCTGAAACACTCGAACACTAACTTTTTTGCTCAACTAAGCTAAAAGTTCCAGACCTTAGTACAATGAGGACTCAAGTTGGCCCCTTCATTTAATATTTGACCACTACTCCCCACGATACCGCATTTGTATATGTTGTGCTTGAAGCTTTGAAGAGTAATTTTTTGGGGGGATTTATACTTCATGTGCTGACTTTTTCTAATTATTTCAGTGTTATGTTTTTCTCCTTATCAAAGCCAATCAAACTGAAGAGAAGCTTTTTATAGCCAAATGGCTGTGGAGAGAGATATCTTTGGCATCTCAGGGCCGACATATCTTAATCCAGTTAATTGGTATGTGGTAATAGCTCATGTTATAGTCAATACTGTTGCATGATATTTCCTATAATATTTGCGAGTGATGGATTGGACTTGCATAAGACTTATATTTGGATCTAATATGTTTGTCATGTTCAATTCCCATACAAGTATAATTATAAGGTTTTGTGCTGCTGAAGTTTATCCCAATAGTCGTATATCTCATGCCCTGATTACTTAAATTTAAATTTAGCATCTGCTCTGGTAAATAATAGTCATAATTGATAGATCAAAAATTTGATACATTCAAGTGTTTGGTAGTATTTTCTCGCCAAAAGTCCCTATAGAAATAAAAAAGCAGTGCAAGTTACTAAGTTACTAAACTTTGAGCTTACATAAGAAAATGGTATGTGTAAACTCTTCTTCGCTCTCACGCATATTTTCACCTTAGATCTCCACGTAGCTATGTTTATTTATTCAGGCTAATCCTGAATCGTTTTGATTATGCAAAACATTTTCACGAATGGGTGTGACTGTATGAAAAAGAAGTTCTACAAGAACTTATGTATCGCTCAATGTTTCAGTGAAGACCATATGATTTTGGTACTAGGACACTAATGAACCTCAAGTTACCAGCTGGTTCATGACATGGCATCTACATCAGGACATATAACTATCCTACACAATCGAGCATACTGCACCCAAACCCATACTGTGGTTATGGGCCAACCCAAAGTGGCTTGAGGATTCATCAATAGTGGTTTTGGATTGTTCATCCTTTATGTTCATTATGATTCTCTAATGGAATCACTCTCAGTTTTTCTTGGAAAACATCCAACATGACAATTTCTAGGTAGACATCAAACTACTAACCTCCAGATTAAGCACTAACGTTGTGATCCTTATCAGCATTTCTTTTGTTACCCTTAGGGCGTGTTTGGTTACCCGCATGATTTTTGGGCCTTTTGCATCCGTGGCTCCCGGGGCCTGGCTCTGGAAAAACGAGGTTTGAGCCACGTTGCCTTTTGGTTGCCCACAAAGTGGCAGCCCGTTTTCCTGAGTTCATGATGCCCTGTTGTTTGTGTTTAAGGGTTAATCTGCAGTTTTTGGTTGCACGTTTTTGGGTCGTTGTGGTTACCTTGCATCCACTAGTGGTGAGCTTACCAGTTCAAGGTTCACATATGATCATACACACACTTAGGCGAAGAACAAATACACAATGACGACGGACTGCACGATGATGAACAAGTCTTTTAGGCGGCCTGACCCGATATGTGCTTCACCTTTGCTCACTCCATTAGTGGTCAGAGCTGGTTTGGGTTCTCCAGTACTGCTGCTCTCAAGAAGGATTGGGATCTCAAGCAGCATGTTCATGGAGTAAGCCTTCTCTGCCTGCTCTTCAGTTGCAAACCTTTTGCAACACTGGTGGGGGAAACCTTCATGGTGGAGCACAATGTAGAAGAACAAGTTTAGAAATGCATGATAAACATATTCATGGTGGAGCACAATGTAGAAAGCAACATAAGAAAGCATGCATTGATCATCATATACCCTAAACCCCAAAGCAACACAAGAGTTTGCTGCATACTATGGTGTCGACCTAGAATCACATCAAAAGAGGGTGTTATACTACCACCGCAAGTTCATCGAGTGAGGGGTTAGTATATGTACCACAATATACAGTCCATAAGAAGTTTTGTTGTCCTAACTACCCAAAATATACATCACATATCCTCCTAATCATCATCATCATCATCATCAAGCATGCACCACCGCCACCAGCTAACCGAGCACTACACATAGTAGTGCTTAGCCAGGAAGGTCCTCAGCCAGAGCTTCTGGTGGTCCTCGGCCATGCCAACATAGCACAAACCTTGAGCCTTGTTGTCCAGAAGGTGACTAAGAGCCACCATCTTGGCCTCGGGACTGAACCCATCAGTGTCCATGACAGCGTTGTAGAGTCCAGGGTGCACGTCGACCGACGCGCTCTCTGATGGCGGCAGCCACCTCCTTCACGGCTGCGGTCATGCTGGTGAAGACGAGAACCTCTTCATCCACCAGTGCGCCTCTCTTCCTCTTCCTCTCCCTCTCAGGTTGCTTGCCTGAAGGGTCATCGTTCTTGTCTCCACCATCGACGTGGATGTTCTCGAACTCCTGGCTACCAAGGTCAACGTACTCACGAACATGTGTGCCAAGCGGCTCACTGGATCCCATGGTGAATTTGCCAGACCGAAGGAGAAGATGGTCTGCATCTGGTAGTAGTTTTGGATGTGCTTGTTCAGGTACTCGACGTCTTTGGGGTGATCCTACGGACGAGAAAACAATGTTAGACAGCCAGGCTAAGCCGAAGGGATGAATGTGAAGTATGTTACATAGGTGGTCAACCTTGATATGCCCTTTTAGGTGCTCGGCCTTCAAAATAATCCTCTGGGTTTCCTCATCCCACTGTGCGCCACTAAGTTTTTCACCTTGCTAATATGTATCCACCTGACCTTCCACTTCCTGAGGTGGTTTTACACCTAAGTAGAGGTGACCTCTTGGCCACAAAACTCAAACACCAGCTTGGCAGCGGTGTTCAGGTGCACCTACTTGAACCCTTTGTCTGTCCTCACTCCGGAGGCAATGATGTCGACCATCTTGTTGAGCACGAAGGTGGACAAGAACGGAGCCCACTTCATGGTCATCCCCATCTTGTTCTTCTTGCTCCTCTCCTTGGGAGGTTGGAGATCCAGCTGACCACCTGGCAGATCGACCATCTCGGAACATAGCTGAGTGCCATGGAAATCTTCCACTTGGGTGACAGGCACCTCGAACACCTGAGTCCGGGACTAAGGAGATGGTCTTGCTGGCTTTCAGTCAGCGCTTGCGAAAACTGATCGCCGGTAAAGTCCTAAAAGGGTTACCAGCATCACAACAACATGAAGATCTACGACGGCATCATCATGGCCTATAACAACTTGAGTAAGCATGAAGATCTACCACGACATCATCATTAACACATCAAAACTGCCTAGCATGCAAAATTGAGTGAAATGGCAACTAATCTTCACTGCCTAACATGCGAGATCTACTCAAATCTGCTTGCTCACACTAGATCATGGCCATCTTGACCTAAATATCTACTTACTGCTCACAGATCTAAGCTAGAACACCTAGGGTTTGAAGAAACTTACAGGCATGGTAGCAACCGACGCGGACGCTCGCAGCTCGGAGAAGAGGAGAAAGAGGATGCCGTCGCCCGCCGTCGACCAACTCTGGCCGGAGGAGTAGCTGCCGCCGCTTACCTGCTCGTGGAGGAGGTGTTGGTAGGCTGCCGGAAGAGAGAGCTCGAAGGGGGGAACTGGTGGCGGGAGTTCTGGCGGTGAGCGGAAGGGGATGATATAGAAGGGCAAAAATGGAGGGCAGTGAGCGAATTTCTCCCGCCGCAGCATGCACACGCAGCCTCGCGCCATCTGCACACTCAGCACTAACTCGAATGAGGATGGCGCCGGCGTTCCCCAATTTGCACGCGGAGAGGGTGGCTCTGGAAAAACGGCCAAATCGACCGTTCCTAGCGGGTCTGGCTGAGCACTGCTTTGAGGTTCGCGCTATGCAACAACGCGGGCCGGCCAAGGCAACCAAACGGGCAAAATTTGCATCCCCACAGCCTTGCCCAACCTTTTACAGCTAACCAAACACGCCCTAATACAATATGCCAAATGCACCATGAAAAATTAAGTTTAGCTTAATATAGAGTGCTAGAGTAGACTAACTTGTTTTTGCTGTTTCATTTTTTTCTTAGCTGCAACTTGCACTATATCTCTATTAAAGATGGCAATTTTACCGATGGTTTGGATATCCATGGAGACCCAACCCGTATGGTTAGGTATGGCTATGATAACCTGATTAGTCATGGATCAGGTATGGATACAATTTTGTGCCCATGGGTTACCTATGCCTCACCCGATTAATACTTAAATAAGTAAAAAAAAATTACATATGACATGTGGACTGCGGAAGATGTATCACGTACATAATTGTATCTTCATGGGCAGGAAATGGGCATACTCGTGGTTATGGGTATGGATTTAATATTGCTCGACCCATGCAAAACCCGACCCATTGCCATCTTTAGTCTCGATGGCCTATGGGTGTGTATGCGTTAACCTTAGGGATGTGTTACACGTGCCTTGAAACAATTAAGCACCTCCATCGACATACACCTCTTCCCTAGTCGACCTTCTTGTCCCACTGTTTTCTTCGTCCGTGTTCACATCTGCCCACCTGCTCCACCTCCACCCAGAAACTGTCGCCCAATGTAGTCGCTGGGTGCTTATTCCATTTTCCCAACCTAACTTGACCACCATCAGCTGCCAAGTAAGGGGCTATAGGCGTTAACTGATAGCGGTCTAGCAAATCTCTTACCTGTCAAACTAGCGATAGAAACTATCTACCAATAACATCCTGTACCTCGAGGCAAAGAAAGGATACAGGATAGAAAAGAGTGTAATTGTAACCAAATAGAAACATAATTGAGTAATGTGACTGCACACATTGCATATGTAGTGCTGGAAAAGTGAAAAGGAATCTCCAAACTTACTTCACTGTTGTGTTAATAAATAAAAGTTCAAAAGCATTTTTTGTTTGGATGACATAAGGTAAGTTGCCCTTTCAGGAAGGATGTGTAGTTAGGTAGAAACATTTTAATAGAGACTTCATACTTGACTGCATATTATCATAAGGTAGTAACTCTTTTTCTTCTTGATGGAATCTCAAAAGGAACTGCGAGAATAATAGGAGATCTGTGGCCGCATGTTTAGTTCAAGCTGTATATGTTTTGGAGAGAGACCGGCAACTAAATCGCCAATCTATTGACGCTGCGGGACCTCCTTGGTGGGAATTCTTCCATTTTGAGATGATCCGCAAGCTTGTCGATGATGCCGACTTGTCTATATTCGGTGCAATATTTGAATTTAATCCTCCTTCAAGTAAAGAAGCTTCTGCCCAGGATGCCCCTAGATTTGTCATAGCCTTCAGAGGCACCATAACTGAGAAGGAAACCATTTCTAGAGATCTTTCCCTTGACCTCTATCTTGTTCAAAATGGACTCCATAAGACCTCAAGATTCACGATTGCCATGCAAGCTGTTCAAAACGTAGCCTCAGTATTCCCTGGATCATCCATCTGGCTAGCTGGTCATTCATTGGGTGCAGGTCTGGCCATCCTTACTGGAAGAAACATGGTTAAGAAGGGCACTCTTTTGGATAGCTTTCTCTTCAACCCACCTTTTGTTGCTGCCCCGATAGAGAGAATCAGTAATGAGAGAGTAAAGCATGGTTTTCGCATTGCGGCAAGCGTTATTACTGCTGGATTAACTATTGCAATGAAAGGAAAAGCTGAGGGGAACAACCAGAGGTCTGTAGCAGAAGAGCCTTTCAACATTTTGTCATCATGGACACCGTATCTGTTTGTTAATCCAGGAGACCATATCTGTTCGGAGTACATCGGGTACTTCCAGCACCGGAAGAACATGGAGGATCTCGGCGCGGGATTCATCGAGAAGCTCGCAACCCAAAATTCAATCGGAGATCTGTTCTACAAGGCGTTAGGGTGGGAATCAGAACCGCTGCACCTTCTTCCATCTGCAGACTTGATCGTCAACGTGAGCCCTTCACCGGACTTCAAATATGCTCATGGCATCAGCCAATGGTGGCAACCCGAGCTGAACTTGCAATGCAATAAATATCGGTACTCTTAGGTACGCGACGGCGGAATGAAGACATCTCAGCAGTATCATATTCTCTCCATTTGTTCGTATGATTCGTTTAATTCATAATTAGTATACTACATATTGTTCAAACACCCATGGACTCCACTGATGGTTTGCACAAATCTGCTGATCTCGTGAAGGAATGTTGGAACATTCGTGCGTATGTAATTCTGTATTGTACGTTATGACTAATTATTCTGATTACTGAACAAATAGTCTACATAGATGTACTTGTTGATTTTTCTATCTGTGACACAAAAATGTAATGGGGAGTGCTGAGCGTCCCCCGGGGGGATAACTTCCCCCGATCCCCCGGGTGGAGAGGGCGATGTGTCCCATGTAGTGGTCAACGAGCGAGTGAGCGACACACCGCCTGCATGCCGTTTCCCCACATAAAAAACGCAAAAACAAAAATGCCCCTCTCCAGAACGAGGGACATGGCCACGCGCACAACCCCAACCGTTTGCCGCAGAAGACATCGTCGCCAGAGATGACGCTGTCACCGGAGCAGGCGACGCCGCAGCTTCGCCGTTTCGTCGGCAACGGCGATGCGCACCACCGCCCCTGTTGATCGAAGCTTCGGACCTCGTCGGCTTACAACATCCCCTATCTCCGACGAAGCACCGCCGCTCGACGGGCGGTAGCAACGCCGTTGCCGGACGGTAGCAACGCCGAATTCCTTAGTAGCATCGCCGGACACCGCTCGCAGCAACGCCGGCTTGCCGTCGTGGCACCGTCCGACGCCGCTCGTAGCAACGCTGCCATTCCTTTGTAGCACGACAAGATGCCGCTCGCAGCAACGTCGACGTGTCGCCAGACCCAGCTCATAGCAACACCATTGACGGACGGTAACACCGCCGGATTCCTTTGTAGCACATCCGGACACCGCACGCAGCAACACCGGCTGGCTGTCGTGGCACGCCAGACGCCGCTGGTAGCAATGTCGGGTGTCGCCTCCCAGCACCGCCAGACGCCGCAAGCAGCAACGCCAGCCTATTGTCGCCGCACCGGCGGCCTGCTGTTGCAGCAAAACAGGAAGTTGCTTGTAGCAACGCCGCACGCTATTGGCAGCACCCTCGGTTGCCGACGGTAGCATCTCGGGCTGCCGACGGTGTTCGCCATCATCTCCTTGTAGCAGCGCCGCCCCCATAGGAGCACCTCCCCGTTGAGGTGCGACGATGAGGTTGAGGCTCCTCGTAGCACCACCGCCCCACCCCCGCTCGCAGTAGCAGCAAAAACCGCTACCCTCCAACAGATCCATGGCGGGGACGGCCGACACGAGCAGCTGGGGGGAGGGGAGGAGCTAGTGAGGCCGGGGATGGAGCACGCGCGGCGAGGTGGAGAGGCCGATGCCAGCGGTGAGGGGATCAGGTGAGACCGCGCTAGCAGGAGATCCGGAACGGCATCGGCGTGTTGGATGGCGGGGTTGTTTGGCCGGAAGGGTGGCGACACTGTGGAAAGGTGACATCGCTTGGCTTCCGGTGGCGTGAGATTCTGCAAGAAAAAAGGAGACGGGAAAGGGAAGGTGGATTGCAACGAGGAAGGGACGGGATAAGGTATGTGACGTGTGGGTGGGACCCGCTTCGAGACGGGTGGCGCAAGCACGACCCGGAGGATCGATCCTCCGGGGAACGCCAGACTTTTCCAAATGTACTCCCTCCGTTCCTTAAATGTGTCGGGAGTGGTACCTACAAATTGCACTGTACCGTTTAATTCCAGCGACACATTTTCCGGACTGGAGGGTATTTGTATTTGAGCTCTGTTTTTGTTTTTACCGGAGGGAACGAATATCTTCGTACCAAACGCATACGCTTGTATTCCGATCTCAGAGCACAAAAAACCTTGGCAGACCTTTATGATAGTCAAGGTGGAGCTTTATCATCAAAGATAACAAAGTGGCGATAAGGAGTCAAAATCCCAGAAAAAAAACATAGCAGCTCAACTAGCTGAAGACGTCCAATATACGAATAGTTTTGTTGCTACGAGTGCCGCATGTGTGTTGGAGCTACTACCATCGACGCGTCAGTCCGGCTCATCAACCCCAGGCAGTCCAAGAGCTTCAGTAACTTCCCCTTCTTCGACAGCTTCAGTAACTTTCCCTTCTTCGACGCTGAAGGACCTCCATCACCGTGTCAAACAAGAGGGGGAGAGAGAATCCCCTTGGCGCGGCCCCCTCCTATTGAAAGTCAAACCACCAGCCACACCGTTGACGATGACACATGTGGAGGCCGTGCCTAGCAACCCACAGATCATGTCACACCACCTCCTGCCAAATCACATCTTGGCAAGTACCTCGAGAACGACCCAATCCACGGTGTCGAAAGCTTTGGTGATGTGTAACTTGAACATCACCTCGTTGTTGCCCAAACTGTGGAGCTTCCTCGCTGTGCCACGGACCAAATGGAAGTTATCATGCAAGCAGCGACCACGTATAAATGTGCTCTGGTACGGGCCAACCAGCTCTGGCATATGGGGTGCCAACCTCACGGACATCACCTTAGCCACCAGCTTTGTCACACTATGAAGTATGAATCAAGCTGATCGGCCTTGAAGTCCAATAGCGTCAGCGTGCTTTGGCAAGAGGGAGATTAGAGCCTGGTTAGCCGCATGCAAAAAGCACGACTATCTCCCCTCCACAAAGCCTCAAAGGCACCTATCACATCCATTTTGATGATCAGCCAGAAGGAGGCATAGAAACGCCCCGAGGTCGCCTTATCCAGCTCCACCGCCTGCATCCCTAGGTACACTGGCGGACCTTCATGGAGACCAAAAGGGGCCATGGCCCCCCAACACAATTACATTTTTCCCAATACTACTTAGTATTTACCACTTTTGACCATACAAAACACAAAATAATTTAAGTTAGCCCCCTCAACTGGCATGTAATGTCTTTTTACCCCTCCAACAATTATGGTCAAGGTCCGCCACTGCCTAGGTAGTCTAGGTCAAGCAAGTGACCATGCTCCGGCGAGGCGCCAAACAACGATTCAAAGAAGGAATCCACCGCTTGTGCCTTGCCTTCTTGGTCCGAGACCAAGACGATGTCCACTTTGAGTTGAGCGATGAAGTTCTTACGCCTCCGGTGGTTAGCATGAAGGTGGAAGAAACGGGTGCACGCATCCCTTTCTGCAAGCCACAACAGCCTGGAGTGATGTCTCGGCATCTCGCTATGGTACGCTCGAGCGAGGCCAACCCCAATAGCTTGCGCTTGAGGATCTGTCTCAGGTTGATCTTGCTCGGGGAGAGAGCCCTCGCCTCCATCGCCACGTCAAGCCGCAATATGAGCTCATTTGCCACCAAAATCTGCAATCGGTTGTTCCCAATGAACCGATCACTCCACCTAGTTAGCGCCTTGGAGGTAGCGGCCAACCTCTTGAAAGGGTTGGCCACCACTGGGACTGACGTCCACGCCCCTTCCGCCCATTCCTGTGGTCACCAAAACGGGCAGTGATCACGTTGGGCGAGAAGTGCGGGTTGGAGATCGACACCACCGCAGATTTCCACGCGAGAAGCACACCCCAACAAGTGCCAGCTGCCAGGAGAAAGTAGAAACAATCGAACTCCCTCCCCAGGCAGCGATCCACCGTGCCCCGATCAACCACCTGCATCTTGATTTCCAGAAAGCACACCACACTCGCGCCCGAGAGTAAAACCAGTCGATAAATCGCATCGCACCGCGCCGATAAGTTCAGGCCATGGACGTTCCACACCAGGATAGAGAAACTAGAGTTCGACATAAGGTTCGACATAATGGGAAGAGGAGAAAAATCTACAGCCAAAAACACCACGAGTGAGTACTCAACACTCAGCTCATATGACCTCCTCATCTTCTGCGATCGGCAGTACCCTGCCAGCACAAAAACCCTTGGCAGAACTTTACGATAATCAAGGTGGAGCTTTATCATCAAAGATACCAAGGTGGCGATAAGGAGTCAAAATCTAAAAAAAAAAAGATTATACCAGCTGAAGACGTCCAATATATGTTTAGTTTTGTTGCTACGTACGAGCACCGCATGTGTGTTGGAGTACCATCGACACGTCAGTTCGGCTCTTCAGCCCCAGGCAGTCCACGAGCATCAGAACTTCCCCTTCTTCCCCAAGAACACCGCGATCTGCTGCAAAAAGGACTGTCCAGCCCTGCTGACGGCGGAAGAGATGCTTTGGTACGTGGAGGAGTATTACCGCACCGGGGAGATCGCCGGCGTGCCCAACAACTACACCCACGAAATCGGCTCACCACCGATCATAGCTAGCTAAGGATTTCTTGGGTCGATCACGGCTTTGATTTTGCAGTAAATGGATGAGTTCTGGACAAGTACCGCGACTCTCCTCGCGCATGATGGACAACTTCAGACTATGGAATATTCATCCAAAGGGTCAAGCACAAAGGTTACAACTTACAGTATATTACAAGCATACTTAGCACAAGTCGCTAGTGTACACAATTACTTACGTGGTTTAACCATCAGATTTGAGCCGGCCAAATATGCTATGATTTCACATTCCACAAATTCGAGAAAACAAATGTCAAGTAGCAGTATTTTGTGACATGATACGACTCTAACATGCGTGCTTACCTCTTTTGAAAATTGAACTTCTCAATCGACAACGAAAACAGGATTACGAACAGAACAGGAAAGACCATGAGAACAGCAGCCACTAGGCTCAGCTTGTCTTGATGAAACCCGAAATAGTCATTCAAGAAGATCGAAATCGACTTAGTTTCTCCGAATGCTTCCACCTCTTGCTCTATGTTTCCGTACTGGCAGTCACCAGAAAGTGGCCACTAACAGGTTGGGGTCCAAGAAAACTTCCAAAATCGCTTTCTTTATCCATGCAAAGAATGAAGATATCTCCAAACCATTTAATATTTTTGTTGCAATACCATAAATCATCAATCGGTGAAAAAACATTGAACTATAACTCATGTTTAGTTTTAACCAAATTCAAAAGAACAAGTAAAGATGCATTATCAATAAATACAGATACATATGAGGAAAATGGTTCATGAAACTTGCCTCAAAATATTCAATCACTTTGCAGGAGCGCTCCCCTATTTGTCCATTGTAGATTATTTTCCCACCACTTTTCATTAATATGAGCTGCAAGAAATTTATTAATGGTTTAAAGACAACTTTGTACTAGCCTGAAGAAAAAAAGATTTCTTTTAGTCCATTTGGTTATTTCAAACATATGGTTTAAGAAACCAAACTTTCATACTCCCTCCGGTCCATAAAAAGATTCGTAGCGAAACAGCATAACCAGCACAGCTCGTACGCACGACTTCCGACTGTTAATTCGGATCGGAGGAAGTATAAGTTTGCAGTATGAGAGCCCTCAGACCGTCAGACGGTTTAAGTCTGTGCAATCATGTCCTCCAAGTTCAATTTAATTGATGTAACAGTCTCGTCAAGGATGTGTATAAACCCACAGCCAGTGGGATCAGAGTGCAATGTACTTGGGTGTGAAAATTTCTCCAAAGAATATTAGATGCCTAGATAGTACATAATTTCTCCCAGTAATATTAAATGTCTAAATATTAAATTGTATAAATTAGTTCCTCGCAAAACCATTGTTAGCCAGCTGCAAGGCTTGTAAAACATTTCCGCTTTTCAATACAAAGAAACACCGCAAGCTTTGTATTTTCTCGTTTCAAGGGATTAGTTGCGCTAACTGAAATAGTTTAAGGGCTTCGTTGCAACTTTCCATTCTATTTTATTATGTACTTTTACTTTACTTGAACAAAAACTATAATCCATACCCAAATACATGTGTTTTTATTTCTGATAACTACAAATGTACAGCTAAAGGGTAAAACCGACTATCTGTGAAGGTGGAAGCTATTTTTTATCGTAATTGCAACGAACTTTATTTACTGAGTCCGGCAAACAAAATGTGTTCATCAGGTTCGTAGTATACAATAAATTTAGAAGCTAAATTTACCTCATCAAATGCCTCAAATATTTCAGTGCTTGGCTGATGGATCGTACATACTACTGTCCTTCCTGTTTCAGAAATACTTTTAACTGCACGAATAACAATTGCTGCTGACCTTGCATCTAATCCTGTTGTTGGTTCATCAATTAATATGGCAGATGGGTTCGAAACAAGCTCGACTGCAATTGTTAGCCTCTTTTGCTGCTCCATGGATATTCCATTTATCTGTGGCGTCCCAACTAAAACATCTTTTATGTCATCTAGTTCAACAGTTTGAAGACTTCAGCAACAAATTAATGTAGAAAGTACACCGGGACGTAATGCACCGGTCAAGCTTTCAAGTAGTTGAATTCTTCTTGCTGGATAGTCTTGTTTCAGCATTTCCTGTACATTTTGTGCATACCTCCATCATAAAATACGAAGCAGGCGAGCAATAAAGAAAACAATGAAAATCAAATAAACAGGGAATATTGCTTAATTACCGGTGGGGTATCAACATGATAGTTCAGATCACAGAATGTGACTGCAAGTTGTATAATAGGTATAGCCATCTTTGCTGCAAGAAGAACAGTGCATTGAAGATGTGTGCATTTTGCTTTTAAAACGTCTATTAACTTCATATTGCTTAATCTCCAATTCTTAATAATTTAACAAAATTGAGATGTTTATCTTTTTACCTTCCTTGGGGGTATTTGAATGAGTGTCAATTTTTTTTTGGATATGAACTTCTTCCTGCCGTTGATATAAGCTCTTTCTAGGCGTGCTTCCGTGACATGCTTCTATAGCTGAAATTGTCAAAAGTATAGGCTGATTCAGAAGTAATAATTCTACATGTATATTGACATTAACGGGGGCTCCATGGTATCTGGGCACCATACTCCAAATTCAGAAGTTTTCATGTAGGTATGCTGCATGAATTTTCAATTATTGTGGGCATGATGTTTAACTTGATTATAAGCTATGGCAAACAAGTTTGAACAAACATTCAAAGTTTAGTTCCCTTTTTTATTTATTTTAGGTAATATGCAAGTACATATAAATCTGCTAGATATGTGGATGAGTATTCCTCAAGTTCTTTTAACTCAATGGGTATTTTGAAAGTTTTAAGAATATGCCAAATATTTATATCCAAGTATATAATCTGAAATCAAAATTTCCGAGAAACATCACCCATATTTCGTGCAATTGAAATCTGGATCGCCGGCCGCATTGGTGCTCCAGACTAAGTTTCGCTAATATATGTTGCATCAAAATTTGTGGATATTATGTTTAATTAAATTATAAACTATTCCAAACTAGTTTGAATAAAAAAATAAAAATTCAAATCATAGTTCGCCTTTTCGCTGATTGTTTGATTGTTGTACTGGCATATCATATACATATATATCTGCTACGTATGTAGATCAATACAACTCAAAATATTTGAAATGGAGTTGATATTTGACACTTTGGTCATACAGAAAATAACCACAAGTAGCTATATTCGGTAAAACTGAAATTTCCAAAATAAGTGCATTACCATAATACAGTGTATTTTAAGTCATGGTGTCCAGGTACCCTGGCGCTGTATTCCAACATAAATGCACTTTGTGTTGTTAGCAATGAACTTACGCGTTATGTAAGTTAGTGCCAATCCAAAAGCAATATAAAATAAAATAGTACATCCTAGCAGTGCTCCAACAGATATCCAATAGAAGTGTCAACTGTAATATAGCCCATGGTTAATCAGGGCTTGGTTCCCAATTGTGATGTTTTGCATAGTTTCCTGAAAAGGAACAAGTAACAATGATGTTAGATGCTTGATAGTAGCTAATCACACTCATTTGTCTATTCGAAAAAAATGCCTTTTCACCTTTTGCCATCTTGGTGATAGGAATTCATCAATGGCTATGCTAATTTGTGCATATGCCAATGGAGAAACCCAAAATCCCAAGTTTAACCATCCTGGCATTGAGGCTGGAACAAAAAATGTATCAAACACTTTGTTTCAATTGATATGCATCGTTTATATGCACCCAGTGAGCAACGGTTATCTTACATTTGGGAAGAATGAAGCCTCCAAACATAAGCATTAGAAATACGGTAATAAAAGCATAGAAGAAAGATGTAATAGGTCTTTGGAAGTATGAAGCAATAAATCGATACAGCGAAGTTACTGATTGATGGAAAAGACAAAGTATCAGCAACTGGCAGAAGAACCTAGCATAGCAATGAGAAAAAAAAATGGTGTTAGAGTTTCTCAATATTTGTTCTTAGCAATGCAAAATTGAGAAGCTTCACATGAATTATGTACCTTGAAACAGTAGCTGTATAACCAATACCATAATATGTGATGCATATCCATACAAGCGAATTTAATACTGAAACAGGGACCTTTATGATTGAAGCTGGTATCGCATATGCCCACGAAGAATAGAAATAGTAGCTCTTTTGCTTATTAAAACTTGGTAGTCTACCAATTTGCATGCTCATCTCTGGTATGCCATTTAGCATAATCATGAAGAGGGAATAATATAATGCTCCCATATAGTAATTGGCATGAGTTAAATCTGTTGTCATGCGAGTTCGAAAGAACATAGACATTGTCATGAGTGCAAGAACGGCAAGCTGCACAAAGGAATAAACTTCACTTTGGACCTATAATTTACTTTGTACAAGAAAGAGTGCCTCGCGATGAAATATTACCTGCCCTGTTTTGAAGATATAAATAAACATACTCCTTTTCATCAGGAGTGCTTCCCTTGCTCCACAAGCTTTGAACATTTCCAGTTTTTGTAATGAGTACTTATTGAGTGCTAAAGCTTTCTTGCCGAACTTGCTTTTTTTGGGAATACATGGTTCTTCTAGTTTTCTGTGATTTTCTTTGAACATGCTTGATAATTCATCAGGTGAAATATATCTGTAAGCTTCATTTTGACAAGATCTAATGATTTCAAAATTAAAAAACTGGTTTCATGAACGTGTAAAATATCTTTTTATTGACTGCGCCTATTTTTGTGATCGAGAACAATTACCTCTTGGAGAAATTCAGCTACCCCCTTTCTTTCTGGGCATTTGAACCCACACTCCTCGAAAAAACTAAGTGCTTCATTTCGACAGCCATGGTAGATAATCCTACCTTTTGCCATTAATATCAGGTCATCAAAAAGATCAAATACCTCAGGTGTTGGTTGAAGAAGTGAAACAACCATCGTGTATTCGCTAATGTTGGTCAGTTGCCGGAAACAACTGATAATTTGGAAAGTAGTAGAACTATCCAGACCATTTGATATTTCATCCATAAAGTAAGCTTTTGCTGGGCCCACAATCAACTCAGCTGGTGCATGAAAGTGAAACAATTGTTTATGAGGTAATCTCTTTTGGAGAATGTATTTCCCAGTCATATTGGTTTACTATACCTGTGGTTAATCTTTTCTTCTGCCCTCCTGAAATTCCTCTTCTCATTGCATCCCCAACCATAGTCTGCACATATCTCTAGCCCAATGATCTACCAAATAAATCAACACTATGGCTCTGTTAGTATACTGTAACTGTTTGCTTTATACACCAAGTTATATGTTTTGGCACGATGTACCTTCAATAGGTAGTCTGTTTGCAGGCTTCTTTCTGAAGATTCAACTGCTATTGCCTGCAGTAGCATGAAAGGCTTACTTTTACCATAACACAGTTGCAACATTTGATCCACATTACATTTCTCTCGTCTTTAACTAACTTTAACTCAAATAATCATGTCCTTGTTATAAACTAAGCAAGGATAGTGTCAACCAGTACACGAGAGCAGAATACAATCTGTACCTTCATGGCTTCATGTATAGATCTATGTCAGCGTCCGGTATGATCCCAGCCGCACTCTCCCTTACGCTCACCTCCTTCAGCATTTCTTTGGGAAAACAAAATCAGGGAATCACATAAATTCCAGTTACTTAAATGACATTTTTTTTCTGATTATGAATCTTTGTGAGGGTCCAATGGACTTACCTTGTCTTGTACCAATACCTTGACACCGAGCTGAGAAGTCTAAAGTTTCCCTTACTGTCATATCAGGTATGTGCGAATCATACTGGCTGACATAAGCAGCTGTTTTCTCAGGTACAAATTCATCTAGCTGGTAACCGTTGTAAGAAATGTTTCCTGTTACCTGTTTGATAATGCATTTATTTTCCTGAGCAAATCTGAGCATAGATGAATCTATTGTGGTCCTGAAGATGCTTCTTATATCAGTTATTAAGATGTCACTTAGCCAAAAGCTCTTATTTATGACAAGAAAAAATAATACATGCATTTTTCTTTTTTATGGAAGGAAGGCTTTGTTTACCTTTAGAGATTTATCTAGTTTTCCAGCAAGAGCTCGCAACAGAGTACTTTTGCCACATCCTGGAGGTCCCAATAGAAGAGTTAATCTACAAACATGGAAACGTATGGAATCAAGAACAAACCTTAAAATAGGATTGCGAGAACTAGCAACATAAGCAATTGAACTGATACTTCTATTAGCTCACATCAACCACCAGAACATCATGTTTGGACTGGCAGCGTCGTATTAGGAAAGTCTATTTTTGAAGGTAGAATAATCTCCCTACCTTTATTGTTTCATGTTTATGGTCTCTCTTCCATCAACTAAAATGCTTAAGATATATAACATACCTGCAGGGTTTTATGATTCCACTCACATCTTCTAGAATGTTGACTGGTGCTCTTTCTGCCTTTAAACCCAGCAACTTAACGAGGCCCGAGGCGACGGCGAGGCACACTCTCCCCCCCAGAAAAAAAACCCTAGCCTCCCGCGTCGCCGTCACGGGCGCCCGGGGGCTCCTCTACGCCGCCACCTCTTCCTTCCCTCTTCTCGTTCTCCTCCTCCTCGCCGCCGCCGGGGGGGGCGCCGCCAGGCGAAGCCCGGGCGGCGGCGGCGGGGCCCTTTTTCTCCCTGACGCGGCAGCGGCGGCGCGGCACGCGGCGGCTGTATTGGGGCGCGGCTCTCGGCGTGGGGGGCAGCGGCGTGGCGGCGAGCTCTGCTGGCGGCGGCGTGGAGGCTACGCGGACCTACGCACACGGGCGGCGACGGCGCTTCACAGCGGCGGTGCGCGCTCGGGCGGGGCAGCGACTCCTTCCCGGTGGCCGGCCATCAAGGGCCATGGGCGGGCTTGCGTCGGCCGTGGCGGCGGTGGTTCAACGGCGGTGGCAGTAGGGGACAGCACGGCGACGGGGCTAGGTGGTGCTCGGGTGCTGGCCATGGCTAGGGTTCCTTGGCCCAGATATGCCGATCTGGGTTTTACGGGCCCCGGCCGGTGTGCACGCCCTGATCCCATCTGTAGGAGGGACAACTGCGATCTTGGCGCTGCAGCGCGGCGGCGGGACTGGTCGGGCCTGATCCGGGCCTGTGTGGGCTGATCTGGGCCTGACCGGACCTGCTACTGCGTCCGGTCGGCGACCGTCTCAGACGGTGGAGGACGGGATCTCCTCTTATTGATTGCGGTTGTCGCTCTCGCGGGCCTAGTTTCTTTCGCCGGCCCCACTTGTGCATCACGGTGACCCTGCGACTTGTTGATCCCTCGGATGGAGATCGCGGATGCCAGGGCGGCGGCTGTGGAAGGTGGACTGCATGGGCGTCTCTGCGGCGAGCGACGTAGCGGTGGTGATGGTCTCTCTCCTTGGTCGTTTGGATGGCGAGGAGCGGACAGCGGGGGTCCCTGGTGTTGCGGCGCTTCGGCTTTGGCAGCTCCCATATCGTGTTTCGGAGGCCGAGCTCGGAGGCGGTGGACGGGTCCTTTGTACCGGGTGTGTGCGAAGGGTCTTTCGGGCGAAATCTCAGCACTTCGGTGCCAATGGCGGCCATGCCCGTGGGTATGGTTACCCTCCTGAGGGCGCTGTTGTGGGTCTCTTCGACGCGCCAAGGCTCCGGGTGAGAACCCTTGACCCTCAGTCTCGACGACGGCGACGTGCTACGTCGTTACCCTCTTGGGGGCGTTGTCGTGGAGCCTGGTATCTCGTGGGCATGTTCCGGTGTTCTCCGGTGGCAAGTTTGGTGTTCCTTGTTCTTTCTTTCTTATCTTTGATATGCTCTGTAAGAGGTTCCCCTCATCACGTTGTATCGGTTCTGCCGTTGAGGCTTTATTTATAAAGCGGGGCTACGGCCTATTTCGTCAACTTAACGAGGCCCTGTTTTTTATGTAGTTAGTTTGTGATAATTGAGAGGACTGCATTATTCAACAAAGTTTATTCATATATGTTAGGCACCCTAGGGAACTGATTACATCGCGTTGCTGTTGTATTCATGACTTGAGTATATCTGATGGCCAACTTTAGTGTAACTTTTTTTTTTCCTAGAATGGGGTTTACACTGTTATCTCAGTATTATCTGATGGCTGCAACTACATCAGTTCATCACCTACTCCTAATAAACGACCAAAGCATAGTGAAGAAGGCAACGAATGGTAAAAAAGGAACCACTAACTTATAATATCCTAAATTATATTTAACAAATGTGTATTGCTTCAACTGATGCCATTTGGCCCGAGATGAAATCAATCGATTCCAGAGTTGTCTTACTCCAACTACTGCAATTAAGCATTTTCTTGAAAAAAGAGAGCTGTCTTACTGAAAAAACTCCCTTGCTACTATTCCATAGCGTGGGCAGAAGAATTCTGTTAGTAATTCTGCATTCTGCTTCCACATGGAGATTGTTATACGTCACCTCTATCACTGGCAACTTGACATCAACTCTGTTGATTTGAGCAAAACAACAGTTGCATAAATTGACCTCAACCAGATAGAAAGAAGGGTATGCGCAAAAGAAAACTTGCCTTTCCATTCTTTCTTTTTGTCTGTGCAGGAAACGATGGTGGTCATCTTCGACGTTCTTTAGCAGATTGTCGAAGAACTGACGCCTCTTCAGAGCTCCTAACGTGCTGCTGCTAAGCAAGATATTTTCAGGCACATGCTCAGGGTCTGCAGCACTATTCTGGTGCCGTTTCACTGTCAATTCTAACTCGAACTCATCAGAACTCCCATCGTTTGCAGATGAGGGTAAATCTGGATGCTGAAATGATGAGGTCGCCTCTCTTCCAATATGATCCATCTCAAGATGGGTTAGTTGACTTGATAGCCTTTGCTATTGCCTTATAGCAGTCAAAGCATGTGGTTTTCTGTGTAGTTGAATCAACGTTGCATTATGAGTTTAGAATTGAATATGAGGGGAAATTAATTGGCGTGCCTCTGTGGAGTATATATAAGGTTTTGCCGACTAATAAATACACATGTTCTGACAGAGACAGCATCAAGTACAACAATTTGAATGACCAGTTATCTGTTGACTTCACATCCATAAACTATCTACACTACATCACTTGTGATTGATATAGTTGCTCTGCTCTCCGAATCTTGTAAGGTCAGAGAGTTTGCACTTGATTACCCCTATTTCTCACCCAAATTATCTCACTTCCATATCTTTTCAACTTGGGTTGATTGGACAAACGCCAAAGCAAAAAAAAAAAAAAACACTGCAACTCTTCACCTGATTTCTGCGACGAAAAGCCCTTATTCTACCTCCGTCATTTTCCATCTTCCTCGTCCTGTCTGGTAACCTTCGTCGCCGTTCACCGGCGAGCCCGCCCTCCTCATCCCTGCGCTCTCCTCCGTCCTCACCTCCTCTCACCATCGGAATCTCGGCCTAGCAGCTGGATTGCCGCAGAGGCCACTTTGCTGCCATGGGAGCTTGAGGGAGATCCATGGAGCTCACCCAAACGCCATGGCCCTCTCGAGCTCTGCGTCGGCGACGGAGGACCACCCTATCTCCTCCAGACCCGAGCGCAGCCACTGCACACGGTTGCTGCAGATGAGGGCCCACGCCGCGCCCAAGGAGAAACATTTTGATGAACGCACTTTCCCCGTATCCATTGTGCTCCTCTACGCGCAGCCAAAGATGGAGAGCTCACCGGAGCAAACTGCCGACAAGCTCCGGCATGGTGCCCGCGGCGCGAGGAGGAAAGGAGCGGGAAGTATGTGGCGGAGGCGGGAGCAAGGTATAGGAGTACGGTAGGGATCAACGGAAGATGCCGGACAATGAGGTGGCCGCTGGAGTTTGAGCGGATCGACGGCACAGTGAGATGAATGGGGAAGAACCGAAGAAGGGCTGGAATGGCAATTTGGCTTGGAACAGTAGAAATTCCTAAGGGGTAGCTTAGTCTTTTCCCATTGCATTATATGTCTGATCCCTTTTTTTTAACCGAAAATATATTTTTAAGTCCTTAAAATTTCTGAAAAAAACATACACCTAAATGTACGTGTATAATATCTATGAGAAAAATTGCATCGAAATATATTTTATATGTGGTCTACACAAGAAAGACAAATGTTGAAAAAACAATGAGTCTTTTTCCTGTTTAGATCCACGATTTTGTTGTTTTTGTGTAGCCTACAATATACGCACTCCATTCCAAATTAGTTGACTTAGATTTGTCAACATACAAAGGTATCTAAACATGTTTTAATGTGTAGATACATTATATCTAGACAAAACTGTGTCAACTAATTATAATTGGAGGAAGTAACTCATTATCTAGCTAAACACTGCAGATGTGTAGGTAAAATATATATGTATCCATACAAAAAAATATTTTTATGAAACTTAAAAATAATATTATCAAAAAAATTAAATACGAGAGCACTGAAACCCAAGATAAAAAACACTTTACTCTTTTTGAAACTATTTCTAGTTTTCAACAGTAGTATCTTTTTAGGGAATTCTACATTAGTATGTTTATCATATATGATAACTCCGATAAATGTAATCCAAGGAAAAGCGTATACTATAACTTTAGCTTAATTTAACACTAATATGAGTAGGTGATTTTTGCTAATAAGCAAATTGCCTTATTTTTTTGACAGCAACAAGCAGAAAACTTGAAATGCGAATTTTATTAGAAAACATTGCCATGGACATCTTCATATCTTCCTCCACGGGTTTGCGGATGAGGATACTAGCCCCACCAAAGTTGAGACTTCATATTCATAGGAGATGAACCCTAAAAAACAAGTAGAACCACGAAGACCGGGAAGATGAGTCAATAAGAATGAAGAAGAAGAAGAAGAAGAAGAAGAAGAAGAAGAAGCGCGTGGTCGCTAAGCTGAAAAGGAGGTGTGAAGCCTGAAGAAGAAGATACATTTGTATTCTCCTAAGCTGTGTAGTCAATCTCCTCTGTGATTTCAATTCAAGTTTGTATAACGTCTTTTCTGCCGAAAATGTCTTTTGGGTCATAAGAGTATATGCTCCCACTATGCAAAATTTGTATTTTTTAAATGTCAAAAAATTTCAAACAAAAAAATTGGATATACATCTGGACATTCTATGTTCGCACATAAATTTTCGCGGAAAAAGGGGCATTTCCTGAACCCGTGTAAAAAAGCCAAATCCCGGTGTTTTAAAATGAATTTGTTCGAGACATTTTTTGTCTTTTTTACACAGACCACAAGGAAATATCTTTTTTCACGAAATTTTGTGTACAAACATAGAATGTATGGATGTTCATCCGAATTTTTTTTAGATTATTTTTGACATTTTAAAGTATATTTAAAATATTTTAAATTACGGGAGTATCTACACCTACAACCCAAAACATCGTGTCCCTTTTCTGCAAATTTGTAAAGATACATTCTCTAATAGTCACCCCTACATATGCCTTCTGCTCTATATTGATTATTAAGATCGAATGATCTCTGCATATTTCTTGAAGCTTTGAGTTGTCCTGATTCTTCATGGTACGCAGAATATGCCATGTTTGTCTACATCCTGAATTTTCTTTTCACGTATAAGAACTCTTTGCTTCATTCTTATCCTTCAAAGTTTCCTTATACTTCATTCAAGCATTATCATACAAAGTTCTAATTCGAGATAAAAGTCTATTGAACTATTATTCACCCTCCCCCTCTAGTCGTATATCACGTTTCTTCAAAAAAAAAATTGGAAAGGATAAATTTTTTGGAAAGCATTATCACGTTTCTTCAATTGGTATCAGAGCAATGTCTTCCCTTGCTATTGGTCTAACCACCAAGGGAGAAAGATATGTCGACTCTAGGGAATTCTAGGAGTAAATATGTGTTTGATGGCACTAACTATCCTCCTTGAAAAAACAGGAAGACAAGAAAACACAAAACAAGATAAGGAGGACAAAAAGGATACGCATGAGAAAAGAGCATACATCGGCCAAGAGCATGAATCAGCCTCCAAAGCTTCTTCATCAGACCCTGAATCAGAATCATCATCTCGGTCAACCGATGAAGACAAGAAGAAGAGAGTTTGTAACAATCGTCGTTGCCTCACAAAAAATCAAGCCTTCACCCCTCGACACCACTAGTGATGACTGATGATGAAAGGGCAAACAAGTGTCTCATTTCCATGGATTCCAGGGAAAATGACTCCAGTGACACTAAATGGGTGCTCGACAATGGATGCACTGATCATATGACTTTATTAAGAAACATCATCCCCGGTTCTTCAACTTCGCACTACATCACGTTCGGTGACAAAATCCAAGGGTAAAGTTTTATGCCTTAGTAAAGTGGCCATCTCTAAAGATACGTCTGCGGGCAATGTCATGTATCTTTAGCCCTTAGGTTCTAGCCTTCTGTATGTTGCTGGGACTTGACGTCTTATTCTCGCAATCCTTCTACAAAGTCTTTCATCGTGGCAATTTGTCACAAGTTTTGGTAGGGTATAGTGAAAGGACAAGGATGTCGCCTAGAGGGGGTGAATAGACGATTAAAACTTTTCCGGTTTAGGCTTGATAATTGCGGAATAAAACTAGTTGTTTAAATTAACAAGCCAACAACCTAAATATACTAGGCTCACCTATGTGCACCAACAACTTATGCTAAGCAAGACAAGCAACAAAGTGATAGCAATATAGAATACTTCAAGCACGAAGGCTATCACAATGTAAAGTGCATAAGTAAATAGCTCAGGTATAGAAATAACCGAGGCACGCGGAGACGAGGATGTATTCCCGAGTTCCTCCTTTTTAGGAGAGTACGTCTCGTTGGAGAGGTGTGAGATGCCACAAAGGTCAACTCAACAGCCACAAAGGCTTCACCTTATTCTCCGATGAACCGCACCACAAAGGTTTGGTTCACCTTCAACTATCGGAAACTTTCAAGGCGGAGTCCGGAGCCTTTACAACAACAATTCGAGGCACAACCCACAACTGGATTGGGGCTCCCGAACGGCTACAAGTGACCACAAGAGGTCTCAACCACCACAAAGGCGTCTAGGGTCCAAAGACCCAAGAGTAACAAGTTCACAAACTTTCACTTCCATGAATCCTCGTGGAGAGCACAAACCGATGCACAAAGCAATGGCAGGAGCACAAGTGCTTAAATCCTTCACTCTCAAATCCCACCAAAAGCAACTAATGCTTATGGGGGGAGAAGAGAGGAAGAACAAAGTAGGAGAAACACCAAGAACTCCAAGATCAAGATCTACTAGGTTCCCCTCACTTAGAGGGGGAATGGATTGGTGGAATTGTAGATCTAGATCTCCTCTCTCAAATCGCTCAAAGATATGCAAGAATCATGGGAGGAATTGGGAGAGGGGCAAGCTTTTCCAAGGTCAACAATGGAGGAGAGAGAGAGAGGAAAAACGTGCTTAGAAGAGCTGACCCTTTGGGGAAGAAGGGGGGCCTTTTTATAGGTCCCCAGAAAAAGAGCCGTTGCAGGAAACTTACACCGGAGACTCCGGTCCAGGAGGGCCGGAGACTCCGGCCTGGGCGTATACTCCGGACCCGGAGGGGGCGGAGACTCCGGTCTCAGGCGGAGACTCCGGGGTCCCTCCGGACCAACTCCGGACCCAACACAGAGGGCGCCGTCTTGTTGCGCACTTCGCACAAAAAACCTGATGGGCCGGAGACTCCGGCCCCTGAGCACCCCTGAGGCCGGAGACTCCGGTTGAGGCACACCAGAAACTCTAGCCCTGGCACACCGGACACTCCGGCCAGGAAAAACAGCAGCAAATCAGCAAAACTGTAAACCCAATAACTTTCTCGTTTGAACTCCAAATTAGGTGAAACCAATTTTGTTGGCCAGGAAATATTAAGAACCATAAATAGAGTTAAGTTGACACACATGGAAAGGTGTGGAACTTTCCTCACGGATAAACTGATAATATTTCCAACATGAAAACGCAACAAGTTTTCCCAACAAAAACCGTTTTCGAAGAACTTGGGCTTGTCATGACTCATGAAGATCACGACAAGCACCAAAACCCAACTAGGAGAAAAACCAAATAAGAACCAAGAAAGATGATGATGCCAAGTATGCAAAGGTTTGCTCTCCACAAAGATGCGATCAAGTTACTCACTTGAGAGCCCCTCTTGATAGTACGCCGTCTATCATATAACCCGGTCTCCCACTAACACCATGAGACCGGTAAAATAAAAACCCTATCAAGATCATACCTTTGCCTTGCGCATTCCACTTGAGCTAGATGATGACGATCTTGATCTCTTCAAGTGGACCACATTTCTTGATTGCGCTTTGCTTGGTGAAGACTCACATATCGCTCCCCCATACACTAATATGGGAGAGCCTCTATAAGGCACATCTTCACTTGACCAATATCTCCAAAAGGGTGACAAGCTTCAAGCATAAGATTTCTTCGAGATGCTTCTCTTGAACTTGCACTTCAACTTCTTCTCTTAATATATATGATAACTTGGATATTGCTTTGGTCATCACTTTATCTTCTTCTTTCAATCTTGATACCAACACATGGTGTTCAAGCATTGCCAATGGACAAGCCCTACAAAGATAGCTCAATGCAACCATTAGTCCATAGAGATTGTCATTAATTACCAAGACCACACATGAGGGCTCATGCACTTTCATATAGGAAATGAACCTTTACCTTGTAGATTTCTCAAAAGGGTCTCAAGTAACAACATGCGTGGCAAAATGCTCGGAGGGGGGGGTGAGGGGGAGGGGGCTGTGAGTCTGTGACATAGGAGGTTAGAACACATTGGAATGAAAAGTTCGACAAAATTAGTTGCAGGCAAAATCAATGGCAATGAGAGTGTAACTCGAGCTGGCTAGTTTCAACCGGATGCCCGCCGATTCAATCAGAATTCAATTTTTAGGTGGTAATTAAACTTATACTTTCATGAGGAGAAATGTGGAATGAAGCAAACACAAATTTATACATATTGTGTGGCTAATGCGGCGGTGATTTGCAAGTTTGAATTTGAGCTGCCCAGGGGGCTCGATGAACCTCGTGGATGATATTATCAAAGCTAGTTATGACGGCTTTCACCGAAAAAACGGAGTTGCAGCATATATATTTCTCAAAAAAAAAAAGAAGAGTTGTAGTGTATAATCTCAGGCGTTCTTCTTCGAGCTTTAATCCCAACCGTCTGTTTTTTGTTGTTTTAGTTACTAGAAACCCCAGGCCTCTATAGATGGAAGCAGAGGACCTGCATCCCCAGAAACCCTAGGCCCTCTCCAACCAAAACCTCAGCAGCGCCGCGAGCGGAGCGAGAGGAGAGAAATGGGGCGGCCGTACGCAGTGAAGGGGAAGACGAAGCGGAAGCTCGCACACGACGCGGCCTCGCGCGCCGCTCCGGTCGCCGACGAGCCGGAGGAAATTCCGCCCGCAGTGAAGGGGAAGAAGCAGCGGAAGCTTGAGAACGGCGAGGCCTCGCGCGCCCCTCCGGTCGCCGACGAGGCGGAGGAAGAGGGGAAGGAGGAGGAGGAGGATGTGACGGAGGGGGAAGGGGCGGCGGCGGAGGAGGCCGAGGATGTGGGAGAGGGGATCCCCATCATGCCCCGGACGGTGGACCGGAAGCGGCGGCCGGGCGTCATCTTCGTGCTCGAGAGGGCCTGCCTCGAGGTCGGCAAAGTGGGCAAGGTATGCTATAGTATCGAGGCCCCTTAGTTTATTGGTAACTTTGATTGATTATTTCTGGATTGGTCCTTAGTGGCCTAGAGAAATTTGTTCCAGTTGGTTTGTCCATGTGGTCTTTTAACTTGCACAAGAGGGAAAAAACTGTTACAACTGGAGGGTTATGACTTAACTGAAACAAATCCCATTAAGGACTCTCATAAATTGAGGTGTTTGTGAGTTGTATATGTGTCTTTTCAGAATTTCAATTTGGGCAATCGTATAGCTTTCACCGTTGTCACTTCAGTTTGCAGCTCTGGCATATGAAAATCCTTTTGGGCAGAAGGACTTCTGCTTTCCGAACTAAAATTCTGTTGTTTATTGACATACCAAACGCTTCACAGTATGTCATAGGTTGTTTTGCTGCTCTTTATTTTGTGGAAACTCATCATGCTCACAGCTAGAATCTTAACATCAGTGGCACTTCTTGGGAAATAATAAGCGAGATGTTTCTATGGTCTTATCTTGTTGATGAACTTAGAAGTCTTTGATACAATGATTCCATGGACTTGGAATATGGATTCATGCAAGGATACTGGCATCATTTTGTCTTTCTGTTGTGTAACAAAATGGAATTTGGATTATTTTCTTTGCTTTCCTTTGGATGTTACTGCGTGCATTCATCTGGGTGGGTGCGTTGCACATGATTAGGCACTGTATGCATGCATGGGTGGAAAATTCAGTGTCTTCTAGGATGTAAAGAGCAATTGCTCCCATAAATTATAATGATAATTTACAAAGCTGTGTTCAATATGTTTTGTACTGAACAAATGTTAAATCAAACATTATGTTAATCTTGATGATTCTTTAACAATTTGTATAGGCTATGCAAATCTTGAATTCGGATGATCACGCTAATTATTTGAGGAAGCAGAATCGCAATCCGGCTGATTATAGGCCTGATATCATTTACCAGGTATTTTCAGTTTCCTGTCACTATTAATTTCTTTGGGAGACTCGAAGATGATCAGAAGAATCAGTTAACAGTGGGATTCTAAAGGGTAGGGAAAATACTAGGAGGGGCAGAGGGCGATCAAAGTTAACATGGGAGGAGCGGCAAATAAGAACTTGAGGGATTGGAATGTACCTAGAGTTTTGGGTCTCTATATGTTTTTCTATTGGGTTTCATATCTGGCCTACCCCAACTGGCTTGGGGCGAAAGGCTTTATTGTTGTTGTATTGGAAAATGATCGGAAAGCTGTTCTATTTATTGTCAATCGAGAAATCCTTGTTGAAGTAAAAAAGGAAGCAAACTTAGTTTTGGTTCTCATCTCATAGCGTTTGTTCTCTCTCTCTCTCTCTCTCTCTCTCTCTCTCTCTCTCTCTGCCATAGCGTTTGTTTCCTCTCTCCCCCTCCCTTGCTCTGCCATAGCCTTTCTTTCCACTCTCTTTCTCTCGCTCCCTCCCTTGTTCAGCCTCCATGCCGCTGCGTTTGTTTCCTCTCCTTTTGGATTGGACAATGTTTGAGTCTATGAATAACTACTAGCTATCGTAGTTCATGTGTCTGCATGAATACCTGGGTGGTTTTGACCCCAAAAAGGTCAATTGTTGCCAACCGTTTCTTTGTTTCTTGTAGAACTTTTGCTAAAAAGTAATACATATTTGGGTTTTCATCCGAAATATTTTGCAGGCTCTACTAGCAATATTTGATAGCCCTCTAACTAAGGCTGGGAGGTTACAAGCTGTTTATGTTAGGACTGAAAAGGGAGTGTTGTTTGAAATCAAGCCTCATGTTCGCCTGCCACGAACATTCAAACGCTTCTGTGGTTTGATGTGTAAGTTACTGATATTATAAGTAGTATATAAATGTTCTGCACCTTTTATGTTTCTATTATATTTCATAAACTATGCTCACATGCATGGTATTATACAACATTGCAGCACAGTTATTGCAAAAGTTGAGCATTACAGCAGAGGGGACACGTGAGAAGCTCCTTAACGTTATTAAAAATCCTGTTACCAAGTATCTACCTGTTGGCGCACGGAAGATTGGTGAGAATTTGTATTTATTTACTAAAGCTTTTTCCTGGATCAGATAAGGATGCTAATTGATGTGTCTCTGATAATTAGGGCTTTCATATAAGGCGGAGAAGTCGGTTAATTTGTTTGACTATGTTGCTAAATCCAATGATGATGAACCACTTGTATTTGTGGTAAGTGAAACTGTAAAAGCTGTGATATTGAACTTAACCTGTTTTTATCCTTGGTCGCTTCCTTGTGCATAAGCTCATACTGCCTGCATATCATTCTAGGTTGGTGCCATGGCCCATGGAAAGATTGAAAAGGAATACTCAGATGATTACATACAGAGTGAGTAGCTATATCTTTGAAATAAAAATATTTTGAGTCCTGAGAACTACCTATCTAGTTAAGTCACTGGGTTTTTTCTTCTGTTTGGATCCATTGAGAGTTTACAAACACATGTTAGATAAGTTGAACATTATGTTTGCTTTGTATGCTATGTTTGAAATCTTACCCTGTGAGCAATTCGCTGTTCCCTGTAATTTGATATATTTACTGTTCCATTCAAATAACTCATAATTTCATGGAGTGTTTAGTTTACTGATGTCTCGCAGTAAAATGGCACTTCTTGCATGTTGTTAGTTGTACCCCACAATTATTTGAAAAGAGTGTTTATTCAGTTTAGCTTGTTTGTTTTAACTATTACATAGGGTTGTATATGTATTGTAAAGTTGTCTAGAGCAAAGCTCATAACTTCTGAAGCGGACCAGTCTCTTCTGGTTTGTCAAACTGTTTAATTCTTTGAATTTTCTTGGAAAAAGAACAATTTCATTACCCCAACTCAGTAAACAATTGACCGTAACTTAGGATAACTTTGCTGTAACTTGTAATGGTGACTTGTTTCGATCAAATACTTCCCTGCTTGTTGGCTCGTTTGAGCAAGAGGGGCATCTTTTGTTAGAGCAAGAAACAGTTAAATAATTTTAAGTTTACAAGTATGTGCTTGGACTTCGTTAGATGGACAGTTAGGATTACTGTTCTCTGCCTCAAGGTTCATTACCTACCTTCTATTTTCCTGATTACTTGGAACTGTAATGACTTGTTACCTTGTTGCAGTTTGTAGTTACCCTCTCAGTGCAGCCTGCTGCTTAAATCGAATATGTAGTTCCCTGGAGCAGAAGTGGAACATCCGGTGAAAGAGAATTTGAAACCGAACATTGGATCTTTGTGATGATATTTTTCTGTGCTCAATAGCTAATAGTGCTGCGCTTATTTTCCTATCATATATCTACAGTTTTTTTTTTGAGGACTTAAAGCTCAGGCTGGAAATGTATTGACAGAAATGTTTCAAGTGCTTGTGATCTTTGCACTCCAGTCGTTTTTGGTGAAAAATTGATCTTATTTGCTTGAAGCTATCTTGGTTAGAACTTAGAACACGTTGAACAATGAACAGTGCTACATTTGCACCAGAAAATCGGTAGTGTGTGGTTTGCTGTCAGGCTGCCCAAGTGAAGAAAGTTTATTGTTTAGTGTGAGCTTGATCAGTTGAAGAGTACTTCAGTGCAAGCTTTAGTTGCTTTTGGAGTTCTCAAAATCACAGTTGCATCATGCGACAACATCACAGCACCCGGTTTCCATGCTTGAGGCTTGAGCTTAAAAGGAGCCAGAAATGCCCCAAATTCTTCAGTTGAAGAAATGCCGCCTGCCTGTGCTAGAGTGGCAACGATAACCTTGGTATAACTGATTGATTGCTGGGACGCATTGAGCTGTCCTACTCCTTAACCGAGGACAGCAAACACATAATTCGTGCCTAAAAGCATGGTTCGAATTATGTATCTCCAGCCACTGTAAAAAAAATGTATTTTTAAGCAAATGAGGTAACGGTCACAAATCATCAATGCAACCTTACTTCTTACCTATTTAAAAACGGGAAGCTGGTGCACAAATACACACTCTTCATTAGAACAGAACGAGAGAGACTGGAAATAGGGCTGATAATTTGGACGGTAGCCACCCTTTCTTGTCACATCATAAGCACAACGTCTTCAAAGATCAAAACAGCTTATCATGAAGTGAAAACTAATACTCCCTCCATCCCAAAATACAAGGTGCCCTTTAATTCTGCTGATCAACGACGTCCAACTTTGATCATGATTTGTAATTATAATATGATCATAAAATTATTATAAAAATATATGGAATGAAAGAATTCTGCAAGACGAATCCAACGGTACAATTTATACATTCTAGTTCCACTTAATTTATTATATATGAATGGTCAAAGTTCAACACCGAAACCAGAACAAAAATAGCGCGTCTTATATTTTGGGACGGAGGGAGTATTTTGTAGCGCCCCGACCGCTTGACTATACAGAGATGCTGTGTGTCACCGGCTAGGCGATACAACCGGAGGTTACGGGTTTACCACTCCCCGGCCAAAACCTTTGGCAGGCGTTGCTCGGAATGGATCATCGGCAACACAACACCCCGATTGATGCCCTAACGCAGGCACAACTATCAATGCATAATAGAGAGATCAAGACTTGTGGAACAACTGGCACATCACAGACTCTACGAGTCAAAACATTATAGTTCAACTCTTATAATAGAGGAAGATAGCAAATATTACAACCAGATGTCATAGACCCAACAGTACATCATGCGGAAGCGAATTAAGTTGTTCTAAACAACAAGATCCAAACTATGGCCTAAGAGGCCTATAAATAAACATTCTAGCGCCAGCTGTTCCGGGATGTCCCAAGCTGCCACCTGGGAACCCCAGACTACTCGTCGACGTCCACATAGAACCCACCTTCAGTGTCGGTGAAGTCCCCCACTGAAAATCAACAAAGCAACGTTGAGTTCGACGAACTCTGCAAGATTATTAGAGCTACTAGCTCGATGATTGGCTTTCAAAGGTTTTATGGCTGTTTTGCATAAAGCTGATTTTCTTTATAAAAGACATCTGGCATCGACTAATCAGAATATTTTCAAAAGGGGTAAGAAGTAAACTCTTCTCTTTTGATCAGCTTCATCAACAACCACCATCAATCACTTCACCTGTCTACCAAGGCACCTCCCCGAATCACCCTCGAGGAAGTCAACCTTGCATTCTTGGCAGTACCTTTAGTACTCATGTTTTAATCATTCCGTTCAAGTTTTCTATGGTCTCTGAATCCGGCACCAAGTCGTCCATAACCGCGGACACGGCTTTTCGAAAAGATTTAACCCTGCAGGGGTGTAAAATGTTTGCCACGCGTACCGTCCGGCCCATTGCCTAGCTATTAGCTCTCTTTCATGGAAAGCCGGCTGAGTGGGAGCGGTTACGACTTTTCACTCGCATGAGACTAACCCAAGGATCATCAGTGTGCGGAAGGACAGGTTCAGTGCCTCCAACACCCTGCCCCGCAGCCACGGTCCTAAACATCACCATCCTCATCCCAGTCCATGCCACCATCTTCACGCACACGCAAATGGAAAGCTCAAACTAGAGGATCCTTGGCTAGCCCCTCACAAGGTACCTCGTCGATGGAGGTTCCTGCTATTGCATAGGCCCACGCATGGGTGCACGCTCAGTCTTGGTTCGAAGGGGAGAACTCGCAACTAGTCGGCGAGAACGAGACAACACACCACATCCCCCGTGGCCTCTCATCCCCGCCTTTGCAGATTATTAATGTCACCACAATTTTCCACCACATCCGGTCATTCCATCCACTGTTCCGACAGTGAAACATCCACCGGACGACTAAGTATTTAACTAAGCATGGCTAAGCATATACATAGCAGATATAATTAACTCAGGCCAACACTTCAATCCTATGGATATTAGGAAGGATACATGTAATGGCAACAGGTATCTAATGCATCTAGTAGGATACTCTAATCCAAGCAAAAGACATTTAGAACCGAATGCAATATTATAGTGGAGATAATATTTGCGGAAACATAGGAGGAGACATGCTCAGAGGGGGGATTACGCTTGCCTTGTTCAGGGGGCTGGTAATACGGGTCGTCGGGGTATTGCGGTGGAACCCCGACTGCTTGATCTATCGATGCATAAAAACACCGGAAAGACACAATCAATAACCACACAAGCAAAACAGGTGCAATGCACAAACACATGATGGCATGACATTTTAATGCACTGTATTTTAACTAACAAGTTAAATGGGGTGCAAGGAATATTTCTAATAACCAAAACAATTAAACCCCATAATTACTTAATGCTTTTCCTAACGTTTAGATAAATACAGTACTGATATTTTGTTTAATTATGCATGCAAATGATGTTAATGGACAGTGCTTACTTTTCTGAGCATTTTGATATATTAAACACAATTTTCTGAAATACCAATCAAAAGTTATTGCATTTTCAAAATTTGATTTAATGCTGCCATTTTAGCAAATCATTTTACACATCACTAAAACTAATTAACCATGTTTGGAAACAAGGTGAAACATGAAGTATATTAAGTGCTGAACATTTTGATAGTTCAAACTTAATTTTTGGATCATTATTTTTAAAGTTATTGATTTTCCAAAAGGTATTTCTTTTCTGCCATTTTCATTATTTTAATAAAACAGCAATTTAACTAAATTAGTTGGATGTGTGAGTTATACCAAAAGACAGGCTTTATTTTTCTGAACATTTTGGTATCTTGTTTGTAATTTTTGGATAAGTATTTAAATTGTTATGGATTTTACAAGTTTAAATTTGAATCTGGCTATTTATTTTACTTTCCAAATAAACTACCGAACCGTTTTGCACCGAAGGGCTGGCTACCCAGTGTCGCTGACGGGTGGGGTCCAGGCAACATAGTCAGCCACGTCTGCGCGGAGGCCCACGGGCACGTTGACTGCGGCAGAGCCACGACCGGCGCGAGCACGGCGGTGATCACCGTCGGTGTCGAGCAAGGACCCATCAGCACGGTGTGCGCGGAGATGAGCTAAGGGGCGCATTCGATGCGCGCGTGCACGGCTAGCCTATCTACGACGGCGCTGCTACCTAAAGGTCGCCGGAGCGATGAGCAAGACGACGACCAGCGGCGGCTGCCGGCGAGCTACAACGACAGTACGATTTAGGGGGGAGAGAGAGAGGACGGAGATGTCCAGGAGCACGGCGTGCTCACCCTCGATGCGTGCACGGGCTCGGCGAGGAAGGAGGAGGTCGGAGACGGCGACGAGCTGGCTCGGAGTGCGTCGGCCGGAGATGAAGAAGATGAACTCGTGCGCTCCCGTCTCGATTCCTTCAGCGAGGATGTAGAGGAGGACGAGGCGGAGACGCTGGTGTTCTTCGATCTGCTCGGGGACTCTTCAATCGACGGCGACGCTCACAGCCGCCATTGCTAGGACTTCGGCTTCGGTGGGGAAAACGAGAGAGGGAAGGAGGGCAGGTGGGTGGATAAGTGCGGGGTGGGAGGAGCAGAGCGTCGTGGTGGTGCTCTTATCCTCTTCCACGGCAGGGGGGGCCTGGGCGCACGGCGAGCTCGGCCACTGGCGCCATGCCCGTGCCACTGGAGCTACAGAGAAGACGACGGTTTTACAAAAAACCCTTGCAGACTTTTCCCTCTCACAACTATGTCCTTTTCTGTACTGGATAAATAGAACAGCACTGTATTTGAATTATTTGGGACACTTAAACATTTTAGAAAAATATGAAATTATTTGGGTAGCCTCTCCATATCGAGTAGAAGCTACACAAAAATTGGGGCTTCAAAATAAAATGTTTTGAGCAACATTTGTTCAAAGGTTAGAATATGGCATTTTTGCTAAATTTCAGAATGTTGCTCCTTTATTAATTTAAAAGCAAGTGCAAAATATTGTTTTGAACTCTAGGAACTTCCTTGACAAACATAGGATGTCAAAGTATTTTTGTTTTGCAACTTTGAATGCTTTCGTTGATTTGAGTTTGGGAATGAAGCAATTCATATCTGAGGATTTTCAATTTTATAATTTTCTCTTGAGCATTTTTATTAAGGATGCCATGATGCAATGAAACACAAAAGTGAAAAATTTAGACACATTTTTAGGTTCACAAATTCGGGGCTGTTACATATTTACAAGGAGGCGCGATGCGCACATTGTCCGATTCTTCCCACCCCACTCGTGCCTCCTCGTGCCCCATGACCATGCCACCCGGTCGATGGCAGGCTATAGCTGCATGCGTTCTCTCTGCTAGCTCTATCTTTGTCTTTAGCTCCCTATTTTCATAGCTACTCCCTCCGTTTTTTAATATAAGATGTTTTAGCATTTATCTACATTTATATATATCTAGATGTATGTAGACATATTTTAGTGTGTATGTGCACTCATATTAGTATGTATGTAGACAACATGTTGGATAGCTAAAACTTCTTATATTCATGCACGGAGGGAGTAGCTAGGTAGTAGCTGCTGCTCCGGTCACATTTTTTATTACGTACTGTAGTAGCTAGCTAGATGCTGCTCTCTCTGCTAGCGAGGGCATATCAGTTTGTGCAAGCACCAATATAGTTTGCCAGCTCTCTCTACTATTTTAGCTAGCTAGATGCCTCCCAAAAATGCTGCATGCATTTGTATTTTATTTTTTGTAAACCCGATTAAAATGTGTGGGTCAGTGTTTGGGCTATTTTTTATGTTGCTACAAGTGTTTGACTTTTTTGCTGTGTAACCCTGAGTAAATGCTGCAATTTTTCTAGGTGTCCGATACAAAGAGTTTTCTCCAAAGTTACATACGTTTTTCTATTCATTTTAGCGAGCGAGCAAGTGCCCTAGCATGTCATGCCCGCCATGGGTTTTCGTGGAGGGAGCTCCGAGGTCAGGGAATATGGTGAAACCGTGGATGATTTAGTTGGAGACGCCGGATCCAGTGACGACGAGGCTCCGACTAGTTGGATTTTCGGCCAGCGAGATCGAGGACGATGAGCTACGTGATAGTGGTTGTGGTTAGTAATTTGTGAATGTTTGCATACGGTGTTGCGATTTGCTACATGTGTGCGTAACTTTTGTTGCGTAAGCATGCGTAAAGTGATACAGTGATTTATGCGTACGCTACACATAGATTGTTTCAATGTTGCATACGTATTACTGTGGTGTTGGATGAGTTAGTTTTTTTGTTGTTGCAAACGACGACTAGTTTTTCAACATTTTTTGTGCGATAAATGGGTATTTGTTGCATAGGTTGTTGAATTTTGCTACATTGATGTGTCCAAAATGTTATAAAGTTTTTTGCTACACACCGTCCGGAAGATGTTACATATTCACAAAAAAATGTGGCAAAACGATGGAAAAGGCTTAGAATCAGTCGGGGGATCGATCGCAGTGCATCCCCCACCTCCTCTATTCGACGCGTGTCCCGCGCCACGCGCGACACGTGATGGCGGGTCCCGCACACCAAACCTTATCTCGTATTCTCAAGTGGTCTTCGTTCTTCTCGCGTAGTCCCGTCGTCTTCTACTTTTGTTTGTTTTCTCCCCAAATAGCACCGCGAGGGATTCTACATGTCTATGTTGTTTTTGTTGTATAATAACTATGGATAAAGTGCTACAATAATTTATGTGTGTATGCTACACAGATATTGCTCCAATGTTACATATGTGTTCCTGTAGCATTGGATGAGTTGGATATAAATGTTGGATGAGTTAGTTATTTTTGTTGCAAGCTGACTACTTTTCCGACATTTTTGTGCGGTCAATGGGGATTTGTTGCATAGGTTGTTGATTTTTGCTACATTTATGTGTCTAAAATGTTACAACGTGTTTTGCTACATGTTGTAAGTTTTTACATATTCAGAAAATGTTACAAAATGATGTCGCGTTTTCCGAAAATGCTACATACACAAGCAGACGCCTGGTGCTTTGCAATAATTTGTTGCATAAGTTGTTGTACACGTAATAGTATATTTTTGTGTGTGCCCACCAAGATGTGAAGCACACAGTACCGCATGAAACGCATGCAACCAGCTGCGTGGGCTCCTGTCACATCCTAAAATTTGTAATAAGTAAAACCCCAGTTGTAAGGTGTCAAAAATTTGGAACCAACAGAAACTTTTGTTTGATGTCTTGTGTTGATTGTTTTCCTTGTTTTTATTGGTTGCTTGTGTGGCTAATTAACCCATTGCATGCAAAGTTATTAAAAACATGGCATCTCAATTGGAATGTGACCTAAATTAAAACAAGACCCCTAAATTTCTTCAAAGGCTTGAGTTAAAATTTTAACTCAAGAAAAGAATCTTTTCCAATTATCCCTCCTACCTATTTCTAAATTTTGTTAAAACAATTATTTCTTTTATGAAATTCTAGGAAGGAGGTGATAAAAATTCTCATCTCATATTCTTATCCACAATTCTCGTAAAATCATATTTTCCAAAGACACCTATTTTTGAAAGTATTAAATCTTATTCCTTTCTTTAAAATCTTGAGAATATTACAAACCCTATTTTGTCTTACACCAAAAATTCAGGAAACATCCACAAACCCTCTTACACCCTTCCAAGGCCAAACATGAATTCAACTTACTAAAATTTAAATTTAAATTTCAGCTAGGCATTCTGTCGAACACTTGGTGGGCAGGAAACCTAGTTTCTCAAAACCAAACCAAGTTCTGTGGTAAAACAGTAAAATTTTGAATTCTCTCTCCCTCTCTCACCCTGCCTAGCTCCCCACTCGAGTGTCTCTCTCTGGACCGGATCCCCTCTGGATTCTCTCTCTCTCTCTCTTCTCCTCCTTCGGTCACCTCACTCGGGCAGAGGAGAAATCGAGCGTGCCACAGCCCGAGGCCGCGCCACTGTGCACCCGTGCCTCTCCTCTCTACATTGGACGACGACAGACCCCACGGACACGCCGATGTCACCCCATCTAGCCCACGCTACCGTCAGCAAACGGTCGAACACCTGCTGATGAGGACATTCCTAGCTCTTATACTACTTCTCCAATTAATAATGCTGCTGTCCAAGATAATGAAGTGAGACTTGGTCCAATGACAAGATCAAGAACCAAGTTAATAGAACAGCAGGTGAATTCTCTCTTATTAGATTATGATGTTTCTAATTGTGAGAACTTTATACTACCTAAATCTATGCATGTATGTATTCTCAGATTTATTAATAACACAAACACTAATGGAGGAGAGGAGCAGCATGGCATGGAGAACATGGAGGAACACATGATGGACAAGAGGGAATGCATGGAGGATACAATTCAGAACAACTACTACAAGTGCTCGAGGGAGGCAGGAGCACATGGAGAGAGGCAAGAGGGTGGCGCACAACACCATGTTGGTGCACCGAAGAAGGGGTCCTAGTCATACAAGGACCAGGACCTGCGTGTCCTTTTAGGCCGAGCCCATTGGGTCGGTTTGTATCTCGTTTCATGAGTCCAATTAGGAGTCCAGTCCGAGTTGAGGTAGAGGTGCTTGCGCAAGAGGCTTGTGGCCGCACCCCTTCCCCATAAATAGCTACCACCTGCGTGTGGAATAGATTAGACCAAGTTAAAACTAAAACCCTAGCCTCTAGATCGAATTGCTGCTAAGCTTTCATCTTGAAGTAATACCATTGCAAATCTTACGTGCTATCTTGTTGTTCCATTGGGAATAAGGGGATACAGGACCACCCGTGATCTTTGATTGCGTGTGCAAGAGTGTGTAGTTGAGAATATCCGAAGGAATCAATTGTTGTTGCATTGGCAGCAGGGATTGTTCGAGGAGAGTTTTCAGTGAGGCACTAGATATCAATCATCCACCATATATCCACCATAAATTCGTGTTGCTCACAAGAGAAGATCGGGCCACCCCTTATCATCTGCCGTGCACAACAGGAGACCACCACCCCGAGCTCGTCGTGATCACTCCCGCGCTCGTCTCTCTCCCAGAACCCTAACGCCGTTCCAGAGACGTTGCCGCACCGCCCAGGCCGCCAATGGCGTGCTCTCCCTCTCTCTATCGCTCCCGTGCACCACGACCACCGTACACCCACCTTCGGGTATAAAACCCCCCACCCGAGCCTCTCCTTCTCGCCACACTTGCTCACTGCTCTCCCCTTGCTCTCCACCATCTCCCTGCACCCGCCAGGAGGGCGGGAGTGCAGCCCCTCCGTCTCTGCCGTGGAGCCGAGCATCGCCGTCTCGGTCGTTTCTGAGGTTGAAGATGACCGCGGCCATGCCGCGTCTCTCTCTCTTTCTTCTTTCCCTCCGCTCTGCTCTCTGCTCTGTCGCTGCTCGACACTCACCGCACCCCACTCCCTCTCTCTTCTCGTGCACAGGAACACTCCAGGAGCTCGCCGTTGAGGTGCCGAGGCCGTGAACACCGAGCTGCTCACCGTCGCCGTTCTGGACGTCCCCGAGTCGCACAAGTTCGCCATCCCGCTTCCCAAGGCCTCCTCACACGTCTCTGTCGTCTCCGCCGTCTCCAGACGCCCTAGGTGAGCATCGCGATGTCACCGCCGTCTCGGCCACGGCGGCGCCGCCAGTTTATGGTTGCCGCCGGTGCGCCTGTCCCTGGCCGTTGGATTTCAATCCAACGGCAACTTACCGCTTCACGTAGAATAGGCCACTGACGGGCAGGCCCCACCCGTCAGGGATTTGAACTTTTCCCGGCGCGGGAAAAATCCCGTGGGCCAGCCCAGTAGCCAAATCCATCCCGGCCTTTTTCATTTTCTTAATTCCTGAAAATATTCAAATCTGAAACCGTGTTAGAAAATTAATAACTCGAGTTCTGTAAGTCCAAAAATCAGGAACCAAAATTCTCTGGAAAGCTTGTGAAAATGCCTAACCAACAGTACTGGCCTCATCTCATTTAGATTAATAACAAATGAATGATAAATTACTTAGTTCAGAAGGTTTATTTCATAAACTTGTTTGTTTCTGATACTCTAGAGGTCCAATTGACATGAGGTCAATTTTGTTAGCTTAGTATTGTGTAAACCTAGCTTCCTTAATTTTTGTAGAATTTTTGGAGCAACAGAAGTCCTGTGATAATTAAATTAGTGTTGAACCCCTTTTCTGTACTATAAAAATTATAGTGGTTTAATTCTGAAATCAAATGGCCTAGGGTCAATGTTGTTAGACTCAAATTAACCAGTGCTAGTTACCCCTAAAAGGACACATTTTTGTGAGCAACAGAATGTGATTTGTGAATTAATTCTTGTGTAGCTAATTTCTGCATTAATAAATTTATATATGAATATTGGTAACTCAAAATGAACCAAATCCAATTGCTTTGTCTTCTATAGGACAGTAGCTATCTGTAGAATCTTAGTTTGTATTTTTGTGATGCTTTGTCGAATAGTGGTATGATTGTGTGTTCTTGCTTGTTGTTGACGATTAGACGAGAACGTTGCCGGAGTTTGCGAGGAAGGGAGATTTGTTGAACAAGAAGAACAAGACCAAGGTCACTTTGATGAGCAAGGCAAGCCACCTCTTTGATCATGCATTAATATCCTGCTATTTTATTTTAAATGTTTTACCTTGATAAATGCTTAAGTAGTTTAAGTGGTGTGTGCCACTAAAACTATACTTTTAAAACATTTTATAAAACCTAAAGTACATTTATGTGACACCCTATGTAGAGGTGTTAGTAGTATTTACCAAGCTTTAGGAGGGAATATACTTGTTTTACTCAAAACTCGTCTATGAAAACCCTTGGGTGAGATTATGTTCTACCCAAGTTATGGTTAAAAATATTTTGTTGCGAAAATTGGAGTCGATGATGGAGGATGGAGATTTTATGAAAAAGCACATTGTGTCTTAGTGCTCATGACGACCAACCATACCCTGTGCGACCACATTATCCCCATATGGGACGGGGCTTAGTCATGTAGCTTGCTCGTTTTAGTATGGGATACCTCAACAGCGGAGATGCTCCGTTTCATGAGGGGCTGGTTTGGTGACCCCCCCTGACCTGGGTCCTCCTACAAAGAGGAAGATAGAAGGCTGTCATTACACCCGCCGGGAAAAACTGTGAGTCCTCACACCTGGGGCCTTCGACGGAAGACCGGACTGGGTGTCGATGGAATGTTCATAAGGGCAGGGTCCTATACTAGGATGAGCAAATGAGAGGCTATGGCCGGCTACTCAACTTCGCATACACATTGTATGGCGGGACGTGGCAGACACGATGAGTTTACCGGATGGTGTGGGGAAAGTGTGCAACCTCTGCAGAGTGTAAAACTATTAAAATAGCCGAGTCCTCGGATATGGACAGTTGGAAGGCTGTCCTATGACCTATGTGCAAAGTTTCGAGATTTTGAAAAGAAAATGGAGATGTTTTATGCAACCATGCTAAAGGGTCGGCATGAGGTTGCCGGAGAAAGGGGAAAATCATGAAGGGCTATGGTCGACCAGGCGAAGTTTTGAGGAGGAACATGTTTTGATTTTGGGAAAAACTACAAAGTATATCCTTTTCTTTTTCAACAAAGATATAGAGTTTTATTTTCAAAAACAAAGTTTCATCAAACAAATTAAACTTAGTATGCATGATGAGTTCGGGGTAGTTTGCGAGTACAATCAAATGTACTCATATTGGTTTCGTCCCTGGTTGTTGTCTTAGCCTGATTTCGAGGAGCATTATGATGAGGAGGACTATGGCGCCAACGACGCAAACTAGGGATCTTCATAAGTCAGCTGCCTGTAGGGTTTAAGGCATGCTTGGAGGGTCGACGACGCTGTTTGCTTCCGCTGTTTGAAGTGTTTTGCCCATGAAGGCACCTATGTAAGACTTGGTCAATGTGACTGTGTTATTGTAAGACTTGAATTCGGTACTATAATGGATGTAAACTTTGGTATTCAGTTCGAGTTATGTGCAACGACAGACTGATCATAAGATCATTGTGTATGCATAACTGGGTATTTCGGACAGCTAGTCCGGGGTCCCACAGATCCACTCATGGAAAGCATGCAGCCAGCAGCCTACGAAAAGGCAAAGCCCAGCACAACGGTGCGCTCCACTCACGTAGATAGGAAAGAATCTAGCGAGAAGGGACAACACCGCGCGCGTCGGGTGATGCTAAAGCGATGGCTGTCAGACCGGCTGTAGCTACAGCCAGCTGACGCCTAGCGCGCGCCTATTTACAACTACTCCCTCCGTTCCAAATATGGAAGTCAATTAATTTGGAACGGAGGGAGTAGATACAAAGGAACTGTTGAGTTATTCTACATAAGCCTTTCTTGTCACATTATATTCACAACAAAAGTTCATGTGAAATTTATCCAACGTCTTCAAAGATCAAAACAGCCCCATTATTATTATTGTCATGAAGAGAAAACTAATATTTACAAGTGGATACAATCAAGCTGATCAGGCATTCTAGGCATTCTACTTACGCTTTGACAGCATGTCGTCGATGTGACGGTCCATGATCTCTGATACGGCCTCGAGGAAAGTTTCTTCGCTAGTTTCTGGAAGCACCCCATCCTTCGCTTCGTTGATGATGACCTCAATTCCAGACTCCCACTTGACAGTTTTCCTGCACATGATGCTGCCCATGTCATAAGGCGTGAGGCCCCGCTGTGCGCCCTTCTTCAGAAGCATGGTGCTGATATGCAGAACCCGGGCACACTGAGGAGACAGGTTCCAACCGTAAAACTTGAGGAGCGCGATGTCTTTGCCGGCATCCAGTGATGCAATGTATGAGGTGGTTTCCTCACTGAAGGGCTCACGGGATTGGGGCCAGTAGAGCCACTCGAAGGTACAATCTTCAAACTGCATTCATTGGAACAAATATCCCTTAAATACTACAGTATGCAAAGAGAACGAAAGCAGTAATTTGTGATAAATAAACAGTAATACATAATAGCAACTACCTTTTCCGGCAAGCAGTATCCATGGTCAATTGGTACCAACTTGAGGTGATCTTCTCCATCTCGGCACACTAGCACGTTACCCGCGTGACGATCAGCATTTGCCAATCTGATATCTAACACGGCAATCTTCTGAACCTCCCGAACGGGGAAATCTCGAGGGCCCATGTCCTCGCAGCTTCCATCATTCTCCACAAACATCTGCATCGACCCAATCTTAAATCCCCTCCCCATGTGCAAGCAACGAACCAGCGCGGTGGGAGGTACGCCGGAAAATCCAGCAGCGTCACATGATTTGCGCCCGTCGACAGGATGGTCAAGAACATATGCTGCAACCTCCCTCAGTGCACCTTCCCCTACCCTTGTCCCCCTCTTCAAGCCTTCTCCATCAAATGACAAAGGAAACCCCCTAGGGTTATTCTCGGCCATCGGTTCCTCGTCGATAGGCTTGAAAACCGCGACGTTGCTCTGGCCGGAGGCATCCAACATGAAGTAGACTCCGCCAGAACCCTCTGTTGACATCGCAGGAAGGTACCCGTTCTCCAGACCGGCTGTTGTTGCGCTGATCATTTCCATTATGGCAGGAGACAGCTCCACCTTCTCGTTAACAATGATTGGCTCGACTGGAGGTTTTGCGATGGGCAAAGCATCTATTTGGAGGTCTGCGGAATTGGCGACCGTAACGACAGTGTCCATATCAACCTGCTCAGTTTTAATCCTGGCCGGTGCGCGGACGAACAGGTTGATCACAGCAGCAGCAGCACTGTCGCTGCTACTACAAATGTCAGTTATCAGCTGGTTGTCCTCAAGCTCCTCGCCATCGCATAATAGCCTTTGGTCCTTGAGCTGCTCCCCGGTCTCAGCGGCGAGCTTGCTCTTGAGATGGCCAACCTTGCTGTTGCTCTCCACCTGGTACCGGAACTTCTTGCCGCTCTCCGTCTCGACGGTGATTGAGCGGAGGTCAGCCAACCGGAAGACAAGGTGGAGCACATTCCCATCAGCAACTCCATAGTCCCTGACATTGGAGTCACCTCGTGACAGCTCGTGCCCACCGAAGACCAGCCGTTGTTTCGTCACGACGAACCCCTTGGACTTCTGAATGCGGAGCTTGACGGAGGCCACCGATTCAGACCCTAGGACACGCATTGGCGTGGGTGCCATGCCGGGCATCGCGAGGAAAATAAGGACAGAATCCAGCAGTTCCGACAGGTGCAGGCAACGGGGGACATGAACCAGCAGAGGGCTGAGGATGGCAAGACCGGCCGACGACATCTTGGCTGATCCCGAGCTTGCGCTGCCAGGAAGGCGAAAACCAGTAGTATCGCTCACTAATGGCTGATTATTTACAACGCTAGCTACAGATTAGTGGAGCCCATTGGGAAATAACCCCTAGGATTTCCTTCGATCAGCAAGGAAACCCTAGGGGCGGCAGAACGAGGCAACAATGCCCCTACAATGCCGTCTCGTATGCCGACGTGTTTGAACCTGCATACAAGAATCACAAAGGAAGCCCTGCCTAGGTGAGGAGTACGTTCAGTTAACAAAGCAGTGATATCGCAAGGAATCTGAGTAGTTCGTACCTATCCCGACGGTATTGGATGATGGCAGCGAGGATCCCTCGTCTTCTGCCGCCGCCGCTGCTGCTCCGATCGACGAGCAGAGCATCTGTACAAACGAAGGGGGGAAAACAAAATCGAAGCTTATGGTCACAGCTCGAACAATCGACTCCTATTTTACCTAAAAAAGGAAAAAAAGAAAAAAAATCTAATCTAACTCGACGATCTACTTGGGCGACACAATGAACGTCGGTGAGATCCTGACCAGAGATGATATAACCGATGGGTGTCCTTTTCCACCTCCAATGGCACGCACGACCAGCAGAGCAAGGGATTCCGCTTCCGACTAAAATTAATCTGCATTTGCAATAGCATTAGAAATCCAATCCAACCAATACATCCGTCGCTCAGATCAAGCGAAGCTAAACCAGTCGACCTTACCGGAAGAGCAGAGTGACGATCTAACGCGCTACACGTCTAGAACGAGAGGCAAAGATTCGACTTTCTCTAAGAAAAGAGAAAAGGATTTGGTGTTCAATTCGGAGAGGCAGGAGTATTTGAAGGGGAAAAAGCGCTCGATCGGGGTGAGTCGGTAGTACTCGATCGGTTTCGTGGAAAGAGTAATAAGTCGGTGGTCACCTGGTTATCACAATAGACGAATTTACCCTCTAAGGATTAAATTAATGGTGGTACTTCTTTTTTTATATGTTTAACTCGGAATAGTTTACCTCGTGGCTAAGAAATTCGAGGTGGAGGGTAGAGGCTGTTAGAATTTTCAAATGAGTTAAGTAACGAAATCAATACAGTATATGCAACAGTAAATCTAACCACATACGATAACTAGACACATATACAAATCTGCATATGAATCACATATTACATACTCCCTACATGCTAACCGGGTATGTCTTACACGTAAATATAGAGTTGGTGTACGACGCAAATATAGAGTTGGTGTCCACGTGAATTTGAGGCGGCCCTGCTTTGAGATTAGGTTTTCCACGTGTCTGCATCTGGAGTTGGTCCAGTGATCAGGGTCGTACCACGCAGGTCGTATAGGATTTTTCTCCGCTTGGACCGGGCAGCAACGGCCAGAGCTCTTTTTTTTCCCGACATGAGAAAGGTCGTGGCAATCGTGTTTGCTTTCGGGTTGCCTGCCACATCAGTGTCGGTCCAAGTCAACAACTTGGGATTGACTTGCCACCTCAGCAAAATTCCAAATCAAACGGCCTAAGGTTCAAAATAGACCGGGATTTGAAAGTTTGGTGTGCTGATTTCTGGGATTCAAAGCTTAGGTTCGATTTAGCTACGCCCTACGAGTTCAAGGTTTGATTTGAATTTTTTCCTTGTATTTTGGGGCACACAAACTGCGTTCCACGAGCGCTCACACACAACTAACTACCAAAGTCGAAAGCAGCCAAAAATGCAGTTTGTTAGCGTCAATTACGGAGACAGGTGCCAGGAACACGATGCATAGAAGGTCGAAAAGGAACCTGATTTGAATTATTGCCAGCTGATAAAAGAAAAAAGCCTGTGTACTAAATGGTTTGTTGGCTGTCGTCGGGAGAGGAAATAAAAGGTTTATGATACAAGAAAAGAGAGGAAACACAGAAGCTTATGCTCATATGGATCGGAAGCTAACAGAACAGCTGCTAGATATCATTTCTCAACATATGCCCAACTATTTAGGCCAGGATCCCACACTATTTAGGCAACTACATACTTCCATTTTTTCATAAAAGTGCTAGAGATCCCGGTTACATTTCATCGACGAAACGGGATCAGCACAGGATCTGTTTCAGTTCAAAAAGGAAGCAAAACATAAACTATCTGCGCAAGCTACCATGTTAAAGCTTATCCTTGTTAAGCTCCGGTGGCTTCATAGCTCCGTCTCTCTTTCCAAAGTGTTCAACTTCAGTCAAGGTGAAAGCCCCGTCTAGACGAGGTGCTTCTGCAATTGTTCAGTCTCAGGAAACATATGCATTGATCCATCATCATCACTTCACATTCTCCAAGAAAATGCATCTTCGCTTCTTCCAAGAGAAAACAAATCAAACACACTTAAATGTTAGTTATTTTTCAGATTTTCTCTACTGCCTAACTAAGTAAAGATAGACACCCAAGTACTAGCGTATTTGCTTATAGAATCACATGATGGTCTATTTGCCATATCTTGAGTTTTAGGAGAAAGAAAAAGTAGTCTATGAAGTAAAAACATACGAGCATATTTTAAACTTAAACTGGTCTTCAGAATAGAAAGGTTCCACTCATACCCATAAGGCCATAAGTAGTGTCTCAACACGCACAAAATAGAAGTACAAAAACTGCAACATACGAGACAAATTTTATGACTAGATCTATGTAACAATGGTTATTACTGACAATTCTAGGCTGTTCAGATCACTGATGCTCAGTAATTCTAAGACTAAAATATGAATCGATGTTCAGATGGTTGATCAAGATGTTCCTACAAATAGCATAGCACAAATGTTTGTAAGGTGTAAATGATAACCGTCTTCGGATGAAAAAGAAATTGAGCAAAATAAAAAGCAAGTTGAGATAGGCCAGATTGTCCTCCAATGGTCTTACCGTAGTAGAGGTGCAGCCGCACCTCTTGCACTCGCTTCTCCAATGTGTCCAATCTCTGAAAAAGTGTTAAAACACATAACAAAGTGAGAAAACAATGCATTTCGCTTGATCTTCAATGGCTTTTGTATCAAAAAGCATCATCATGTTTGGTAGCCAATACCAAAGGGAAATGTAAATTTAGAGGAGGGAGTTAGTAGAAGGATTGGGTATTAGCTGCAACATAGTAGACAAATTTTATGATCAGGTATCTATAAATATGGTTATTACTGTAAACTGTAGGCTGTTCAGACTAGTGACGCAATGATTCAAAGACTAAAATATGAATTGATGCCAAACAGTTGGTTGAAAAAGATGTTCCTATAAATAGTATAGCACAAATGTTTGTAGGTGTAAAGATGATAAACCCTGCATTCTAGGAGAAACTCGGCAAAAGTGAAAATGAATTTGAGCAGAGTAAAAAGTAACTTGGGACAGGCCAGTCTGGCCATTTATGGTCTTACCATTGTGGGAACGCCGCCGCTCCTTTTGCACTGGCTCCTATGTGTCCAATCTCTGCTGAACACAAATGAAAAAATTTAGAAAACAATGCATTCCAACCGCATCTGAAAAAAGAAATGGTAAAAAATTCTCACCTTGCAACTAAAACCATTCCTTCCTCTAAAGTCACAATCGATCTTCAATCACTTCTGGACCAAGCCCATCAGCATGTTTGGCAACCAATGGGAAGGAAAATGTGAATTAAGAGGAGAGTTAGTAGAGGGATTAGGTAATTCAATGGGCATAACGATATTAGAGCCCTAAAGCAGCATGATTTTGAATGAATATACAAGCACGGTACGGAAAAAGGGCAAAATATAATCAATATACCTCATCTTCAAACAAATGATAGTATGACAGAGTTGGACTAAACAGGGTGTCCCAAAGCATTAGCATACAGAAGAGAACCACATGGTCCTGCAAAGAAAACACTCAGATCAATCAGTTAAGGTACTACTTAACTTGAGAAATGGGAGCATAGCAACACTAACCTTCTTGGGGTCTCTGCTTCTCACTGCTGATAGTGATAAACTAAATCATTCCTATAATCCAACCAGAACACATGAACTTGCCAAAACAGATAAAATAACGTAAGTTATGGAATACCATAAATGAGTGCCAAACATGAAGGTGAATAGCGATTAAGCACAAGCAGGAATTATGAATTTGTGCAGATTGACCGCTACAAAGCAACAAAAGAAACAGTTGTTCAACTATTGGCATTTCTGGGCATCCCGAGCCGTCCAGTCCATAATACATTTTTACCACAAAATGAAGTAGTTGGAGCTAAGCTACACTGTTCATTCTAACAAATCAACTATGTGCTTGACTTGAGAACTCCATATAACAAAGAGCTACCCTGACTTCAGTCCCAACAAACTAATGTTTATTTCTCATCCATGCATTGTTGGCATTAAATCATTGCATTATGACTAAATGCTAAACCAACCACCGAGACAACTGCTGAAAAGTAAAGGAAACTAAACGCACATATGGGGGATAGAGCTACACAGTTCTGCAAGAAATGATCTTTGATACTAATTTAAGTTTAACTCAAACATCCTTTCTAATTTCACAGTGGGTAACGTCAGGAAAAGTCCTTCCAAGATATAGGCACATATGTCTAATATTCCGTTTTCTTTGCATAAGTATAATAAAACCTGAGCCATGAAGTGCTCTGACAAATAGTTATATTTGTGAATAGTTGAACATGCCCTTTTGCAAATATGTGATTGACAGAGTTATATCATGGTGTATATATGCTAAGATACGGTCCTTTAGACTACATGAATAACACAATGATTTCGATTAGAAACATTTACTGATTATGGGTAAAACATGCTAAAGCTGATGCGATAAAAGATAACAGGTGGCTAAAACCAAGCATCCAACTTTCCATAACGAACTATAAGTTGTACCAAGTACCTCAATATGTATTTCATTTTAACTATGTTTGTGCTTGATGCAAAACCCTTTTAAAATAGTTACCCTGACTAACAATCACACCAAATTAGAGAGAAAATTAACACATTAGTAAACCTACAGCTCAACCCAAATTCCATGAGTTTGCTTCATCCCATAATGCAGAAACATTTTAATTTTAAGAAGCTTGAGTCACTTGCACAGATAATCACAGGTGGCTTCAACAAGAACAAAAAGACCAATCACCTCGCACTTGCGGATGAGAACATAAGTGGCAGCAAACGCCTCACCTGTACTACCAGCATCCGTACCATTGCCTAACGGAGAATTGCTACATAGCTAATTAGGAAGCCTAATTTTTTTTCTTTTTTTGCGAGTAATCAAGAATGCAAATCGTTCACAGGTACTGTACTAAGTAGCGAGCCCAATCAAAAATAAGGTTTTTTTTAGAAAAAGTCACCGTAGAAACTAGCAACAGGGATGCTAGATCCGCCCCCCGAAGTGAGACCCTCGGCTTGATGTTCAACGGGGAGCACAGCCGAGGACGGCACTTCGCGGGAGCATCTCTGCTCCTCGGGGACTGCCACCGAGGTGGTGGCGCGAGCGAACGGGAGAGAAATCGAACCGTGGCGGCGGCGCAGGGCGAGGCTTCGCTCAGGGATCGCCGACGACCATCCACGGGCTTCAGCCTCGTCGCCTAGGTTCTTGTCGCGGGCCCTCTTGGCGACGACGACTTGCCGCCTCGCGACCTCGACCGGGTCGTCCGCCGCCACGAAGGTTATGGCGCCGTCGACGCCGTACCAGGCGGCGTTCGCGCGCGGGGGCATGGCCATGGCGAGAGAAAGACAGAAAGTGCGGATCGAAAACTAGGGTTTGGGGGGAGATGCGGAATCGAAAATGAGGCTGCGCGCGAGAGCAAAGATGGAAGGAGCCGCGGGATCACGCGCCAATTTGTAGGATTTGAGTAGAGTTCTGTTCGAACTCGTTTTGCATAAGCACCGGCGTTATCGCTTCGGCTCTCTTTTTTTTTTTTTTTTTTTAGATAAGCACTGTGACCTTGCCGAAAATTGACTCCTCATCATTCTTGTATCGGCCTATGTATGAACTTGTTGAACTTTTTAAATTTTTTGTTGAATTCGGCTATGTACCAGACTAAATTTGAATTCGGTAATGTATCAGACTACATTTAATTAGTGTGGATCGACGTTGCATGGATTTGTCTGATTTTTTTGGGATTAGGTTGGAGGAGGCCATATTTGGGATTTGTCCGGTCACTGTCCGCAGACACATCTGGACGTGTCCGCGCACAGTTTGGGGGCCAAATTTTGGGTATCCTGTTGGAGATGCTCTAACATGAGTTACCTGATTACAAACCTGGTTTACATGAATGAAACATAGAGAAAGAAAATTCCGAGCCATTTTTTGATATCATAGACCACAGTTGTATTTACCTTTTCTCAACCACATCATCCACTATTTGAGCCATTTATTTATCGATGTCATCCACATTTATTAATAATATTCTATCCATACATGCAAATTCACATTATAAATTTTTTACCAAACAATTACATCATCAATTTTAGTCGTTTAATATACGAATATTCTACATTGATTAAATTAAGATTCTCAATTATTATGGCTAATTAATAATTAATTTATAACATTTTTTAAAAAAAATACCCAATACGACGCGCGGGGTACATTCTTCATTTTTAAACTATCCAGTTTTTCACAATGATAATTTATAATACATACTCATTTCATGTCTATTAAATTTAGTACCTTGACTATGATTAATTGAATTTTTCATATTCTTTAGACAACATAATGTATCATACTTCTTATATTTTTTGTTTATAGTTTCTAAAGGGAACCCGCTGCTGCAACACGCGGGGTGGTCTTTGAAATTTCAGGATTTATTAGGCTAAATGGGCCAACTCCTGTAAAATTCGAACAATCCCCCAACAGATTTTGTAGCCACGTCAGGTTGTATTCTTTCCATATCATGGTTTAATTATATACGCGGGTTCAGTGGGCACTGTTAAGTTAAACTTCCACCTAGATAATGAGTTACGTTGGACTATAACTTGCCAATGGACTAAACCTTGAATTGTCAGTCTTGTGCATTGTGGCGCCTCGACCCGACTGCTATACAAGGATGCTGTGTGTCACCGGTTAGGCGATACAACCGGAGGTTACGGGTTTACCAATTCCCGGCCAAAACCTTTGGCAGGCGTTGCTCGGAATGGATCAACGGCAACGCAACACCCCGATTGATGCCCTAACACAGGCACAACTATCAATGCATAATAGAGAGATCAAGACTTGTGGAACAACTGGCACATCACAGACTCTACGACACAAAGCATTATAGTTCAACTCTTATAATAGAGAAAGATAGCAAATTACAACCAGAGGTCATAGACCCAACAGTACATCATGCGGAAGCGAATTAAGTTGTTCTAAACAACAAGATCCAAATTATGGCCTAAGAGGCCTACAGATAAACATTCCAGCGCCAGCTGTTCCGGGATGTCCCAAGCTGCCACCTGGGAACCCCAGACTACTCGTCGACGTCCACAAAGAACCCACCTTCGAGGTCGGTGAAGTCCTCCTCTGAAACAAAACAAACGACGTTGAGTTCGACGAACTCGCAAGATTAAATATAGAGCTTTAGCTCGATGAGGCTTTCAAAGTTTTATGGCTGTTTTGCATAAAGCTGATTTTATTTATAGAAACACGACTCCAAGGCATCGACTAATCAGAATATTTTCAAAATGGGTAAGAAGTAACTCTTTTCTTTGATCTTTCTCATCATCAACCACCATCCTCACTGTACCTGTTCTACTAAGGCACCTCCCCGAATCACCCTCGAGGAAGCTAACCTGGCATTCTTGAGTAGTACCTTTAGTACTCAGGTTTTAATCATTCCGTTCAAGTTTTCTATGATCTTATCGTCCTTTCCCAAGTCGTCCATAACCGTGGACACGGCTTTTCGAAAAGATTTACCCTACAGGGGTGTACAATGTTTGCCACGCGTACCGTCCGGCCCATTGCCTAGCTCTTAGCTCTCTTCCGGGGAAAGCCGGCTGCTTGTTTTATACCAATTGCTACATGTTTTGCATCTACTTTATATCACTTTTATACATTTTTTGGGACTAACCTATTAACAAGATGCCGAAGTGCCAGTTCCTGTTTTCTGCTGTTTTTGTATTCCAGAAAAGCTAGTCTGGAAATATTCTCGGAATTGGACGAAACTACACGGGAGTCCCTATTTTACCAGAACTCATCTGACGGACCAAAGAGGCGACGGAGAGGAGCCACGTGGGCCCCACACGTGGCCAGCGCGGGGCCCCCCTCTGCCGCGCCCTGGGGTGGTGTGGGCCCCACGGGCCTCTCCAGCCGCCGCCCTTTCGCCTACTTATTCCCCCCGACGCGAAAACCCTAAGTACCTGAGCAAATATCCACGAAAAGTTCCAGAGACGCCGCCGTCGTCAACCCTAGCTCGGGAGGGTTCAGAACCTCTTCCCGGCACCCTGCCGGAGAGGGGAATCGTCACCGGAGGCTTCTACATCGCCATGCCTGCCTCCGGAGTGATGCGTGAGTAGTTCATCCTTGGACTACGGGTCCATAGCAGTAGCTAGATGGTTGTCTCTCCACTTTGTGCCATCATGTTTAGATCTTGTGAGCTGCCCTACATGATCAAGATCATATTATTGTAATGCTACATGTTGTGTTTGCTGGGATCCGATGAATATTGAATATTATGTCAAGTTGATTATCAATCTATCTTATATGTTATTTAAGATCTTGCATGCTTTCCGTTACTCGTAGATGCTTTGGCCAAGTAGATGCTTGTAACTCCAAGAGAGAGTATTTATGCTAGATAGTGGGTTCATGTCTCCGTTTAACCTGGGACAGTGACAGAAAGTTCTAAGGTTGTGGATGTGCTGTTGCCACTAGGGATAACCTAACGATGCTATGTCCACGGACATATGTGTTTGTTTACATTACGCACTTTACTTAATGCAATTATCCGTTGCTTGCAACTTAATACCAACGGGGACTCGGATGACAACCCGGCGGTGGATTATTAGTCATAGATGCTGTTGGATAACGATCTATGTATTATGTCGTAATGCCCAATTAAATATCATAGTAGTCAACATGTCATGTATATGCATTGTCATGCGCTCACTATTCGTCAATTGCCCAGCTGTAATTTGTTCACCCAACATGTTAGTTATCTTTTATGGAGAGACACCACTAGTGAACTGTGGACCCCGGTCCATTCTTTTACACTGATTAAACAACCACAAACTGCAAACTGTTCCTTTTTCATTCTCTGCAATTTAATACTCATTTTCCACACCATACGTTTAATCCTTTGTTTTCAGCAAGCCAGTGAGATTGACAACCTCACTGTTTCGTTGGGGCAAAGTAGTTTGATTGTGTTGTGTGCAGATTCCACGTCAACAGTCCAGACTCCCATCAACACTATTTTTCTGGCGCCGTTGACAACCTTCTGAAGAGTTGCTGCTCCTACTGGTTCGATAACCTTGGTTTCTTTCTGAGGGAAAACTTGCTGCTGACTACATCATACCTTCCTCTTGGGGTCTCCCAACGAACGTGTGTTTCACGTCATCAAGCTATTTTTCTGGCGCCGTTGCCGGGGAGACAGCAGTCTTCTGCAAGGGGAGTTTCACGCTTCCAATCTCTTTACTTTGTTTTTGTCTTGCTTAGTTTATTTTATTTTATCTTGTTTGCTTTCAATTATCAAAAACACAAAAAAATTAGTTACTTGCATTCAGTTTATTTTCAGTTTTGTTTTCTGTTAGTTATCATGTCTGGTTCGGCTCATCATGTTTTGGTTCCTGAAGTTGAGGTTCGATCTTTTAAGCAACAAAGTGGAGAAAGTTTGAAAGATGCTTGGTATAGAATCAGCGATGCTCATCGTAGGTGTGCTAAAAAATATTCCACTATGATCCTGCTTAGAAATTTTTATGTTGGCATAACTAGCTGGTATAGATATGTCTTGGACACTTTGACGGGAGGTAACTTTCTTGGTACCCTGCGTTGGAAGCTAGTTATATTATTGAGAGCCTAGTAGGAACACCACCTGTTAGTAACATTAAAAATGAGATCACCTTGGAAGATGTTATAAAGAAATTGGAGTCTATAGAGAAAAATTTGCCAAATCTCCTTGATAGTACTAGCAAAGTTGATGAATCACTGGGAACCATTAATGAAAGAATTGCTGTTTTAGAAACTAGTACTATTCAAGATAATCAAAATCTTAGGATTGGTGAATTAGAGGAGGCTATGGATGCAATAAGTTCTACTTTTACCTCTATTAAAACTAAAAGGCAAAAGGCTTTTGTGGGGAGAAAGCAAAAATTTATGTATGTTCCAAAAATTTCTAAACCAAAACCCACGGGTGCGTTTAAAACGGATAACGTGTTCAATGAGCTTGAGGGTAAGTCACATAATGGTCTATTTAAATTTTCTTCCCAAGAATTACGTAAACTGAAAAGTCCTAATGTGACAAACCCTGTTCTTGATGAAGCTTTTGATGAATTAGACCTTTCTTCACTTGGTAATACTTGATGCATGCTTTGTGCCTAGCTAAAAGGCGTTAAAGAAAAGCGCTTATGGGAGGCAACCCATTTTATTTTTCTGCAATTTTTCTTTTATTGAGTCAAGGAGTTTGTTTACTTCTGTAGCAACTCCTTTGTATCTTTATTTTCTCGCATTGTTGTGCCAAGAGTAGCCTCTAATGATAAGATGATGCTTAATTTTGATTGCTGCGCAGAAACAGATTTTTGCTGTTCACTGTACGAAATTCCTAAAATCACCAGATTGTTAAAAAATCTGAAATTTTTGTGCGTAATCTTTATGAATGTCTGAAACTTTCATTAGTTCAGAGTTTCTCGATCTGAGCGTCGTAAGTGCCTCGAAAAAATTCGTCTTTGCGGACTGTTCTGTTTTAGACAGATTATGCCTTTTTATTTTTCGCATTCTCTCTTTTACTAGTGTTGAGTGAAATTCTTTTTTGGGTGGAAGAGCTTCACATAACATCAGTGGCTGTAGCTAATGTTTAAAGTAACAAATCATATTGCGTCTTTAGAACATGTGAATTTTTGATTATGCACTAACCCTCTAATGAGATCTACTTTGAGTTTGGTGTGACGGAAGTTTTCAAGGGTCAAGAGAGAAGGATGATATAATAGGATCAAGAAGAGTGAAGAGCTTAAGCTTGGGGAGGCTCCCATGGATCTCCCCAGCATATTTCAAGAAGACTCAAGCGTCTAAGCTTGGGGATGCCCAAGGCATCCCCTTCTTCATCGTCAAAATTATCAGGTCATCTCTAGTGAAACTATATTTTAATTCTTTCACATCATATGTGCTTTTCTTGGAGCGTCTGTGTGCTTTTTATTTTCAGTATTGCATTTTATTTTCAATAAAGCTTGACTGGACCCTAGCATTCTTGATTGGGAGAGAGACACGCTCCGCTTTTTCATGAGAATACTCCTATTCTTCACTTATATTTGTTGAGTATTCATATCTAGCGCTGTTCAGCTTTTAGCTCTTGTTTTCATGTATCTCTTGTCAGAGCTATTAGCTTTCTTTTGTAGAAAGTACTCTCTTGCTTCACTTATATTTGTTTGGAGAGTTGATGAAATAAATTGATTGGTGTTTGGTTGGTTCAGAAAATGTTGCATGTGGTAATTGGTATAAGGAAAAACTTGCTTAATCTTGTAGATCACTAAAATGGATAACTTGATGCTTGTCAATTGTTTTGAGTTAACAAGTAGATCATGATTAAATTGTGCATCACATGAGTTAAGCCTATTAGTGAAGAACTACCGTAAAGCTTGTTGAAAATTTGGTTTGCATCGTGGTATCTCTAAGGTCTAGATATTTTCTAATAACAGGGTTTGGTTAACAAGGAAGACGGTATGAAGTCTTATAACGTTTGCAATATGTTTGTCATATAAAACTTGGTGTACGGGTTGATATTCTTGTTTGCTTACATAACCTTGCTAGCCTAAACTCTGTACTGAGAGGGAATGCTTCTCGTGCATCCAAATCCTTGAGCCAAAATCCATGCCATTTGTGTCCACCATAACTACCTATATGTGGTATTTCCTTGCCACTCCAAGTAAATTTTTCATGTGCTACCTTTAAATTATTCAAAATGTTATTATTCCCTTTTTGTGTCAATGTTTACTAGCTCATGAGGAATTAGTGTGGTTATTCTTTATTCTATTTGTCGAGTGGACTTTTACACCTGGACTAGTGGCATATACATCCGCTTATCCAATAACTTGCAAAAAGAGCTGGCAACGGGGTGCCCAGTCCCAATTAATTACAACTTTAACCAATTAATTCTCTTCACACTTTTGCCCTGATTCATCAGTAAGCAATGACAAACAGTGAAATACCTGAATGTGTGTAAACCAAAGAGAAAGAGGGATGATCTGCCTTGCTGGTAGAAATAACGTCCTTCATGGGAGCCGCTCTTAAAAGTCCGTTCGACAGGTAGAATACTGTTCTCACCCGCTACCATTCGTTGACAATTAACAAACACCTCTCAAAAATAGATACTCCTCCATGGTATGTGATTGATGGAAGGCACCCGAGGATTCGGTTAGCCATGGCTTGTGTTAGCAAGGTTGGGAGGAGTATCAAATATTTTATGCAATCTCTATATGCTTTCAAAAACCTAAAAGCTCTAGCACATGATTTAATCCCTGCTTCCCTCTGCGAAGGGCCTTTCTTTTACTTTTATGTTGAGTCAGTTTTCCTATTCTTTCTGTCTTCCACAAGCAAACACTAGTGTCAACTTTGTTACAACATGCGTTATATGCAATGTATTGGACTTGTTATACTACTTTGTGTTGACAATATCCATGAGATAAATATGTTGAAAGTTGAAGCAAATGCTGAAACTAAATTCTTCCTTTGTGTTGATTAAATACCTTTTATTAGAAACTATTGCTTTATGAGTTAACACTTATGCAAAACTGTTTGATGCTTGTCTCGAAAGTACTATTCATGAAAACGTTTAGCTTGTGTGATTCATTGTTTACTCATTATCTATTTGATAGCAAATTATAGACCATTGACTTGGATCACTTCATTCATTTACATGTGCCTTGCAATATTATATGATCAAGATTATGATAGTAGCATGTCACCTCAAAAATTATTTGTTTTTATCGTTTACCTACTCGAGGACGAGTAGGAACTAAGCTTGGGGATGCTGATACGTCTCAAACGTATCTATAATTTTTGATGTTCCATGCTTGTTTTATACCAATTGCTACATGTTTTGCATCTACTTTATATCACTTTTATACATTTTTTGGGACTAACCTATTAACAAGATGCCGAAGTGCCAGTTCCTGTTTTCTGCTGTTTTTGTATTCCAGAAAAGCTAGTCTGGAAATATTCTCGGAATTGGACGAAACTACACGGGGTCCCTATTTTTCCAGAACCACTGACGGACCAAAGAGCGACGGAGAGGAGCCACGGGGCCCCACACGCCAGGGCGCGGGCCCCCCTCTGCCGCGCCCTGGGGTGGTGTGGGCCCCACGGGGTCTCCAGCCGCCGCCCTTTCGCCTACTTATTCCCCCCGACGCGAAAACCCTAAGTACCTGAGCAAATATCCACGAAAAGTTCCAGAGACGCCGCCGTCGTCAACCCTAGCTCGGGAGGGTTCAGAACCTCTTCCCGGCACCCTGCCGGAGAGGGGAATCGTCACCGGAGGCTTCTACATCGCCATGCCTGCCTCCGGAGTGATGCGTGAGTAGTTCATCCTTGGACTACGGGTCCATAGCAGTAGCTAGATGGTTGTCTCTCCACTTTGTGCCATCATGTTTAGATCTTGTGAGCTGCCCTACATGATCAAGATCATATTATTGTAATGCTACATGTTGTGTTTGCTGGGATCCGATGAATATTGAATATTATGTCAAGTTGATTATCAATCTATCTTATATGTTATTTAAGATCTTGCATGCTTTCCGTTACTCGTAGATGCTTTGGCCAAGTAGATGCTTGTAACTCCAAGAGAGAGTATTTATGCTAGATAGTGGGTTCATGTCTCCGTTTAACCTGGGACAGTGACAGAAAGTTCTAAGGTTGTGGATGTGCTGTTGCCACTAGGGATAACCTAACGATGCTATGTCCACGGACATATGTGTTTGTTTACATTACGCACTTTACTTAATGCAATTATCCGTTGCTTGCAACTTAATACCAATGGGGACTCGGATGACAACCCGGCGGTGGATTATTAGTCATAGATGCTGTTGGATAACGATCTATGTATTATGTCGTAATGCCCAATTAAATATCATAGTAGTCAACATGTCATGTATATGCATTGTCATGCGCTCACTATTCGTCAATTGCCCAGCTGTAATTTGTTCACCCAACATGTTAGTTATCTTTTATGGAGAGACACCACTAGTGAACTGTGGACCCCGGTCCATTCTTTTACACTGATTAAACAACCACAAACTGCAAACTGTTTCTGCAATTTAATACTCATTTTCCACACCATACGTTTAATCCTTTGTTTTCAGCAAGCCAGTGAGATTGACAACCTCACTGTTTCGTTGGGGCAAAGTAGTTTGATTGTGTTGTGTGCAGATTCCACGTCAACAGTCCAGACTCCCATCAACAACACTATTTTTCTGGCGCCGTTGACAACCTTCTGAAGAGTTGCTGCTCCTACTGGTTCGATAACCTTGGTTTCTTTCTGAGGGAAAACTTGCTGCTGACTACATCATACCTTCCTCTTGGGGTCTCCCAACGAACGTGTGTTTCACGTCATCAGGGAGCGGTATCGACTTCTTCTCGCTTGAGACTATCCAGGATCATCAGTGGCGGTAGGACAGGTTCAGTGCCTCCAACACCCTGCCCCACGGCCACTCATTTTCCTAACACCACCATCCTCATCCCATTCTGAACCACCATCTTCACGCGCGCAAATGGAAGCTCGAACTAGAGGACCCTGGCTAGCCCCTCACAAGTTATTTAGTCGAATAAGGGTTCCTGCAATTGCATAGGCCTCACGCATGGTTGCACGCTCAGTCTTGGTTCAAGAGGTAAAGAACTTGCACCTAGGCGGCGAGAACGAGACAAAGCACCACAACCACAGTGGCCTCTCATCCCCACCTTTAAGCAGTTTATTACTTGTCACCACAATTCCTCCACCATCATCCGAACATTTCAACATCTGTTTCCAACATGAAATAACCATCGGACGACTAAGCATTTACTAAGCATGGCTAAGCATCAACATAGCATAGTTAAGTATCTCAGGCCAACAATACAAACCTATGGATTGTAGGAGGGAAACAGGTAATGGCATCGGAAACTTAATGCAACTATAGGATACTCTAATCCAATAAAATTGACATTTGGAACCGCATGCAATATTATAGTGGAGAAAATATTTGCGGAAACATAGGATGAGACATGCTCAGAGGGGGGATTACGCTTGCCTTGTTCAGGGTGCTGGTAATACGGGTCGTCGGGGTATGGCGGCGTAACCCCGGCTGCTTGATCTATCGAAGCATAAAACATCGGAAGAAACAATCAATCACCACACATGCTTTAACAATTGCAATGCGCAAACACATGATGGCATGACATTTTAAATCCCGAGATGAGGATGATTCCAGCTATTCAACTTAAACGGAGTTCGGATGCGTAAAGGGCACACCCCGAATACACCGTGGAGTTAAGTAAAGTAGCATCTTTGCTTGTTGATTAGAATAGAAGTAACCCTATTGTTAACTTGCATATGAATGACATGATCATGTGAAGATGCAATGTTTGGGTGATTAAACATCCTTGCAATCCAAACCAAAGAGTGAGCTGAAAAGGGGTTTGTATTAGTGTTGAAACAGGTTAACCGGATTATCCGATGGAGTCGGATTCGGAAAATCCGATCCATCTGGCTCGATCCTTAAGGTCTCCAGAGTTCTGTCGTACTGCTATTTTTCGGATTATCCGATTTTGGATGCCTCGGATTATCCGATCGACACGGATGACTTGAAATTTCGCTAAGGAATGAAAGCAACAGCGTACTGGGGTTTCTCGGACAATCCGATTTCGTTCGAATCGGATTATCCGCTTCGTGTCACAGGACGGCGAGCTACTGCGATTCTACTGCTACGGAACGCGCGCGAGACGAACGAGGGCACATGGAGGTTCACACACTCACCCTCGATGCGTGGGAAGGCTCAGCGTGTCGGAGATAGACGGACGGCGGCGTATTTCCCGCGGCGGCGCTCGGACGGCAGCGGCGAAGTAGCGGACGGAGCTCACGATTCCCAGCGCCCCGGCTCGATTCCTTCGGCGAGGACGGATAGGAGGTCACGGCGAAGGGAATGGCGGTCTTCACTCTGCTTGGGACGGCCGGAAATGGCGGCGATGCGTCGGCGACGGCGGGCTCGGGTTCGGCCGTGCGGAGAGGGACGAGAGAAAGGGGAACGGGAGGAAAAATATCGGGGAGGGAGTGGGCAGGTGAGCCTCGTGGTGCCTGTCTTCCTTGCAGGTGGAGGCAGAGCAGAGAGGGGGGGCCGTCGCGGCGTGCACGCGGGCGAGGCGACGGCATGGCGCCAGTGCGGCCTGGCTACAGGAGGGAGATGACCATTTTACAGAAAACCCCCTGGCAGTTTCTTCCTTTCTGTTTTCCTTTTCTTTTAAAAACAGCAACTACTAGGGATTTAATTGCGGCATTTAACTCACTCCAAAATTTCTGAAATTATTTGGGGAGGCTCCCCTTAACAGGTAGAAGCTCCACAAAATTTGGTGTCTCCAAATAAAATGTTTTGACAACAATTCTTCATAGAGGTTTAAAATAGGGCATTTTGCTAAATTTCCAAATGTTATTACTTTAGCAATTTTTAAGCATGTGCAAAATTATTCTTGATGAACTCTTGGCACATCCTTGACAATTATGTTTATTTGCAAACTTTTGTTTAACAACTCAACATCATTTCAATTCAACTGTTGTATTAATTCAAATGAAACATGATTATGCATGGATGCCATGATGCATGAGAGGAAAGAAAAGTGAAAATTTTGTTCATATTTTGCAATACCAAAAGTGGGCTGTTACATGCATCAAGTTTCACTCAATGTTGTGATCGAAACTAGTCTGCTGAGGCTACCCCGCGGGTGGAGCATATAAGTCATACTCCTCGGTCTTCCACGAGCATAGCTATTAGAGATTCACTCAAATCATATAATGTGACCAGCATTGTGGCTTCATTTAGGGGTGTTATTTTGAAATCGCCATATAGGACAGCGTCTTCGCTTATCAAGAGCCAGCCATAACACATTGAGATATAACCAACCTGGATAACAGTAGTGAGGGAATTGCATCTGCAAGGTTCTCTCAACCAGTAACTACGGCTTTTTTCCCATGTCCTAATTTACGAGATCTCCGATCACATAAGGTACCACCTGGACAACTCAAGCATGTGTCAAAACCCATCTTCATCAATGTATTGTTTATCATATTTCTTTACCATTTGTAAAAAAATATGTCTGATTCTTAACAGTTTGGACATAATCCAGTGCTATAACTCTATAGTTTTGGAATTTTGTGACGGTATTTAGTCTTCCCTTAACATGACTTGAACTGTCCATTTTGACAATCACATTTTGATTGTCACGGTTTATGATGATAGTCTGTATTGATTTTTTTAAAACCATATCCAAGCCCGTTAAAAGTTCACGGAGCTTTTTTGTTTCGACATTCACTTTGTGTAATGTTGTGACTTCTGTTTCAATTGTTGAACTTTACAAGACTTCAATGAAACAGTGCCACCACCAATAATGAATATATATCTAGTTGTGGCCTTCGTCTTATCAGTATCAAAAATCCAGTTTAAAACCTACGATCGAGGAGAGATGGATAGGCTAGAGCGCTCTTCCCCGAGCCCGCCGCCGGCGGCCGCCCCGGCCCCGGCGCCCACCCACCCGCCGTTCGCCACTCCGGGAACGACGGCCACCCACCCTGGCTGCGCGGGGAGTCCCATGGCGAAAGTAGCAGGAGAGGGCCATGGCCAGCAGGCGAGCCCGGGAGCTTTCTCAGCGGCAAGGCCGGTGGTGTCAGGGCTGGGGATGTCCTCGGAATCCCGGTCTTCGTCATCATTGGAGGCGCAGTCGGGAGGCAGGTCGGACGCGAGCTCCGGTCGCAGAGAAACAACGGCGGCGTCCGGGGCGGTTGGAGAGGTGGATCTGGCGGCGGAAGGGAGGAGGGTGCAGGAAAGGTTGGTTTGGGTGAAACCGAAGCCCTCAAGGAAGACCCTTTGGAGGAGAAGGAAGCAGTTGCAGCGAGCAAGGGAGGCCAGGGGCTCGCCGGCGAGGCAGGTGTCGCCGACTATGGCCGGGAAGTGTTTCAAGTGTCTGGAGAAGGGACACTACAAGAAGGACTGCATCAACAAGCAGGTATGCATCCGCTGTGGAGAAGAAGGACATGGTTCGGGTGGGTGCAAGCGCCCCCGAAGTCCAGAGTCGGAGGATGAACTCAGGCGGCAAGCCATCGAGGCGGTGGCAAGGAGGGCGCATCTCGCGGCCATGGGCAGGGCCAGGGATGTGCAGCCTGGTGGACGGGGTCAGGGTGCGCCTGCTGCTAGTCAGCCTGGCGCGCCGGGCCAGCGGACGCCTGCTGCTCAACCGGATCCGGCGAGGACGGCCTGGGTGCCGCGCGCACAAACTCGGGTCAGAGAGGAGGTCATGACGGAGCCGGCGTCAGAAGTTGAGCTCAGGCGGCATGCCATTGAGGCGGTGGAGGGAGACAGTACGCAGCCACGAGCAGGGCCGGGGATGTGCAGCTTGGTGGACGGGGTCAGGGTGCGCCTGCTGCGAGTCAGCCTGGCGCGCCGGGCCAGCGGACGACTACTGCCCATCCGGGTTCGGCGAGGACAGCTTGGGTGCCGCGCGCGATGGGACACCAACCTGGGCGTGCGGGAGGGCCAGAGTCGGAGGCGATGCTAGCTCGGGTCAGGGAGGAGGCCATGCCGGAGCCGGCGCCAACGCCGATCTGTGTCATTCGCCGGTCAGCGCAGATGGAAGATATGGAGCATAGGCTTCGTTTCGCGCTTGTGGCATATGTTGGAGGCGCGAGGCCGGCCGTGTCCAGGGAACAAGCGGAGGAGGCAGTTGTTGCGCAGACGGATGTGCCGCAGGGCTCGTTCTCGGTGCATCTGTTCAAGCCGGAGGACTTCCTGTTTGTGTTCAGCTCGGAGGAGCACAGACGCAGTGTGTCGTCGAGGCCGTTCCTGGAGCACGGCAGTTTCAAGCTCTATTTCCGTCAGTGGACGCGGCAAGCTCAGGCGGCACAAGTGGCAATGAGGTCCAAGGTGCAGTTGGCGGTGGAAGGGATCCCGCCGCATGCGTTCGAGACGGACACGGTGCAGAGCATGCTGGGTACGTCGAGCTCTGTCGAGGCGGTTGCTCAGGAGACGGCGGACAGATCCGATCTTGGCACCTTCAGAGCTGATGTGTGGACGGCGGATCCGGAGGGGATTCCACCTCTGACATTGCTCTGGGTGCCGGAGCCAGCACCGGGCTTCCCGTTCCCGCCACCGGTGGACAGAATCAAGGAGCTTGGGCTTCTGCAATATCGGGTGCTTACTCACATCGAGCGAGTAGAGGAATTTGTCTTCCTGGAGGACCCAGGGTTTCGTCCACGAGGCTCGCCGGGCAGTGACAGAGAGGGGATGCCGGAGGAGGATGATCGGGAGCATGGCGGAGAAGGCTACTGGTCTTCAAGCTCGAGAAGCTGGCGCGCTGGGGTTCCAGATAGCCGAGGCGCATTCGCGCCGCGGGAGGCGCATGGCAGCGGGGCGGCAAGGGGCCGGGCTCTCGCTGGACCGTTGGATTGGAGACTGCCAGAGTTGGACGGCAGGATCGCAAGGAGAGAAAGTGGGTCGAGAAGGACGGTACAGCCTCTGTTTCGTCAGGTGGCACCTGTGGCAAAGCGTGTCGGCAAAGCAGCTTTGGAGAAAGAAGTGAATCCCGAGGCTGTGGGGTCACATGCGGCAGGCACCCTCTCTGGGCTGCAGGCCAATGGGGAAACGGCATGTCCGGGCCTAGAAGTGGCAGTTGTGCACGAAGATAAGGGCAGTGTGCAGGGTGGGCCTGTTCTGGAGGCCTCGGATCGCGAGCTGGTGGTGGACGCGCCTGCGCCAATGAGGGAGTCGACAGGTGGAGAGTTGGTAGAGGTGGAGATCTTGCAAGGACATGTGGGCCTGGTGCCAGCCATTGACCAGCAGAAGACCACGGCCTCGGGGCAGGAGAAGGACCCTGCAGTTTCTTTGTCAGATTGCAGTGGGACCATGCAGGGGCCCACCAGCCAGGGGAGCAGGAGATGGAGGGGGAAAGCAGTAACGAGTATTTTCAAATTTCAATCTCTGGCTCGGATGGCGGGAATGTGGATGAAAGAGATATCGATTCCAGGCAGCAGCTGACCCATGTGGCCCAGGTAGATCCTGAGGCCCAGGAAGGCCTAGAAGCCCATGAGGACCTCTGCTCGGATGGGCTTTCGCTGGAGCCTTTGGTCTCCTTCCATGGGCCGAATGACAGGATGCAAGGTGCTGAGCTGGAGTCAGATAAGCAACTGGTCGATGGGGCCCGTTTGCCAGAGGAAGAAGATGGAAGTGTGGGTCCGATGGGGGCCCAGAAAGAAGCTCTCGAGCAGGAGGGGGCGTCAGTTGGGCGAATGCGCGCGTTCTGCGTGAGAATCCTGAAGACTCTAGCGCCACCGCTGTTGAGGGAAGTTGAGTCTGCTTCGCTGCTCCGGCGGAAGCGGAGCCATTCACGCCGCGTAGGAGTGCGCGCCTCGATACACCAATCCCAACCCCAACTCCGGCGAAAAAGAAGCAGACGGGAAAGCAGCCCAGGAAAGCCACGGCGTCTGAAGCGGTCCTGCTGCGCGCGCTCGGCATTTCCCAGGTCGACATGGCGGTGGGTGACTCGGCAGTGCAGGAGTTTCAGCGCCTGTTTGACTCCCCGCTGCGGGATCAGCAAGTTCGAGTGCTCGCGGCGGTCTTTGGCAAGACAATGCTGCCCGGGGAGGGGCTGCAGCTGCAAGGTGGTCAGGAGGTAGGCGTGCTGGCCTGATCAAGCACGTCTGCACGGAGTTTTTATCATATGTGTCAATGGATTGTAGCCCATCAGTGCTTTGTTGGAACCCGCGGGGCCTTAATGATCCGGCCAAGCGTGATTCAGTTAGGGAGTTTGTTAGCACGCTTCGTGTCAACTTGGTATGCCTACAAGAGACCAAGATGGAGAGGATGGACCGTTTTATCGTGAACCAATGCCTGGGACCGTCGTTTGACGAGTTCTTTTATTTGCCGGCTGTGGAGACAAGGGGTGGAGTTCTGTTGGCTTGGGACTCCTCTGCGATGTCCATCACGAACCTCTCGCTAGATTCTTTCTCGATTACTGGCGAAGTTCATTCGAGAGATGGCGGTGTATGGTGGTTTACAGGTGTATACGGGCCTCAATCGAGTGAGGCCAAGCTGCAATTCCTGACTGAGCTGCAGGAACGGCGCAGCCTGTGCCCTAGGCCATGGATGATTTTCGGCGATTTTAACATGATCCTAAGGGCCTCAGAAAAAAAACAATAACTTGGACCGGGTGAGCATGAATAGGTTCAGAGATTTCTTGAATCAGTTGGATCTAAAAGAGGTGTACATGCACGGGCGCTTGTTCACGTGGAGTAACGAGCGTAGGGTGCCGACAATGACCAGAATTGATAGAGCGCTCGTGTCGATCGATTGGGAGCTGATGTATCCGGATGCGCTGTTGCAGGCCCTGTCGTCGTCAGTTTCAGATCATGCACCTCTACATCTGTCGATGAGTGCGACAGGAAGACCGAAGCAACGGTTCAGGTTCGAGCTATTCTGGCTCAAGCTCGATGGTTTTGATGATGCGGTCAAGGAGGGATGGCGGTGTGCGTCGACAGTGGTTGATCCTTTCCTCCGTCTTGACGCCTGCTTTCGTAGCCTGGCGTCACACCTCCAGTCGTGGGGAGATAGGAAAATAGGCAACATCAGACTACAGATTGCAATGGCCAATGTGCTTATCCGTCGTTTTGATGCGGCACAGGAGAGGCGTATGCTCACAGATGCGGAGTGGTGGTTGAGGAGAATGCTGAAGCACACGGTGCTGGCGCTGTCATCCCTCGAGCGCATGATGGCGCGCCAACGATCAAGAATGCGGTGGATCAAGGAGGGGGATGCGAACTCGAAGCTCTTCCATGCAGTGGCAAACGGAAGAAGAATAAAAAATTTCATCCCTGCCATCAAGAACAACGGAGAGATAATCACGGACCAGAGGGGCAAGGAGGAGATTTTCTTTCAGACTAATAAGGCGCTGCTGGGAGATATCCAGAACAGAGAAGCAGCGTTGGACTTGGAGGCGCTGGGGATGCAAACACATGAACTGGAGGAGTTGGGCTCAATCTTCACCCAGGAGGAGATATGGGCCGTCATCAAGGAGCTGCCGCCGGACCGTGCGCCTGGTCCAGATGGGTTTATAGGGGCCTTTTACCAGCGGGCCTGGCCCATCATCAAGAATGAAGTGATGGCGGCGATATTTAAGCTATATGTTGGCGATGGGCAGAACATTGGCAGACTGAATCGGGCCATTATCACTTTGATACCTAAGCGAGCCGAGGCGGAAGAGGTGGGCGATTTTTGGCCCATCAGTCTTGTGCACAGTTTTGCTAAACTCTTTACCAAAGTGCTCTCTGCACGAATTCGGCCCAAGCTGGATACTCTCGTCAGCTCGAACCAATCAGCGTTCATCCGGGGACGAAATCTACATGATAATTTCATCTTGGTGAGGCAGCTGGCGAGGAAAATCAACAAGAGGAGGGAGGCCGGAGTGTTGATAAAGCTGGATATCTTGCGCGCCTTCGATACGGTCTCCTGGGCGTTTCTTTTTTAGGTGTTGCGGAAATTGGGGTTGCCGGAGATCTTCCTGAGATGGATCTCGATCTGTCTGCGCATGGCCAGCACTCGGGTGCTGGTCAACGGAATCCCAGGCAACAAGATCGTCCATGCGCGGGGTCTGCGGCAGGGCGACCCCCTGTCGCCGCAGCTGTTCGTGTTGGCGATGGAGGTGGTTACGCTGCTGATCCAGCGAGCTACAGAGGCGGATTTGCTGTCCCCGATCGGAAATGCGACGCCGGTGCAGAGGTTATCCATCTATGCCGATGATGTGGTGGTTTTCGTCAAGCCGGTGGAGCAGGACCTAATCACAATCAGAGAAATTCTATCGGTTTTCGGGCAAGCGTCTGGCCTACGAGTGAATTACCGCAAGACTTCGGCGACTCTGATAAGAGCAGGGGAGCTGGAGAAGGATTTGGTGGAGAATATCTTGCGTTGCCCCATCACAGAGTTCGCAATTCGATATCTTGGGCTGCAATTGGCCTTGAAACCGCTGACCAAGAATCAATGGCAGCCCATGCTTGATGAGGCCACTAGGATTGTGCCCGCGTGGCAGAGAGGGATGATGGCGAGGCCTGGGAGACTTGTGATGGTCAAAGCAGTGATGTCCGCACGGCCGATTCATCATCTCATCGTTTCGGAGGCGCCCATCTTGCTTTTGGAGGAATTCGAGAAGAGTCTACGGGGTTTCTTCTGGGCAGGCAAGGAGAGAGCCAATGCAGGGCAGTGCATGGTTGCCTGGGAGCGAATTTGTGTGCCGCAGGAGTATGGCGGTCTTGGCATCAAGGACCTGCGTTTGCAGGGCCTTGCTCTACGAGTTCGGTGGCAATGGTTGCTGCGAACTGACGACAAAAGGCCATGGCAGGGCTTGGGCATGCTGAAAGATGCTGATGCCAGAGCAGTATTCGACTCTCTAGTTAGAATCCAAGTAGGGAATGGACACAAAACGTTGTTTTGGAGGGATCGCTGATTAACAACAAGGCAGTCGAGGAGATTGCACCAGGAATCAGTCGCCTGGTATGCACTAGGATTCGAAACTCGAGGACAGTCGCGCAAGGCCTGCAGGACAATGCTTGGGTGGCTGACATTCAGGAAACCTTGGCTTACAGGGGGCAAGAGAGTGTCTCGCATTGTGGATTGCGATCTCGGAGGTGAGGAGGGACCCGGAGGAAACAGATGTGTTCAGATGGCCTTGGGACAGAGGGGTGTGTACTCAGCGAGGTCGACATACGCCATGTTGATGCAGGGAAGGGAAAGATCAGCGCTGGCTACCCCTATCTGGAAGAATGTAGCAACCCCCAAAAGCAAGCTGTTCGTCTGGTTGGCTGCACAACATCGGATTTGGACGTCTGACCGGAGGGCGAGACATGGCTTGCAGACGGTTACCTCGTCGTGCTTTGTCTGTCTACAGGAGGAAGACACAGCGGAGCACATCCTAATACAGTGTGTCTTCGCGAGAGAGGTATGGGATCGTTGCCTGAGACAGCTAGGTGTGCAGTCCCAGCCGCCTACGCAGCTCTGTACCCTGCAGGGGTGGTGGCTGTCGGAGCGGCAAAAGTTCAGAGACAAGAAGGAGAAGAGACTTTTCGATGCGCTGGTCTGCACAGCTTGCCATGCGCTCTGGAAGAACAGGAATGGCTGGTGTTTTCAGAACAGACAGCAGCAACGCACTTTGGAGCAGCTGGTTAGGCTGATCTTGGAAGAGTTTAGCGCTTGCCTAGCGGTGAGGAGAGCGGGAGTAGGTGTTACAAACATAGCGTGAGAGTAGGCTTACGAGCTGTGGTGTGGTGTGTGTGTGTGGAGTCCCTGGACCCGACGTTTCTGTCTGGGAGCCTGTCTTGTAAATTTTTTCTGCCTTCTATAAAATTACGGTACGCATTCGCGTACTCTCTAAAAAAAAAATCCAGTTTGAGTCACGGTAACCTTTAAATACTCTCGGATACCCGGTATAATGATCATCTCTAAAATAAAAAGATGTTGATACCCTTTCCTACACATTCGACATTGCATTCGAGATGTTGATACCCTTTCCTACACATTCATGGATCCAAGATATAAACGTAGATTAGAGAATGAATATAAGTTCATTCATTTTGTTCTTCAAACTTTGGAAGGGGGAAATTCATCAGCGGAAGACCAACGAATAATTCAATGCTAACCTCACGGTGTCAACTAAATTTTAATTGGGAATAAGGAACTATGCAAGAAAAACTTTAGAATGGAGTTTGGCGTATTTCGAGATTGGGTTCATAGGTTGCGCGAGAGGAAGCTCCTTTCTGATGGATATGTTGTTTCGGTGGAAGAGCAAGTCACTATACTTTGGCAGATTATTGTCAGCACAGCTTGCAAACCGTAAATTACGGAAGGACGTATCTGTAGTAGTGCCAATATGTGCCAAGGACATATCTCATCATTTCGTTAAATAAAGAACTCCACATATCTGTAGACTACCAAACAAGTTGATGAATAACAAGATGCTCATTTTGATAATGTCTTACCGACTTCTTTGCAAGTGCAGATGTTTTTTCACATCACATAGCACGTCTAAGATCCTTTTTCGTGAAAGAGATGAACACAGATGTGATATTCCTGTGCGCCCATACAAGTGTGTATTTCAATGCAATATAGTACGTAGCAAAGAAGACTCCACATCCAAAAGAGAAACACTGCAAGGTAGTAGTACAAGTAAAGACAGAAAAATTTGGATTATTTTGAACGCTTTCACTCTGCAACCAGACCTGCCGACTACTACGGTCATTATCACAGAAAAGAATCATGCATTTTCCTGCACTCGCTGGTAAATACAGATGATAAAAAATGAAATAAAACCCGAGATACAGCACCAACTATCCAGGTCAAAGTTACACAGGGCAACCGGCAGATTTATACAACGCATTTTGCCCACTTTCACAGGCTTCTCTCCACAAAATCGAATATCCTCTCCTCCATATAGATCCGGTCATCTAGCTGGCGTGGCATATGCCTCTCGTCGGGGAAGAGGAGGATCTCGTAGGGCTTGCGTTCCGCCATCAAGCGGTTGATCAGCCTAGCTGTGTGCCTGAAATGCACGTTCTCGTCAATCATCCCATGGATGAGGAGCAGTTTCCCCCTCAGATTCTTCACATGGGGCATGATTGATCCATACTCGTAAGCATCGCTGTGCTCTGAGGGCAGACCCAGGTACTTCTCCGTGTAAAAGGTATCATACCCGTCCCATGCAGTCACCGGCGCACCAGACACTGCGCAGCAGAATGTGTCGGGGAACCTTGAGAGGCACATTGCTGAGAGAAAGCCACCATAGCTCCAGCCATACAGACCGATATGGCCAGGCTTTGCAAGGCCTTGTTTTATTAACCACTCAGCACCCGTTAGTTGGTCTTCAGCATCAACACGGCCGATGCTGTACTTCAGCTGTCCCTCGAAATGCAAACCTCGCCTCGCAGATCCCCGGTTGTCCATCTGGAAGGATACATTGTCATGAGATCAGTGATAGATATAGGTTCTGCCTGAATGCAAGTTATATGCATCTAATCCAACTATCTACCAACATTTATGTACTTGTTATTGCATAGTTTTCAATTGTTAAGGGCGTGCTAACACGCAGGTGTACAACTACAGCATTTCAGACTTAAGCCACCACCCTGGCTTCTCAGAGCAAAGAAATTTAAACCATCCATTTGAAGATCGACCACAATCATTGTAATGTTACATATATGGTTTGTAAAAACACATGCATATACTGCAGAAAAAATGTTTTATTGACAAAGTTTTACACAGAATATGTTGTCTAACAGTAGAAGGCAGGTAGGCAACTCGGCAGTTCTTTGCTGCATACACAACTGCTAGACAGCCGAGAAACATTTTGATTTTATGAGGGTACGAATAACCAACAAGCAGTTAATGCACCATCTGTTTATTCCCTCTATACTTGATAAACTGAAAAATGAATATTGACCCTACTTTTGGTTTTGTAAAATGTGGCATTGGTATTTTTCTTTCAAATCTTTGCCTGTTACAACTGAAAACAGCATGCTGCCGCATGCATAGAAAATTACTTACAATTAGAGTTGTGGACAAATGAATTCTACTCCCTCCGTACCAAAATATAAGATGTTTTAGACATTTCTATACGGACTACATACATGCTGAAATGAGTGAATCTACACACTAATACGCGTCTAGATACATCTGTATCACTAAAATGCTAAAACATCGTATATTTTGGTACAGAGGTAGTATTAGCTTACTGGAGTGGAATTGATAGTTCTGAGCAAAGATAGTTTCATACATTTGAATTACCAACTCTGAAACCGATGGTGATTTGCAACATAAGATATGCATTGCAAGTCACTTGGCTCTAATGTCATTTTCTATTCTTGATAGAGGTGAACTTCTCTAGTAGATAACTTAGAGAAATGCTACCTCAAGCAAAACAAAATAGTAGCAACACAGGATGTTTACCTTCCAAACTAATATTCCCTTACTTCGCAGGTACTGAGCTCTCATGTCAACTGTACTAATCCACGAATCACTAACAAGCTGGACACTGGGACCACCATAAACATTAATTAGCGTTTTGTAGGGAGGCGGTCCATATTTCTTCTCATCGGGAAGGTATAGAGTCCCGTAGAAAGAAGTACCATCCTTTCCTGAAAACTGGACCATCTCTGGAGACAGCTGCTGAAACTTTTTAAGCGGCTGAACTGTCAGTGGCTGCTCATATAGAGGCATTATTACACTTCCATCAAGCAAAGAACACAATAGGATCACAGGTGGTGATTTAACTGAGTCATACACATCAATAAACCTTAGCAACTGATGATCAAGGATTACTGAATGCCGTCCAGTACCACGGGTCAACCTCTTAGGGGTTTGCAATGGAAGACCCCAATCAGGAAAGAGGTTGGTACAGTACAGATTTGTCTCCAATGGTCCATCCAGTGTTCCAGTAAATACACAAGTCCAGAACTCTCATTGACACCAGCAATTTGGTCGACCATCCAATCACCTTGTGTGACAGGCCCTAAGCACTCGCCATTCTTGACATGAATATACAAGTGTCTAAATCCTGTACTCTCACTGGCCCAAATAAATCCTCCTGGATGTTTACTATTCACTCCGCTGTCTAGAGGGGTGAAACAATCATGTAATGTTATCCATATATCATGCTCTTCTTCTAGCAAGACTTCCCTTTTACCCGTGGCAATATCAAACTTAAGCAGCTTAAGTTTTGTGTGAGTTCTGTTGAGAACTTGAACCGCAAGAGCATTATGATGCATCCAGCTAACTCTAGCAAGATATTCTTCGTCACCATGAGCTCCAGTTGGTTCTCCACAAAGGAGATCCATCCAAGTTACCTCTCCTCCACCGGAAGAAACAACTCCAAGCCGAACTTTAACATTAGCTGCCCCAGCAAAGGGGTAAGCATGATCTTCTTGAGCATCTAGACCAACAGAACTTTTTCCCTGATGCATAATTCTGTATAGTGGAATGGCAGATGAATCTACTTCAGTAAATGCAAGGTGTTTACTATCAGGAGACCACCAGAATCCCATCTTCCTTTCCATCTCTTCCTAAAGTGAGGAATGCAAATTATTAGATAGCAGTCATCAAAACAAACATCATACCATTGCTGATGGACCATGGTGAGTACCTGTGCAATATACTCAGCAAGTCCATGGACCTGAAAAGATAGAACAAATACAAATGTTAGATTTGGAGTTTTTTTGCACTTCCCCAGTATATACGGTTGTAAGAATACCGTTAGCAAAAGAACATGCATGCTGTCAATTATAACGACTAATTATTGGTGGAAGGGGATGAAGACTCCTTTGTGGCAGCTCAATAGGGTGAAAGTAAGCTTGCTAGCTATCAGTTAAGCCCAAACATAGGCCAACCGTTTGGCCCTGGCTTTAGCTTATTTTTCGTGGCAGGCTTAATATTAAACTGGAATAAAAAAGGCATAGTAACAAGAGACTGACATGGAATATCTGAACTACGGAGGGAGTAGAATTCATTTGTCCACAACTCTAATTGTAAGTAATTTTCTATGCATGCGGCAGCATGCTGTTTTCAGTTGTAACAGGCAAAGATTTGAAAAGAAAAATACCAATGCCACATTTTACAAAACCAAAAGTAGGGTCAATATTCATTTTTCAGTTTATCAAGTATAGAGGGAATAAACAGATGGTGCATTAACTGTGTGTTAACTGCCGCATGCATACACATGTTTCGATACATAATAAGTATACAGTTTCAGTTTGAAGAATAGTCATGTCTAGTTACATCTCAACAACAAAGCATGAAGAAACATTTATTTAGTCAATATGATATATTTTGCTGCATGCTGAACAAAACTGGACATGGTAACACACAGCAACAGCAAATATGCTCGTGTTAACACATTACTGGGAACAGAAAATCAAGTAACTACCTTTCCACTTTCTCTTCCACCAAAGGTCAATTGCCTAGTTTCACCATCAGCAAAACCAGAGTTATATATCGTGCACATCAGTTCATCATCCCTGACATACGCCATCATGGTCCCGTCTGGAGATAGATGTGGGTCAATAATTGGGGATTTGGAAGAACTTTGTAGCATAAGTACTGGTTCAGAGCCAGATAAATCCTGGAAGTAAACCTGTTCAAAAAGCACAAAGTACAGTTACATCACCTGCTAATCAAGCATCTCAAAGATGTACAAATAGTTCAGAAGCATCAAACACTATATCAATATCAGGATATGCACGATACAAGGCAAGTCAAGTGCATTTCTTTAAATCGGAACTACTATTAGAATCAGAAACGGTAGTTACCTAAGAAAAATAAAATTAGAATCTAACAAAATGGATATCCAAGAAAATAATTTGGAAAAAAAAGAGACTATCTTAGTAAAAAAAGAACCATGGCTACAAAATGATTCGAAACTGTATTTGACAACGCTACGGAGCAGACCAATGTATATATTATAAGAGAACACGTTGAATATCTCATGTTATCAAGTGTGATATATCATCTGTTATTATGAAAAGTGTTTTCCACCCTAAATTCTAACAGATGCACCTCGAAGATCGAAATCCCATTTTTCTACTGTTGGTTAAAACATATCTGTCAAGCCTGCACTGATATCAGAGACAAGGTGACCTCAAGAGGGTAGAAGCAGAGAGTGGCAAGAAGTGGAGAAGTGCCAAGACATAGCCTTTCAGGAAAGATTTCACATGGGACTGGCTAATATAAGGTTTGCAAATGAGATAGTGAGAAAATGGCTATATAGCCAAGGCATTGCTGTGCTATGACAGATTATCACTGAAGAAAGTCAATGCAAACTCTTTCCCCAATTATCTGCTTCCTCTCTAAATTCTTCTTCGTCCACCTGATAACCCTTTTTCTTTTGTTCTGTGTTCTTTTCTAATCCAATCATAGGCTGGGTTTTAACAATACCGAACAAAGCAATATAACCTTTACAATCTTACGATTCTGATGTCCTAACGCACATCGTAAGGAAATTTTGATCATATGTATAGTAGTGGTGTATGTCAGCTGCCTAATCCACCAATACAAGATGTGGTACAATAACATGAATACATAGTACAAAATCAGAAGCAAAAATCTGCAGACAAGAGTCCATTGAACTCTGTCCTGCTATCCTTTCTAGAGAGTTAAGTAGAAAGAAACCAGTAAAGCTACAACATCAATCAGCTTACTTTCCATCAATATATCAATTAGCTTGATTCGACAGAAAATCAACCGGAACTAGCAAATCTGATGTACGAAGTCAAGCTACGAATTCAATCGAACTCAATTCATGCAGTGAACTGACAGCATAAGGTTGTAGGGAAATTACGAACCCCGGAGGGGAGCGGCACGACAATGCCGGCGCGAGAAGAGGGGGCGCCGGACCGACGGGCACGCCACTCGTACCGCGTGACCCCAAGGCCACGCTCCCGGGAGCGCTCGCGGCGCAGTCGCTCCTCGGCAGAGAGATTGCCCTCCTCGAGCCCTCCGCCGTCAGGCGGGGCGAAGAGCAGGTCCTGGCGGCGCTTGGCGGGGTCGAAGGTGAAGGCCTTGCGGTGGAGGGTGCCGTCGGGGCTGTATAGGAAGGCGACTCGCCGGTCGTCGGGGCTAAAGCTGAGCGCCACCGGCGCCCCGTATCCTGGTAGGGGATGCTGCACGATATCCTCCACCCGCATGCTGAGACACTCCTCATTGCCTCCGCAGCCGCCGCTGCTGCCGGCGACGAGGGAGTCGGCGAGGGGCATCTCCGTCTGGAGGCGCGGCTTCTTGCGGTTGTGCTGATCCGACCTCTCCGCCCCCGCCACTTCAAGCGATCGCATCGACCGCCGGAAGCCGGGACTGTCCTCCCGAGATCGCGGCGAGTTCTTTCCGGGCCGTAATTACCGTGATCTTGCAGAGGTAGGCCAAGATAGGTGGGATCCTTCCGCGGAAAAGCCAAGAAACGACGAGCCTTCCCCTCCGAAGAGGTCGGAGAAGGGTCGCCGACGCCGGAGGAGCGGGGATGGAGATCGGAGGCCGCCCGCCGCCCGCCGCTTTGGGGAGGGAGAGGGGGAGAACCGGAGAAGTGATTTTGCTTGGAGTTTGGTCTTTGGTTGTTCCAAGGAGCCGATACTTGTTAGTTTGTTGAGCCTATTCCCAACTTTTTTTTTGTTGGATTATTATCGTGGTTGACTGGGTTCATCTGCAATCCTATCCTCGACTTGGATAAGGGATCTCCTTCAGTTTTTTGAGAGGCCTTGGCTAAAAAATTCAGTGGCTGGAATGGAGAAGCTCATCTCAACTTAACTTAGGATGGACATTCGGTAAAGGAAGGCTGATACCTTTACCTTTTAAATTGATAGAGCCATCGAGAACACGATAATAGCGGGATAAAACTTACTCCCTCCGATCCATAAAAAGTCTGAGGGAGTACTGAAATTCAGAACAAACCCAAACCAAAATCGTAGCCGGACAGGAGAGTACGGGGCGGCCATCCTAAGATAGGAAGGATACAACTAAGCAATTAAGATTAAGATCTAGACAATGTGCTTGTCGTGTGCAAACAGTTTATTTCATCTAAAAAATACGTGTGCTAGCGATTTGATCTAAAAACTAGCACAGTAAACACATGGATCGACAGCTTTAAAAGGTGAGGTCACACTACATAAACCCGTGTAAAGATACCTAACCTCATAGAAGTATCAAACACATATATAATGGGTTATTTCACAAAGCTACATTTAAAATTTCTTACATGAACCTACTCGCTATATTATCTACGCTTGGATGTAAGATCCTGGCCTAAAACTTAATAGGATTGACTGGATACAACAAGTTGCAACTTCTTTTTTCGTAATCTCATCTGGAAAAAACTCTGAGGTTAAGCGTGTTACGCTCGGAGCGATCTGAGGATGGGTGACCGACCGGGAAGTCCTTCCCAGGTACTCACGAGTGAGGATAAAGTGCGTAGAAAAGACTAGTGTTGATATGTGGTGTCCCGAGTGCGCACTAGTGAGGACAAAGTGCGCAGAAAAGACTAGTGTTGATCTGTGGGGACAGTCTAGAGATCCTAGGGAGCTGTCAGGGGTGTCAGCCACCGCCCGGGTGGGCCGGGGTGTTGCATTTGTGTGTTGATCAATTGCAGTTTGTCTTCATCAACCTTTTTTTTTTTATTTTATCTTCATAATGATGATATATTGAAGGTAAATATGAATGTTCACACAATTTCTTTTTCAAGACATAATTGTAATCTTATGCCATTCTTTGGATCATACCTTGAACATCACATTGGTCATCACTTGATCTTCTTCTTGCTCCATCATAATCTCTTTGAAATATATAACAGGTTCTTTTTTTGATATTAAGCCCCACACCTAGATCAACCATGGCTCACACATGAGTCCATCACGACCTCATTATAGAGCCATATTGAAAGGACAAGGAAGTCGCCTAGAGGGGGGGTGAATAGGCGATTTAAAACTTTTCCGGTTTAGGCTTGATAATTGCGGAATAAAACTAGGTGTTTAAATTAACAAACCAACAACCTAAATATACTAGGCTCACTTATGTGCAACAACAACTTATGCTAAGCAAGACAAGCAATAAAGTGATAGCAATATATAAGACTTCAAGCACGAAGGCTATCACAATGTAAAGTGCATAAGTAAAGAGCTCGGGTATAGAAATAACCGAGGCACGCGGAGACGATGATGTATTCCCGAGTTCCTCCCTTTTAGGGGAGTACGTCTCGTTGGAGGGGTGTGAGTTTCAAACTCAAACGACACAAATGGCCTCACCCTATTCTCTGATGAACCTTGCCCAAAAGCTCGGTTCACCTTCCACTATCGGAATCCTTCAAGGCGGAATCTGGAGACTTTACAACAATCTTGCCACAAAAAGATTGGGAGCTCCCAAGTGACCACAAAAGGTCTCACACACCACAAAAGGCGTCTAGGGTCCAAAGACCCAAGAGTAACAAGATCACAAACTTTCACTTCCATGAATCCTCGTGGAGAGCACAAACCGATGCACAATGCAATGGCAAGAGCACAAGTGGTCAAATCCTTCACTCTCAAATCCCACCAAAAACAACTAATGCTTATGGGGGAGAAGAGAGGAAGAACAAGGAAGAACTCAACAAATGGAACTCCAAGATCTGGATCCAAAGGGTTCCCCTCACTTAGAGGAGAGATGGATTGGTAGAAATATAGATCTAGATCTCCTCTCTCTTTTTCCTCAAAGATATGCAAGAATCATGGGAGGAATTGGGAGAGGGGCAAGCTTTCCAAGGTCAACAATGGAGGTGAGAGAGGCGGAAAATTCGTGCTTGGAAGAGATAGTTGCTTTGGGGAAGAAGGGAGCATTTTTATAGGTCCCCAGAAAAAGAGCCGTTGCAGGAAACTTACACCGGAGACTCCGGTCTGCTTAGACCGGAGACTCCGGTCTACCCGGAGACTCCGGGGACATTTCGGGCAGGTTCCGGACCAGGGACCAGTAGCTGTCGTCGATGGGGACAAAAAAGCAAGCGCGTAGAACGGAGACTCCGGTCTGGGACCGAAGACTCTGGCCTGGAAAAAACGCAGCAACACCAAACATGGAAAGGAAGATATCTTGAGCATACGAACTCCATTTTCGATGTTCTTGGTCTCGTTGGAATCACAGCAACGAGCTTTACAAGATCATGCAGAGAAACATCATTGTTCAACAAGGGAGGATAAAACTAAATGTAGAGAGGTAAAACCTTTCTATTAAAGAACAACCGGTAAATCCTCCACCACCAAGAAACCAACAAGTGTTTCATCAAGACTCCGTTTTCTATGATCTTGGTCTTGTTTCGAAGATAATCACAAGCCCAACAAGATCATGCATATACACATCATAGTCCATCATGTGAGGAGGAAACCACAAGGAGAGAGTTTGACCTCTCTAGAAAAGATAAGCCGGTAAAACCTCCAACATAAAAAACGCAACAAGATATGCATATGAAATCTGTTTTTGATGAACTAGAGCTTGGTATGGAGATGAACACAAGCTCTAAATTCTCACATGGATAAAATCCAAATAACAACCAAGAAAGATGAAATGCCAAGTATGCAAAGGTTTGGGCTCTCCACAAAGATGCGATCAAGTTACTCACTTGAGAGCCCCTCTTGATAGTACGCCGTCTATCCTATAACCCGATCTCCCACTAACACCATGAGACCGGTAAAATAGAAAACCTATCAAGATCATACCTTTGCCTTGCGCATTCCACTTGAGCTAGATGAAGACGATCTTGACTCCCTCAAGTTGGAACACCTTTCTTGATTGTGCTTGCTAGCACATGCCTGATGAAGACTTTTTCAAATACTCCCCCATACTCCGTTATGGGAGAGCCTTGCTTAGCTCCGTCTTCATGTATCCACTTGCACTTTATCTTCTTCTCTTTATATAGATGATGGCTTGGAGATAAACATGAATGTTCACTCAATCTTCTTTTCGAAGCCATGCTTGCAATAAGCTCAACTCTAGATGACCATTCTTCATATAAACTCATTGGATAGAATCTTGGTCATCATATAATCTTTTAGAGTCCAACACATGAACTCCAATCTTCTTCATGGACAAGATCTATAATGATATCTCAATGCAAACATTAGTCCATAGAGATTGTCATTAATTACCAAAACCACACATGAGGGCACATGCACTTTCACATATTTTGAACTTTTCTCTTGTAGTTATGATCTCAAGATTTTGATCCTCCATGGCTTAATTCATAAGTTAGAACAAGACAATCTTTGAGTTCCACAGAAGAACTCCATCTTCTTTCACTTTCTTCTTCTTTCAACGTTGAATCCAACATACGATATTCAAGCATTTTCTATGGACAAACCCTTCAAGTTTAACTCAATGCCAAAGTTAGTCCGTAGGGATTGTCATCAATTATACCAAAACCAACGTATGGGAGCACCATGCACTTTTGGTAGTTGTCCTCAGCTTCCAAATATTAACCTTCGACTGTCGAAGCTTGGTATCCAGCTACTTGATTTTCTTCTTGATTATGGTCTTGTGTAGCCGTGTTATCTTCATATGGCAACTACGGAGTCCCAACATAAAGGGGATCGTATGCAGAAAAAAAAATCTAACAACGATAACCTAAATAACCAAGATCTATTTCTATGCAGATATAGAGTAACGAGGAGATCGATGTACATACCCTTGTAGACCGAAAAGCGGGGATTACGCTCCCGCACAAGCGTTGTTGATGTAGCCGACGTAGCCGACCTCAAGATCGAGTATATGAACTCCTCCAAGTGCCGCAAGTGCAGCACCTCATAGCTCTACACACGTATAGTGTAGACGGCGACCCCCGGGCTCTGGTTCCAGCGAAGCAGCGGAAGCATAAGACTTAGATCCAGCAGCACGGCGGTGTGCGTATGGTGGAGAGAACCTCAACCCATGCGTATTTCCAATTGCGGAGTCACATCTTAAACGGATGAGAGAGAGAGAGGAAGGATGCATTTTCCAAAGGCAATGGGCATCCCTATATAAAGGAGGAGGGAGGGGTGTCACCCTTGGTGGCTTAGCCAAGTGGGACTATTCCCACATGGCCAGCCGCACCAAGGGGTGCGCCGGCCCCTACGTGGGCCCCATTCTGCCCACCTAGGGCAGCCCCCTCCCAAACCGCACCTAGGGGGCAAGTTCCCCCCTATGGGCCTTTTTAGGTGGGTTGCCTTTAAATATTCGAATTAAATAAAAATAAAAATATATTTAATCATTATGAAATTGTGGTGTTCGGACTTTAAGGTGTGCTTTTGTAGCCCTACGTAGGAATTGTGGTGTTTGAACTTTAAGGTGTGCTTTTGTAGCTCTACGCGGTAGTAATGGTGTTTTATCTAGCAGAGGGATAGTTCTGAGTAGCACCTAAGTTACATGTTGAAGAGGAAGTATCATGCAATTGTGTTAATAGCGTTGAGAGTGACAACTAGTGAAAGTTTGATCCCTAGGCCTTGTTTCCAATCACCGGAGTACCGTTTTCAGTCACTTTATTTACATGTTTGCTTGCTACCATTTTTTATTACAGATTACAAATAATACTTGTTACCATCCATATTACTTGCCTCTCTTCGCCGAACTAGTGCACCTATACAACTGACAATTGTACTAGGTGTGTTGGGGACACAAGAGACTTCTTGTATCTTAATTGCAGGGTTTCTTGAGAGGGATACCTTTGACCTCTACCTCACTAGTTCGATAAACCTTGGGTTACTCACTTAAAGGAAAATTGCTGCTGTCCTACAAACCTCTGCACTTGGAGGCCCAACACTTTCTACAAGAATAGAAGCGTGTAGTAGACATCAATACCCCTCAACAAAATGGTGTAGTCGAGAGGAAGAACCGGACTCTTATGGATATGGCAAGGTCCATGTTTGGCGGAGTTTAAATCTCCGCTCTACTTGTGGGCCGAGGCCATTTCCACGGCATGCCATTCTTCTAACCGGCTCTTCTTTCGCAAAGGCATGAAGAAAACTTCATATGAGATGCTTACCGGCAACAAGCCCAACATTTCCTACTTCCGGGTATTTGGTTGTAAGTGTTTCTTTAAAATCAAAGATGTTTGTTTGTCTAAGTTTGAGTCTAAAGCTATAGAGGGTATCTTTGTTGGTTACGGTGCCGAATCCCACACTTATAGAATCTACAACAAATCCTCCGGGATTGTTGTTGAGTCTTGTAGTGTGGTGTTCGAAGAAAATGATGGCTCCCAAGTGGCGCAATTTCATGTTTGTGATGTAGATAACGAGGAGCCTCAACGCAATAAGAAGAATGGGTGTGGGATTCTTTCGCCCCATTGAGATAAATCATGAGCCTCCTCAAGAAAGACCAAGCTCCACCTATGTGGAGACCTCATCAGCACAAGTTGAATTGTCGCCCACCGTTGGAGCAAATGATGCACCAACCCAAGAACAAGCTCAAGACCCTCCTCATGACCAAGTTGTTACGCAAGAACCAAGTTCTCCTATTGTTGATGCTAGCCAAGATCAAGACCAAGATCAACCCTCTCCTTCTATTGTTGAAGATGTGCACAATGATGATCAAGGTCAACATTCCGATCAAGACGGGGATTCAAATGATCAAGATGATCAAGTGATCCCTCCTCGCTCCAATGAGGATATCGAAGCCCGTCGTCAAGCTAGAGTTGCAAGAACCACTTGAAAAGGTTATTGGTGACTTGAGAAGCAAGGTTGCCACTAGGAGTCAATTGCCAAGCTTTAGTGAACATCAAGCACACATCTCCATGGTGGAACCAAAGAAAGTCTTTGAAGCACTTGAAGATCCGGATTGGTTGGAAGCTATGCATGAAGAACTCAATAACATCAAGCGCAACAAAGTGTGGAAGTTAGTCGAGAAGCCCAAAGAGTGCCGCAATGTTATAGGCACAAAGTGGATATTCAAGAACAAGCAAGATGAACATGGAATGGTTGTGAGGAACAAGGCAAGATTGGTGGCTCAAGGGTTTTCTCAAGTTGAAGGCATTGATTTTGGAGAGACCTATGCTCCCGTGGCTCGCCTTGAGTCCATCTGTATCCTTCTTGCATATGCATCCCATCATAATTTAAATTGCAACAAATGGATGTGAAGAGTGCATTTCTTAATGGTCCTTTAAATGAGTTGGTATATGTGAAGCAACCACCGGGGTTCGAGGACCCAAACTTCCCAAACCATGTCTACAAGCTCGATAAGGCGCTCCATGGACTTAAACAAGCACCACGTGTGTGGTATGAGCACCTTAGAGAGTTGTCGTTAGACCGTGGTTTTGAAGTGGAGCAAATCGATCTCACTCTTTTCACTAAGAGGGTTAAAGGGGAGCTTTTCATATGCAAACTATATGTTGATGATATTATCTTTGGCTCGTCTAACAAAGCTTTTAATGATGAATTTTCAAAGCTTATGACTAATAGGTTTGAGATGTTTATGATGGGAGAGTTGATGTTCTTTCTTGGTTTCGAGATCAAGCAATTGAGAGAAGGAACTTTCAGTAGTCAAGCAAAATATATCCAAGACATGCTCAAGAGATTCAAGATGGATGATGCTAAGGAGAAGCACACTCCAATGGACACCAAATGTCATCTACAACTTAATCCAAAGGGTATAGATGTGGATCAAAAGGTATACCGCTCCATGATTGGTTCTTTGTTTTCTCGCTAATTTTTTTAAAATAATACATTTTTTTAAAGAAATTCCAGAAATAATACACGTTTTCAGAAAATTTCACAAGTATATCACCCTCGGCTGCACCGTAGCTGATAGGTGCCTGTCGGCCACGGCTCGGCCGACAAGCTTGTCGGCCGTCGGCAGAGCACCTGCTCGGCTGCGGCCTGGCCGATAGGGCCTGATCGGCTGTGGCCTAGCCGATAGGGCCTGCTCGGCGGTAGCAAAGCCGACTGCTGCATGGGCGCGACAGAGACGCGAGCTGGAGAAATACGGTCACGCAGGCGCGCCGGTGCGGGCGGATGCGCGCATGCGAGGGCTAGGGTCGAGCAACGCTGGCTGGGGTCCAGCAAGGCGCACGGGAGGACGAGGGCGCGTAGGCGAGGGCGGGAGCGAGCGCGCGGAGGGCCGCGGCAGCGGGCGCGCAGGCGAGGGTTGGCGCGAGCGCGCGGAGACTGTGGCTTCCCCTGCGGCGCGGACGCCGGATGCCGCCGCCGGTCTTGGGCGCCTTGGGTTCGGGGAGGAGAATTTAGCCGCCGTGAGGGCGGACACCATCTGCGGCGCACGAGACACAGAGCTCGCGCCAGAGGACGCGCTCTGGCACGGCGCGCAGGTCGCAGCTGGACGCGAGCCAGCAGGCGACGTCGAGGGCAGGCGTGGCGCGCAGGCGACAGCGACAGCAAGGGCGGGCGCGTTGCTGGAGCTGGCTAGCTACTTGCAGGCAGCGCCGATCGATCGATTGAACTGCCGGAGCTAGCTAGCTTCTTGTGGGCAGCATCGATCGATCGATTGAACTGCTGGAGATGGCTAGCTTCTTGCAGGCAGCACTCTGCATCCAGTCGAGCAGGGACCTTATCGGCCGCGCCGTGGCCGATAGGCCTATCGGCAGCACCGTGGCCGATTAGTGGCCACGCCTGACACACAGGCGCGTGCCTCCCAGACCCACAACCTGCTCGGCAGCGGTGCGGCCGATAGGGCCTTATCAGCCACGTCTGGGCCGACATGCACCTATCAGCCACGGTGCGGCCGAGGCTGCAATATTTGTGAAATTTGTTCAAAACGCGTAATATTTCTGAAATTTCTTTTTAAAAATGCATTATTTAAAAAAATTAGTTGTTTTCTCTTTGTGCATCTAGACCCGATATTGTGTTGAGTGTAGGGGTGTGTGCAAGGTATCAAGACGCTCCTAAAGATAGCCACATGTTGGCGGTCAAAAGAATCCTTCGGTATTTGGTTCATACCCCAAAGTTTGGTTTGTGGTATCCAAAGGGCACAAGTTTCTCTCTTTGTGGGTACACGGACTCGGATTGGGCCTGTGATCAAGCAGATAGGAAATCAACTTCCGGGGCATGCCAATTCCTTGGTAGGTCCTTGGTGAGTTGGTCTTCTAAGAAGCAAAATTGTATATCTCTCTACACCGCCGAAGCCGAGTATGTGGCGGCCGCTAGTGGATGCACTCAATTGTTATGGATGAGGCAAACTTTAAAGGAATATGGTGTCAATTGTGACAAAGTTCCTCTTTTGTGTGACAATGAAAGTGCTATCAAGATTACATACAACCCGGTGCAACATTCAAGAACGAAGCATATTGAGATTCGTCATCATTTCATTAGAGATCATGTTGCCCGTGATGATATTGAGGTAGCCTATGTTCCAACCAAAGACCAACTTGCCGATATCTTCATGAAGCCTCTTGATGAAGCAAGATTCACTTATTTGAGGAATGAGTTAAATATCGTGCATTTAAGGAGCTTGACTTGACCATCTTGCATAGACACCTATATGTTGACTATTTATTTGGTTTAGGTGTAGGCATGGACAGAGGGGGAGTACGGACCTAATACATTGGACTATCCCTCCCCCCATTATGCCGACATTAAGAACTCATTTGCATCTCTATTTTCATTCCATGAAATTGTGAGCTCAAAATGACGAGTATTGGTTGTGCACCCAAGATATATCTTTGCGGTGTCATGCCATCTACTCATACATGGTGGCCTAGGCCACCGACCTCTTCTTAGTGAAGAGTTGGTGTTATTTGGATTTTATTTGGGTTCTTAGACCTTGTTTGAATTTTGGGGAGAGCACTCTATTGGCCTTTTTGAGTTTTGATTCTTGCAATCTGAGTATACTCTCCTCCCCCTGTTACGTGATCTCACCTAAGCCTTACTCATCTCAAAAACCATATTATTCCATCATTCATGTCCTCGTTTTTCAAATCTGGAGACTGTTGGTGTTGGTAGGCTGAAATTTCCTGGCCCTAAGGCCGGAAATTTCCGGTGCTCAAATGTTCCAGCCAATTTTCGGCTAAGTCCCGAACCATTTTCTCCCCTGGAGGAAATGGTCCGGAACTTTGCCAGGAAATTGTGTTGGAAATTTCCGGAGCACCGGATATTTCCGCCCCTAGGACCGGATATTTCTGGCCCAAGTTTTTTGGGCGCATACAAGGAGGCCGCGGGGTCAACTGCTTCTTCCCGAACAGTTGCTTCACCCCCGCGCCTCCTCCTCTCTCTCTCTCTCCTGCCCGAGAAGCTCTCACCACCGCCGGTCTCCCCGGGCCCTTCCGGCCTCGGATTTTTCCGGTTCCGCACCGGATCTGAATCCCCACACCTAGGGGATCAATCTCCACAAACTCGTTTTTGCCATGGATCCCAGTAACTACCTTTATTTTCAAATCTAGGACGAAATCTTGTTCGTTTAACCTAGTGGCTCTAGAGCTTTCTACCTTGTTTCCTTTGGCAAGAATGTAACTCTAGGCTTGTCCTACCATGCCCTAGCACCGATTTGAATTTTGCGTGATTTTTTTTGAAATTAGGTGGAACCTTCCGTGACAGCCGTGTGCATCGGAAATTTCCGGCCTTAAGGCCCGGAATTTCCGGTGGCCGGATATTTCCGGCCGGTGACCCGGAACTTCCGGTCTAAACCAGAAAAATTCAGCTCACTTCATCTCGTGCTAGTATCCTTGTTCTTTGGACATGAATTCTTACCTCTATGTTTCCTTCTGCACTATTCTTTCTCTACATGTGGTAGCTCTCGCATGGTCCGCCAGAAGCAAGCTGCCTCTCGTGGTTCTCGTCCTCTCAATGATGATAGTCAGGATTCTGGAAGCAACGAAGCTGCAGCTGCTAAGAAGTCCAAGCGCAGAAGGAACAAGTCTATACAACGGTTAGTTGATGAGCTGAGCAAGTCTGAGTTTCGCACCTGGCGATCCTCTTTCACCTATGATGTACCGCAAGAGGAAGACATTGATAACTGCTTCTGGTCTTCTCAGATGGAGTTGCTTCACAGGGGTTTTTATTTGCAGTTGTCTGCCAAGAACAAGGTTTGCCCACACAAAGCCATTAATTTTTAGCAGCTTGAGGCCAAGGCAGATTACTTTGCAGGGGCAGCTAGTGTGATTGATGCTATGGGGCTGAGGCACTTGATGGAGTCCAGTTGCAACTACAACATTCCTCTGATTCATCAGTTCTACGCCACTGTTGTGTTTGATACCTCACCTGTCTGTGGTATGACTTGGATGTCTGGACGCCATAGACTTGAGGCCAATTTCCATGAGTTTGCTGAGCTCCTTGGCTATCCATTTGAGGGAAATCTCTCTCCTCAAGGTGAGCGTATGCATGAGGAAGGCGTGGCCTACAACAAGAACAACCTGACTGATCTGTATGTTGCTGGAGGCTCTATTGGTTCTAATGCAGGGTTGCTTCCGGTATATGATATTCTGCTCCGTATGTTTCGTCACACCATTGCTCCTAGTGCCGACAACAACGATGATATCTGTGGTGGCCTTGTCAACCTTATGGTGTTTGCACATGAGACTTTCTTGCTTGATGAGCCCGCTCCCAACTCTTGCCCTATTGATGTGATGGACTTCATTTTTCATGAGATGTACCAAGCCGTGATGGAGAGGAAAGTTCCTCCATATGCCCCCTATGTGATGAAACTTATCAAGCTCAAGTATCCTCTTAGTGAGGAAGATGCACATGATGTGGACGCTGCCCAGGATTGTGAACCTCACCTCACCGTCAAGTTGAACAAGAAGGTGGCACATGTGGTACAAACTCAAGCTCGAATGCAAGATATAGATGCAGATATTGTGAGTGGCTCTCAGTCCCGTGTTCCCAGTGACCCCAAGGTCAAGAAGGCCGAACCCCAGAACAGGCCATGGGTTGTGCGCGCTATTGAGAAACTTTTTTGCATGAGCACTTGCATTCACAAGGAAAACTACGTGGCATATGAGGAGAGGCATGCCATTCTGACCAATCAGTCCAAGATCATGGAGGCTCTGAACATTCCCAATGCCCCCAAGCCTCCCAAAGAGAAGATTGCCTATGAGTGTTGGAACAATGCCACGGTTGATTGGGACATAGACGTGCCTAATGATGTTGACCTCGATGAGGATGGCGAGGCTCCTGACGCGGACGCGTGATGCTTGGGACGCTAGCATCGGTCTTTTCCCTTTTTGGTGTCTTGATGCCAAAGGGGGAGAAGTATCACTATTAGGCATTCGGGGATTTGCATGGGTGGGAGCACAAGCTCGTTCTTTATTTGATTCTTATGCTTGTTTTTGCTCCTAAGTTATCTTATTTGGTTTAGGTGAACTCTTTTCGTGCATGTGGTAAGAATGTGAACCGTATGTCAGACTATGTATTGTAATAACTTTATTGTTTGTGTTTCTTACCTTGTATTGCAAGTTCTTTGTTTTTAAATTATTTGTTTTGAAGAACTTGCTTGGTTTGTAAAATCTAGGGGGAGCGTCTCCAAAAGTGTGTGTATTTTGTATTCAAATGCAAGCATCTTAATAATGCACACACTTAGGGGGAGCCCGTTTATATTTTGCAAATCCATCTAATTGTGTTGTCATCATTCACCAAAAATGGGGAGATTGAAAGTGCATTTATATTCCATCTTGTTTTGGTGACTAATGAAAACATAGTTAGAGTACTAACCGTGTGCTAAGTGTTTTCATATTCCAGCATATTATACAGCTTCACGGTCAGAAGATCAAAAAGGAAAAAGAGAGAAAGAAACGAAAATGTGCTCGTTGCAGTCATTTTGAGGGGGTTCGGAAATCCTGGTCTACTGGACGGAAGTTCCGGCCTTAAGACCGGATATTTCCAGATCGCCGACCGGAAGTTTCGGCCCCAAGACCGGATATTTTCGGACCGCGGATTTTCGGCTAAGTCATTTGGAGCTTTTGCTCCTGCTTTCTCCTAAAAGCTCGACCGGAAATTGTGCCGGAGATTTCCGGCACACCGGAAATTTCCGGTACTTGACTCGGAAATTTCCGGTCCCCCGAATACTGCAACGGGTAGATTTTCTGGAGGGGCTATAAATACCCCTCCACCTACCTCCAGCCAAAAAAAGCTTCCGATTCTCTCTCCTCCATTAATGAAAGCTTCAAGCTCCTAGATCTCACACCTCAACCACTCAATCAAGCTCATACTTGGAGATCCGAAGGAGAAGACCCCAATCTACAAGTCTACCAAAGCAAATTTCATTTCCCCCTCATTCACTTGAGGGATTCGTGGCTAGGGTTTCCATTGGAAAAACCTAGCTCCTTGTTGTTCTTACTTGATTGTTGTTGTTACAGATTTGTTGATTTGGGAGCCCCCAATTGAGTTGTGGGTGTGTGCCCCAAGATTGTTGTATAGACTCCGGATTCCGCCTTGAAGGATTCCGATAGTGGAAGGTGAACCAATCCTTTGTGGTGCGGTTCATCGGAGAATAGGGTGAGGCCTTTGTGGCGTCGAGTAAGCCTGTTGTGGTGAAGCTCACACCCCCCCTCCAACGAGACGTACTCCCCTAAAAAGGAGGAACTCGGGAATACATACTTGTCTCCACGTGCTTCCTGTTCGGTTACTCCTTTCCTTGTACCTTTACTTCTATCGTGTTCCTTGCTTAGTGTTAACTTGTCAGATAGGTAAATTCACTGTAAGTGCATATCTAGAGAATTTACCTTTGTGTCAAGGCTTAATCGAAAAAGAACTAAAAATTGGTGTATCACCTATTCACCCCCCTGTGTGCACATACGATCCTTTCAGAAGTGTTATGTGATGGTAACTAGCTATGTTACTCCAATGCCCTCTCTCATCTTTAAATGATTACCACGTCATATTTTTTGCATACGTGGCATCTATGTTACCACCTTAGTTACTCCCACTGTGGGTAGCCTTATGCGACGGGAAGGCTTTGGATTGCCCATGCTGGTGGCCGACATTTTTTGGGACTAGTGGGAGCTGTCTAGGACTCGGAATCAGGCGTCGTATTGTGCTACGGCCTTGTATTGAGCTACTCTTTGGGATGAGAGACCAAAGAATGAACTTCGTTGTCGGCTTTCAGGGCACTCATATTCCGTGTGGGCCTCGCAGGACCTACCTATTGGTATTTTCAGTTGCTTTGAGTGGTTCTAGGGACATCACATGTAAGTCTCCGGAGCGTGGTATGACTTTCTATATTTGAAAATTTGTCTCTATTTGAGGAGGGTCGTAAATTCACCTGACACAATAGTAGGATCTGGAGTCTTCACCCCTGAAACATGAGACCAAGCACTCAAAGAGCGCCACTTGGTGAAAATGTCATGTGCTGCCACCACACACATGCACGGTCCTGACGTGATGTAACCACATAGCTGGAAACATGCCCCACATTACATGCTGTCGAGCAACGCATAGGGAAGCCGACCATAGACATCGATCCCGTGATGCCGTGAGTCCAGACCGCCAACACCGGGCCAAATAGGTAAGTCATGTGGGGCACCACGGCGAAGGGTCAACCCACACATCTAGTAGAAGTAGAGTTGTGAGATCTATCATCGCAAACACTTTCACGTGCCATATCCATCACTCCAATTTCTGAACCGAATGTCACCTTTATCGACACCATGAGTGGCCACCGCACCGTCTCTATTAGTTTTTAGGTCCAACGTTTGAAATATATTAAACAAAGAACACAATTACAAATTTCAAACGTGTAATATAATTGTCCCAACATTTCTAGTTAGAATTCTGAGAAAACTTGGAAATATATCCAAGACCCATTTAAATCTTGTGCAAGTGGATCTTCCACTGCCTTAGGTTTCAGTCGACTAATCCGGAGGAGAGAACAAGACACATAATTTTAATAAGAGATATTCCCTCCGATCGGAAATGATTGACACAGATTAGTCTAAATATAGATGTGTCTAAACGTATTTTAGTATGTACGGAGTAGATATTAGAAAAGAAAGTTCCCTGCAACGGAAGTCACGATGGAGAGGTGACATACCTTCTCCGATAACCCTAACCCACCAAACCGACTCGAGTACAACTCCTTTCCATAAACCCGATCGGCTTTTTCACCCCAGGCCAGAGCGCGCGAACTCGCCACCGCCCTCGTCGGAAATGGCGCCTCTCCTCGCCCTCCTCCTCTGCCTCCTCCTCCTCCTCTCCGCTCTCCCTTGCTCCGCCGCCGCCGCCTCGCCTTCCCGGTCCTCGTCCCCGTCTGCTGCCCGGACCCCGCTCGTCCCGGCGCTCTTCGTCATCGGCGACTCCACCGCCGACGTCGGCACCAACAACTACCTCGGCACGCTCGCCCGCGCTGACCGCGAGCCGTACGGACGGGACTTCGACACCCACCGCCCCACCGGACGCTTCTCCAACGGCCGCATCCCCGTCGATTACATCGGTAGGGCTCTCGCGTCACGCTTCCTCGTTGGGGTTCTCGAGTCGTTTCTCCAATATTTCGCCGTGCGGGTTTCGGGATTCCGTGTGCCCTTGCAGATGCGGATTTCAGCCAGTTCCAGGCACCTTAAATCCTGTGGGTTTAGGTCTTCGGGGTTCGCCCTGATTGATGAATTTGGTTTTGCTCCTTGATCGGAACCCATGTGTCAATTATTGGAGCGCTTGTTGGTTTCCTTGCGATATTCCATATTCGCTGCACTTCTATTGATTCTAACCCCTTTTGATCTACTACTGCAGCGGAGAAGCTGGGGCTTCCCTTCGTGCCTCCGTACCTTGAGCAGAGCATGCGAATGGGCGTCGGCAGCGTTGCCCTCACCAACATTGACGGAATGATCCAAGGCGTCAACTATGCGTCCGCGGCAGCCGGCATTCTCTCCAGCAGTGGTTCTGAGCTGGTGTGTCCTCCCACCTCTCCCAATATCAGTCTTATAACAATGTCGATCGTGGTGTTGCTGAGGGATCTGTTTATTCTACTATCAATTTGTGGCTTGTTCTGTTGTTCACTTCAGTATGACGCTAATCAGGTGGGGCTCTTGCCATTTTTGTAGGGGATGCATGTCTCGCTGACCCAGCAGGTGCAGCAGGTTGAGGACACATATGAGCAGCTGGCACTAGCCCTTGGGGAGGTAGCGACAGTGGACCTGTTCAAGAGGTCGGTGTTCTTTGTGTCGATCGGAACCAACGATTTCATCCACTACTACCTGCGCAATGTGTCCGGTGTCCAGATGCATTACCTCCCATGGGAGTTCAATCAGCTTCTTGTCAATGCAGTGAGGCAGGAAATCAAGGTGTGCCTCTTGCTCCTCAGTTTCTTATACGATTGCTCATCTTCTTTTTGATTATCAGTGTGCTTTGTACTGTCTCTTAAGGCTGTAGAATTGGGGTTTCATTACTTTACCTGCACCATACATCAAGGTGTGGATCTCTGTAACACTATGAGTTGCATTTTGGAGAAAATGTACTAAATTATCTGGACAGGCTAGAAATTTGTTGTCTGAGGAAGTTAACACATGAAAGCGATTGAAATGAATGAACATTGTTGTATCCTTGCTGATTTGTAGTTATAGAATGTTAGTTCCTTCACTTTCTGTTTACCTTCTTACTGTCAAATTTGGGGGTGTTGCTTGGACAATTGCACAGATACATGCAAAGTGTTTCAGACTGGCGTTATTTGTAGCATTTTGATAAAATATACGAGTCTGCAATTAGTTATAATGGTGTTTATTGCTATTTTTATTTTCTTAAACCGAATGATGTGTTTGGGTAACTGAAATGCTCAGGCTACACTTATTTTTGAAGTTGTCTGTGGTGCCTCATTTTGGAAGTTTAAGCCAAGGCTGTTGTACTTTAAGCTCAACTGTGGAACACAATGCACATTTATCTCACTATGTTCAACTGTCTATGACTCGACCATGTAACAGAATGCTGCTCGGTTCGTGCATCATGGATAACTTGATTCTCTCTGCCTAATTTATCCCCGTTGTCTAATCTTCAGCAGAACATGTGATGCATATTTTTTTCGATAAAGGAAATATATTAATATCAGAAAGATATCGATTATGCTTGAAGTTGCACATACATGTAGTTTGTTGTATTGTCCAACACTTGAATGTAGACATTTCCGTTGTGCTCATTACATAATCTCATGTATATGCTGATGTTAATTGGAATGGTTTGCTTCGGTTTCTTCTTTGTGACACCTTAGAAAATTAATTACAGATTTGCATTTGTTACTGTTTAGTTCTGTATGTGGTTGTTGTTGTCAGATTACTCAAGTTTGTATGTCTAAAGTATAGTTATGTATCTTCTGCCCCATTCTGATAATCATTGTTTATACAGAATCTGTACAATATCAATGTTCGTAAGATCGTGCTGATGGGCCTTCCTCCTATTGGCTGTGCACCTCACTTCCTTTCGGACTACGGCAGCAAAAATGGGGAATGCATCGACTACATCAACAATGTTGTGATCGAGTTCAACTATGGCCTGAGATACATGTCCAGCGAGTTCATCCGCCAGTACCCAGATTCCATGATCAGTTACTGTGATACATTCGAGGGTTCAGTGGACATTCTAGAGAACCGTTACCACTACGGTGAGCAAATGTATTATCAGTTCTGTATTTAAATTGTGTGCTATGCTTAAGAAAAGGCTTCACATTGTGATGGAACTGCAACATGCAGGGTTTCTGACTACCACTGATGCTTGCTGTGGGCTGGGCAAGTATGGTGGCCTATTCATATGTGCTCTTCCACAGATGGCGTGCAGTGACGCATCAAGCCATGTGTGGTGGGATGAATTCCACCCGACGGATGCTGTGAATCGGATCCTGGCGGAAAATGTGTGGTCTGGTGAGCACGCCAAGATGTGCTATCCAGTGGACCTGCAGGAGATGGTGAAACACTGAAGAAGTAGAAGCAACCTGAATCTTCTCTAAAGTTACTTGCTCAACTTCTGTGTTTTCATATTGACGAAGAACTTGTGCTGAGTCGGCACAGTGAAATGTATATCTTGAGAGTCACGAAGTTCAGTAGCTCAGGTTAAATGCAAGTATGTTCGCCTGTAAATGCACCGTGAAGAATCTATATGGACAAACTGTTGCATATGCTTTGCTCGCAAAAAAAAAAAAACTGTTGCATATGCAACGATGGAAGTAATGAACCTGTTTGGTGACAATATAGAATTGCCGAGCTGTTGACCTGATGTTTCCCAATTCTCAGTGCATATTCTGCTATTTTTCCGCTACAAAACCGGGTTTGCATAATGTACAAAGTTGTACAGTGAAGGCGAAAGAAAAGCGCAAGCCACGTGAGAGAAGCTTAGTAGGTTGATGTATATAATAGGTGCCTGTGCTGATATCCAGCAACATAAGAGAGACGAGAGAACATGGCTGCTACAACTCCTCATCGCCAGTTCCAGAGTAGAGAACAAAGCTTGGGAATGTCGAATGACGTAGTTATGTCCCTACATCACAAGTTCAGATGGCAGAGTCATGTTCTTCAGCAAGGCCGGATTTTCGCTCGCGAACGTTTTCCATTCATCGGGATCGATCCTCCCATCGCTGTTCAGGTCTGCCTGCTTGAATGTCTGTCAGAATGTAAGTCAGCCATGGTCAATGCTTAGCGTTAATGCTTTCTTATGGCGCAACATTTCATCTGGATGCCGGTGGTGTACCTGATCTACAATTTGTTCGACAGCATCATCTGAGAGAAGCAGGTCTGATTCATTCAGGATTGCAAGCACCATTTCCTTCAACTGCATGAGTTATCAGTTTCAGCAAGTACCAGACTGAAGGATAGGCATTTACATTACAGTGTGGCATTATGTTCGAGACATCTTGAAGTAGTATGTTCAGTTGACGAAATTTATATGAATAATAATTCAGTAAATAGAAGATGCAGACCTCTTCACGTTCAATGCTGCCGGTGCCCCGCAGGTCATATAGTCTGAATGCAACTGCAAGAAGGGATTCCTCAGATGTCAATACTGCTAATTCAGTTGTCCCGAGAGTATGGAAATCAAGTCTTTTGCAAAACTGAAACCATCAGGAGAGAAAATGGGCTAGCTCCTTACATGCGATCTTCTCTGCTATAGGTGTATCCGGGTGAAAAATGTGGAGGGACCGAACAAACTCCTCGAATTCAATCACACCATTGCGCTTTAGATCAAACAGATCAAATATCTGCATTTGTCAAATACCGTGTCACACATATGAACGGATTTGCACTCCATCTTGTACCCAAATACTTTTGCTTTATCTTAGAACACAGATCTACTCTTTGCACGTCTGGTTGTACATGCTGCGGCATCAAAATTATAGGACACCCAAATTGTTCGAGAAAGTAAAGGTACTGGGAGTCTTGGAGTAGTGTAAACTGACCCGATCGGCAAAAAGGTTCTTCCGGTTGCTGTTCCTGAAGAGAGCATCTCCTCCCGTCCGATCTGGACGCCATGGTGGCGTCGGGCGGTGGGGAGACGCGGTTCTGCTGCCTTGCTTGGTGGTCATCTTGGTGTGCTCGCGGTGATCTTCCTGGCCATGGAGCTCCGGAGGTCGGGGCCAGAGTTGGGCGGTGGAGTTCTCGCGGTCTTCCCTCTTTTAAGCTTGAGGTTCGTGAGTGCCTTGCCTTGGTTTTGTGTGTGGCTGTTGGAGCTTTTCTTGGTCGCCATGGTGGCGGACGGGATTTGCTGCAGAACAACGACGCATGCTCTGGGGCAGTGTGCTGTGGAAGTGCTCGGGTCCTCTCCTCCATCCTTTCTCCGGCCGGCCGTGGTGGCGAGGAGAGGAGGTGGTGGTGGAGGGCGATTCGATTTTGCTGCAGGTGGTTCTGGTGGTCTACTCCTTTGATGGCTCTCCGGCCGGCCATGGTGGCGAGGGGAGTGCCGTCTGGAGGTGGTTGGGTGTTGCTGGTGGTGGTCCTGGCTGAGGCGGAGGCGGCTGGAAGATGGGCGGAGCGGGGAAGGCGGAGCTGTGGCCGTGCTCATTCAATGAGACTAAGTTTCGACGCTTGGCGGCGGACGGCTTATGCGGCTTTCTACAATGTGTGGCGGCGCCTTCTTCCCGGCGGCGAGCGGTACGGCGTCTCCGGCTGCAGCTAGGAGCTTGGGTGCGGCGTGGATCCAATTGCGTTTTCTTCAGGTGTCTCGAGGGGCTTTGTGCAAGTTTCTGGGTCCTTTTGTATTTTTCTTTTCCTTCTGGACCTGCTTGTAATTTGTACGGAGTTTCTTGATTTATATATTGGATCCTTCCTTCAAAAAAAAGTTGGAACTCCTCCTGTTCAGGAAAGCGTCAGTTACACCCTGAAGTTTAGCCACTAAAAGCAGACAATAAGCAAGATACATATACCTTGTGAATAAGACCATCCTTAAATATTGAATAGCTAATCTTCTTGAACAACTCGTACAGGGCTTCCACTTCGTTCAGAGAAACTGCATGCAGGGAAGTAATCAGCCATTGAACATATCGATTCATTTTTGTACCCGAACAACTAACCAAGATTTCTGTCTCGGAGAATCCCATATGTTCTTACATGTGGTCTCCTTGGCTAGAATCGCAGCATCATCATGCCGCGGAGTTCGTTTAAATTGCTTTGATGATGCACAGCCCATGGAGACCAACTCACAAGGCTAACAAACACAACCTTTTTTTCCGTCTTTTCGCAGAAAGCGATGAAAAAGGCACCTATGACAAAAGGGAAAAGACATTCGTATCAACACAAAACTAACAAACTAAAAACCAAGGAGAAGGAATCCAATAGAAAACAAAACAGCCAAATAAACAGAGTCGGAAACAGGGTAACCAAGGCACAAGCTCACCTTGGAAACGACACAAGATGCTTTCTTCGATCCACTGTCAGAGATCAAGAAGTGGCCAAACAAACAGAGTATCTCCAAGCTTTTGGCAGGCGCAATGGGAAGAAGGAGCTAGAAGAAAGAAGAAGAGGAACCAAAACATTTATTAATGCGCGTGCACACAGCAGCAACAGGGATCGACGTCACAGTGCGGCGCAAAATATGTAGTGCCGACAACAGACAGGCCAGGGCAAGAGTTGACTTGCAGCAGTTCCTTCTACAGATGACATTGATGTGATCATAACAAATTGTAGAGGAAATTGCACATTCCACCATGCTCACGCCATATCGTTGCGCAAACCACCAGTTTTACAGATTTTTTGCACTCTCCACCATGTCTATGACTAATCCGTTGCAAACCAGTCTAAATGCCCTATTTATCCCAATTGACAACCAGCTGACGGTCGGGTCTAACATGGATAAGCCAAACATTTTTTTTATCAGTTAACCGAGTATATTGAGATTGTCGATATATCTCTCTTTTCAGAAAAGAAAAAATATTGTTGTCAATATATTGAAATATAATATTGTCCTTGATTATGAAACGTTCTGGTAAGCTACCGTGTCCCTACTTATAAAATGTTTTCGTAGGCTAGCCTACCAACATGTTTTATAAGTAGGGACAAAGGAATACTATTTCTACCTTAGCCACTGCCAGCGCAAGGATCCCCTTCTCTTACTCTCTCCTTCGGTCGCCGCCGCCGGAGGATGAATCTAGTTTAAGCCCTGGTGGTGGACGGTAGCGGACGACATCTGGTGTAACGACGGCGGCATCCTACGCAGGATTTGTCCTGGCGGCTTGTCCGGCTGGGCGGCGGTGGGGTGGCGGTCCGCCATCCTGGCTTCGACAGGGGAGGGTGCAGGCGTCCGCGTCGGCGAGTGTGTCAGGCCACGTTCATGGGTCAGCGGAGCTGCGAGCCAATGACTTTGTGTGGCCTCACGACGGTTGTACTCCATGAGGGTCAGCGAGGCTGTTTGTTCCGGCTTTTGGTCTGTTTCCTACTAATTAATCAGTCAACACATTTTTATTCTTAATTAATGAAAATGACAAATCTTTTGAAAAAATATCGTCTACTCTGTCCTTTTCATCCATATCCCTTTTCGTCCATATCAGAAATTGATGGGTAGTTGGTGTCAAATTTTGCTGTCTATAGTGTGTTTTGGCTAGGTTGCAACAGATTAGACATACACCTGGTGGAGAGTGCAAAAAACATGTGAACCTGGTGGTTTGTGCAACGGAATGACATGAGCATGGTGGAATCTGCAATTTCCTCCAAATTGTAGTAGTAACAATTGTATCTAGCTAGCTAGGCTGGTTAGCTGGATGCATAGATATAGTGTATAGGTATTAAGGAACAAAACACGAGGACGAGAATTGCTTGGACGCTTATGCTTCTTGGCTTCTCTACTCAAGCTTGATTCTCTACCAAGATGTAGATGTCCACAACTACGATGAGTTGTACTGTTCGATTCAGTATTGTCAACGTCGGCCTGTACTTATCAAACGCATGTATATAATATTTTTGTTGGGTGACGCGTGCTGTTCGGTTTGGGCGACAAGAGGAGACAAGAAATGGGCATCCCTCAAGTATGTATTTTCCTACTTTATAAGTTTGTAGGTGGCGAAGTCATTTTTGTTGAAGTGTATAAGTGAATTGTCTGCCCCTTTCTATCAGATCGGTCTTTTGGAATAGTGGTCAGCGCATGAAGCTTGACATGGTATCAAAGCCAAGGTCTCGAGTTCGAGTCCTGGTTTGCGCAATTTGTTCTAAAATTGTTGTTGCCCCCTCTTTATCCACGTATAGGCCTCTTGAGCCATACCTCTGAGACTCGTGCGCCGTCGCTCTCTTCCGGTTGCACGTGTTGGCCTCTCCCTCCCCGAGTCACACGTGAGAGGGGGTGTTGAAGTGTATAAGTGAATTGTCTGGCCCTTTCCATCAGATCGGTCTTTTGGAATAGTGGTCAGCGCATGAAGCTTGACAATTTTTCCCTTCACTATTACTTACTAATGGACTAGCAACCTCATGAAAATACAAATAAGTACATGTCCTCTGGGGTAGATACAAAAATGGAGCAAGCTCTGTGTGTTGTGGTGCACACTAATCTGATTTTTTTCCTCCCTAACTTTTTAGGGAGTAAATTGCAAAAACAACACCAGAATTGAGGAAATGTTGAAAAAGACCCACCAAAATGCTTCAAAAGTGGTGGTTTTTTCTATTAAAGCGTTGATACCACTTCCGCAAATGTCATTTTTTAAAAGTTAGGAAGTCATCAATAATTGAGACTTTGTTCAATTCCATTCGAAAAACTATCTGCTTCACTTTTTTCTCAGTAAATTTCGTATTCTAAATTTCATTCCCCTCGGAGGAGACTTGTCGGGTATCATCATGTCGATGTTCGTCCAAGAAAAGTGGTTTCATTTTTCGTCCTGTGTAGGGGTATATTTTCATTATTATTGGTTTTGGTTTCACCCGTGTGTTGTAACCTTGTAACTGTGAAGTGGCTTCTGGCCACATTTTGTTAGTGGAATACAAGTTAATACAAAAATTGACCGCAAAAAGATGTTAAGTTCAAAAAATAAAATAACAAAAGGCATCCGGTTGGACGGAATCATTGAGCCTCGGCACGTTCCAACTTTGATTCTTCTCTTCTGCCGTACTACCTCCGTTCTGTAAAAGAAGGCGTATAAATTTTGTTAAAAGTCAAGCCATGTGAAGTTTGACCAAACTCTTAGAAAAAAATATTACTCTCTACTATGTAGAATCAATCTTAGTAGACACGTCACTAAATATATTTTCATCATATATTTATAGAATATTATGATTCTTGATATTTTTTCTATAAATCTGGTCAAACTTTACATTGTTTGACTTCAGAAAAAATTTATAGCCTTTTTTTAGGAACAGATAATGTACTTACAAAGGGACAAAAGAAAGCTCATGACTTATCCCAATCAACTGTACATTGTCAGTGTCACCCGCATGCAAAAGAGGATGGATCTTTTGGGATAACATCATGTGTTGCCTTTTGTGCACAATGTTCTTTTGACTCCTCAATAGCTGCCGAACCCCAGAGCTAGCTTACTACCACTACTGATAGTTTTTTTTTTAACGAACCACTACTGATAAGTTCATGCATGTTTATTTATTTGCAGCCGTTGTATGACACATATAGATGTTTTATCTTGTCAAGTAAGCACGGATGAGGCTTTATCTGCAGTTTCAACCACATTACACAATAGATAATACGGAACATCAAAACGTGATTCGCAAGGAATTGACGTTAGAGTAGAAAACCTGACTTGACATGGAATATTGTAAATTATCTGTTAATAAATCCAATTTATCCTAAGAAGGAACTAAATCCATGTTTTCTTATCAATTACTACCCTATTTTTTCGAATATGAAAACACACCTAATCCTCTCCCTGAAATACTCTCACGGTCCATCCGGCCATGCTTAATCCAAACTGAAAATAAAGTTCTAGTTAATATACCCACTAACACATTAAGAACTTATTTGGTGCATAGGATAGGACCTTGTTGTGCAACCAGTGCATGGGACGTCAGTTTACATATTTGAAAACATAACTTGTGAAAGGTAGCGATAAAGAACCGAGTTTAAGATCACTTTAGATTTGTAACAATTCACCGAGAGATTGGCAACTTTTTATTGAACTGTGATAGTAGTTTTGTTTGAATATTTGCAGCTTAGCAGATATGTGATGTGTCTACCTGAAAGCGCATATGCTTCCCTCCTACATGGATTTTGGGTGATCAACACAACATGATTAAGGAACTAAGGGCCTCTTTGATTCGTAGGATAGGAAAATCGTAGAAATAGGAAAATCGTAGGATTCCAATGTCATGTACACCCCAATCCTATAGGATATTTCTTGCACCAAAGGAATTGTAAAATGAGCTTGGAGTAAATGTTAGATTTCCTATGGGAAGTAGTACAATGATTCCTATAGGAATTTTTTCCATAGGCATTTTGGATCAGAGGATTAGAAAACAGAGGACTTTTAAAAACACAGAAATTTAGTAGGATTGCAGGTGCAAAACAGTGGATTACAAAACAGAGAAAATTGCAGTAAAGGTCATTTGGATGGAACACTGGAAAAACACAGGAAAAATGTCTCGATCCTACGCGAATGAGTGGATTGTCGACACATTCCTATGGGATTGGGGTGTAGGAATGCAATCAATAGGAATTTTGGATCAGAGGATTAGCAAATATATACTATGTCAAGTGAAGATTGAAGCGGGGGCATTTCAAGTATCCCCGAAGAACAGAAATAATGTCGGCACTCATGCATCCTACTCAACCATAAGGATTGTCGACACATACACGGATAAATGAGCAGCCATGTGCAATAGAGATTTGGATGAACCTCCTCAACCAATGGAATGCTTCACAGAAACCCGATTCAACTTCAACACCAGCTCTTCTCATCTACATCAATATCTACTGAACTGGCTCAAGACCTTGAAGAGACAATCCCTCAAATGACTTGAGTAATCAGTGCCACGTACATCAACATATCAGGCATGTTTGAGGAACTCAGGGTTGAAGAAAACAATACATGAAGACCCCAAAGGCACAAACTTTTCTTGATTATTTCATCTGGCGCCTTGAGAAATATCTGATGTGCGACGATGAGCTGAAGAACAACACACCAACACTATATTGACTCAAGGAGTGATCCTGACGCACATGAAAATTCGTCGCAGAAAAACGTTGAAGACATCATGGATTAAGACCAAACGATGCAGTCGCTTGGATGAACACATAAGCTCTCATATGGCATACTTAAAGACTCAAGACACATGTTCTTTCCTAGAGCTCAGATCCGATCTAGCGCATATAAGACTTGAAGCTCACAAGATTGAAAACCATAGTATTCTTTTTATAGTTTTGAGTTTTATAGGAAAATCCGTACTATCAAGAGTAGGATTGATCTTCAAAGATTAATGGAACTTATCATATGATCATCCATGTTCTTTCCTTGGAAATTTCACTAGGAATCAATCATCATTAACAACTTGAGACACTTGTATCAACACGAGGTTCAAGAAGAGGACGTGGCTAAGTAAATATGTGTGTTTTTTTGGGTATAGTATATCAGGATGATAAGTTTATGCCTAAGAGTTAGAGCTTCATGGCCATGATTGAAACTCTAGATGACTGTTGCATTCCTACACAACACCATCTTTGGTGAGGCCCCGGAATCACTTCGCTTTACTTGCTTGAGACATTGGATTAAAACGAGGTTGAAGAAGAGGTTGCGGCCTAGTAGAACTATGTTGACTTCAGTGCCTCATGTGCTAGATAATTGATTCCTCCAGTGAACAAGAAACAGCTCACTCTGACTGCTTGAGACACTGGATTGAGCACGAGGTTAAAGATAGAGGTTGTAGCCTTTGTAGACATGTGTTGAGTCTAGCGCCTCAAACGGTCATTTTGTCTACGGGCTGCCCGTTTGGCGCCAAGATGGCCCCATACTTGGTTAGGTACGTTGTACAATTAAAAGGGGTATAGAGTTACAAAAGTTTGGTGATTCATTATCCCATACACATCCCACTTCATCGCCTACATAGCATTCACAAAAAGCATATGAATCATGTTCACAATGAAGGTTCTCCACCTCCCAGGCACGGACGATCTGGACCTGTGTCCTGGTCATGTCCCGATTCTCTCTAGAACCCACTTGATGTGCCCCGGAATATAATCTGGAAAGCTTCCCACTGTCTGACTAGGGCATACAAGTTCGCTTTTCCCGATGAGGGGACAACGGACACTTTTTGGTGAAACTTTATATACCTTTCTTCCTCATTGGAAGAGGTGCGACTTTGATATCATGTTGTCCCCGCCATTGTTGAACTTCTAAACTTCAATTTCTCCATATCCTCAGTCTTGTGAATCTTTTAGGAAAAAGTTAGAGAGGAACACTAGATCGACGTTTCCATCCAAACAAAAGTTGATTTTCCCCATCTTGCGTCAACTTGATCTTGCTACTCTTGGGTTTGTGGAGAACTCTGAATGGTTGGTGTTGCCTTGTTAGGTTCCGGTGTGTGGGTATCTATCGACGACATTGTATGGGTGTGAGGATCACCTCAAGATCTCGTTAGTTGAACGGAACTCGCTTGGTTTGGAGAGCTCAACTGAAGAAGGTTAGATCCATGAGGGATCGTGTGGGTTTTGTTTGCCACGGCATCTCCAACGGATAGTAGACTCCCCCCCCCCCCCCCCCCGACCCCAAGGACTTGAACTTTATTGTTATCATGTGTTGCATCATATAGGGTTGCTCATCTTTTTGTACTCTAGGTTCATCCTTTTAATCCGCAATTATCTCTAAATCAACAAAATTGATTAAACTCAGTAGCCGGTCAAGGACTTCCTTCAGGAGGAGGTTCTTCTGGGTGAAGGAGTGTTGTTCCACTCTTGTAAGCAATGTATCTCAGTGACAATGAATCTTGAAAGCAATGTATCTCAGTGGTACGAACTTTGTAGGCTTGTGTCGTACTTTGCCAAATGGTAGGCACATAAGTGTTGCTAGTGATTGTAGAATATATGAGCAAATTGCTACAAGGTTTAATCTGAATAAATAGAAGATAAAACATGAGGACATAAATAGAAATTGAATTAATCATGCGCTCTACTATTACATTAGACAAACAGAGATCAAATCTAAAGCAGATGTTAGGCACAAAAAGTCTAGCAAGTTCATACAAGAAAGACCGTAACAATTACGGTGCAGTGGGAGCAGATGTTGGGGAACAAGTCATCGTTCAGGAAATTCGTCGTCGCCTGTAGTCGTGCACGTGCGCTTCCCAAAAAATTGATCGCCTCTCTCCCGTATAGAATAACGAAAAACAGGATTCCTGAGGTCTATTGTCCCGTCTCGTGGTGCACGCCGAAAAATGGATGAAAAAGACTTGAGCGGCGAGGCAATGTTCTGAAACTGGAATGAGGAGGGCAATACTTAATGACTCGTAAATTTTTGCAAACAACAAAAAATACAAAAACATCATATGTTTGAGCTCGGCTTATTCCCGAAACACGACGCGCGTGCATCGGGACGAGGCGAGAGCGAGGTGGTTGGAGGAGGAGTGCGTGTAGGTCTCTCCTTCTCATGCTCATGCAACATGGGGAAGAGCCCTCCTTATCTATAAGCAGGTGCGACTCCCTTTGAACTAGCAATGTGAGATGAATTGGCCACATGGGTGTTTGAGATTTACACTAGGCATTATTAAGCTGACTATTTAAATGGGCTGGTCCAAATACAATAATTCCAACAGTGTTTGGTTGCATTCAGTTACCCCCCACTTGACGCTTCTCATAGCCTCGCTTGCTACCCAACTTTGGCCGAAGTCTGACCACCAATTTGTCCAACGCGAAAACACTCGTGGCGCAAAATTCTCACGAAGCATGGACGGCAAGCAAAAGCATGCCTTGCGTTCTGCGGCAGATGCACAAGTGCGGCGGAGGACATGGCAGCTCGATCGGAAGAGCCCATGCACTAGTGACTAGTCCAATCTACCCTGCGGAAAGATGTCAAAGTTGCCCTCGATTACAGACGGCCAGATTTGTTTGGTACTCATATCTACGCCGACGGAGTGCCAGGTTACTGTAAAAATGCTCTGATTCGAGGAAAAAAATTCCAGGTACATACAATATCAAGCAAGATATTAGTAGCTTCCATCTCAAGGGGACACAAGATGCAGAAAGCAATCGAGAAATATGACTATCATGTGATTTATGAGCACTAGTCACAATACACAAGCTGTTTTCCTGATCAGCCTCAGCGCCTGACTATAAATTACAAGCAGGCCACAATGGCGTCATGAAAACGACAGGCACAAATAAATAAAAAGGCAGGCACACGTGTATCTGATAGCTCGATGTTTCACCTGGATCATTTCCATCTCGCTGATTATTCAGTTCAAGCTGAATATATTTGGGATGCAGGCACCTGAGTCAGGATTCTGCTGTTCTCTCCAGATACGGCCAGTGACCCGCAGTTTCAGCTCTTTCCTTTCTCCACCTGAGAAGAACAGAGCCATGTTCCGCTGGATAATAAGGCCATCATGGCTGTCCCTAACCTTCCTATGGCTGTCCCGGATGCTGCGGGGATTGCCCTCCCACACCATCTTCCGGCCATTTCCTCCAACCTCGAGGCTATAAGTGTAGCTCCTTGCATCATTTTCGTCACCCATAAAACGGAGGAAAGCCATGTATACTGGTGCCATTCCAAGTTGAAAGGCCTCAAAGTGCAAGCAGAAGTATTGACCGAAACAGTGGAAGACCTACGAAAAAGATGTGGTAGTATAACTGTTATCACATCGTTCAAACATGGAAACAGCATTTCGAGACCACTAAGGGGCGCATTTCGAAACCACTAAGGGTCTCCTTGTACTGTAGGATTTTCACCAAAATTTGGAGGACTCCAGTGTCCAATCCTTCGAGTATTTTTCCAATAAGGGTCCTTTAGATCATAAAATTGTACTAGTTCTCAATTCATTCCAATTCATCGAAAAACCAACATGAGCTCAAAGATCATTTATTTATTTTTCATTGAGAAGTCGAATGCATTATCTCTCCTCAATCCACTATGTCTTAATTCCTTATTTCATGTCAAACATTCAAAGACATCACTACTAAATTGCTCATATATTGAGATCTCCTATGAATCCATACTACGTAATATCCCTTTCTTGTGTTGTTTTTACTCCTACGTTTTCCAGTTCATGTGATCTAATGAGGCCAAGGGTAGGAAGAGTACCATCCATGCGAATTACATGTGTGTATAACTAACAAAAACGCCACAAGGCAATCAAAATATACCAAGAAATTTCCCGCAAAAAAACATATACCAAAAAACGTTGCCAATGGGGAATGATCCCTCCCCTGGCTATACGTTGGTAGGTAGGTGAGACACCCGTAGCTCGAGTAAACCTCTGCTGGGTCTCGAATTTTTACGAGTATGCCTCAGCTGGGTCTCGAACCCGGGCGGGCTGGCTCCACACTCAGAGCACAAGCCACCAGGCCAGCGTCTGGTTCTAAAAAATATATATATACCAAGAAAGCCTAGTGGTTAAACTGTAACTGCCAAAGAAAGTCAAACAGCTCAAACGGAAATAGATACTTACAGTCAACATCCAAGTTGCATTTTCAACCTCTCTGGGGTTTGACTTAACATAGCGGTGATTGAATGTGCACCCCGAATGCATGTCAACTTTATGATCATCTCTTAGATGTGTGACAAGGAAAGGAATATCGCCAACAACAGAACATTCAGATCCCGCATAAGGACAGTTGTATGGCCTGAAATTACACTGTGATTCATGCTTCAGTTTGCTGTAGTACGGGAAGATCTCTGGGCAACCTAGTGAGTAGTATTTGCAGGGTAGCTCAAGTGATTCTGCCACTTTTTCCAATGCCAAACACCTAATGTCGCCGAGCTCTTGTCGACATGTCGGGCAGCGATTGTGCACCCGGGTTTTGCAGGTTGAACAAATAGTATGACCATTCTGGCACTGTAACATAGAATAGCATAACTTGATTACAAACTACCACTTAGGTTGAATCAATTTATAAATGCTGAACCTAGAAAAGACAAAAAATATTTCATGGAGTAAATAACAATAAATAGGATGTCTAGTTTTGTATTCACAACGTCATCAGTAGAGCAATCGCAAGAAGCCAAGAACTGATCAAAGAAAAATGCATGTACTCATGTAATGGAACAACAAAGCATGTATTGTTATGTGAGGAACTCCGTATTACAGGCACAGGGCTTAGGCACAAAAGCGTAAGTAGCAAGTCCAAGACAAGTACAAGTAGATCACCGATTGGACTCAATTCATGTTGGATTCAGTTAGTCTAGTCAGACCCTAGTCCTATGTTCAACCTCCCTAGTTCAGTAGGGAGTGGTCTAAATTAGAAGTCTAGTTAAAGTACTGATAAAATCTGTCGTCCTATGTAAAGAAATTTTAATATTCCCAAGCTGGTAAAATATCATATTAATAAAACGAAATTTTCCTCAAGCACTGGCTCATTACCTTGATAAAAAATTAGTTCTAAGCTATAAGTAAGATGGTATCAAGTCGAATCGTGACCCCCTCTTTCCATTCTCCCCATCAGTTGTCCCCCAACTGGATGAATTACCAACCAAAGCCACTGACAACAACTACTACCCCAAGGATATGATCCCAAAGATTTGGTATCAAAGCCACCAGCAGTCGAGCACATCTCATCATTCCGGGGTGTCAACATTCCAATATTACCGCCTTCAGGATGGTCACAGATGCCATGAAGGAGCAAACAGCATCCACAGTAAACTCGGTGATCGTACCAACAGAGTGCGGCAACACATGGAATCGCGCAACAAAGGTATAATGAAGACAAATATCTTTTACCCTAGGCTCCTAGCTTTCATTGATCTCAGAGTTTGACTTGACATCAAATTGCTTGGACATGCGCCACACTATTAACTAGATCTCACTAAGGGGGTGCAACAACAACATTTACACTAGAGACAGAAAGATATGTAGTCCGGAGCTCAACTACAAAAGAAAAGATATAATGGAAACTGTCAATTTGCATTGGGACTGATTGTTCAGGACGCATAGCGATGTTTGAGAATTATGAGTGAATTATTGTAGTAATTGCATTTGAGGCCTCAAGAATCAAATAATTTGTAACGGCATAGCATTAGAAAAAAGTAGCATCATAGTAGTACAATCATAATACCTTGAAATGCAATACGTCGATACTAGCGTATTAGCATAGTGGAGGAGTCAACTTGTATGGTTTGCTGTTAAGAGTTACTGTATGTTTGGACATCCAGACAGACCGCGAAGAAACGAATCGAGGGCGAGAGAAGGGGTGTGGACCTGGTGGATGGGCGGGTACATGGAGTTGGTGCAGACAGGGCACTCGAGCAGCTCGTGCACGCTGGTGGAGGGCGTTATGAGCGGCCCCGCGACAGCCCCGCCGCCCCCAGAAACGACGACCACGTTCACCGCCGCCGCCGCTGCCGAGGACGGCTTGGGGAGCGGGCGGGGGAGGTGGGACACGGCCTCGTCGTCGGAGAAGGACACGCACTCGATGCTGTGGTCCATGATCTCCATGGTGGCCCGGAGCGGAGCGGATCGACCCGAATCGCGCCCGATTTCGAGATAGAACTCTGGCCCTGGTCTGGGCGGGCCGAGGATTCGCCCCGGCGGCCCTCGTGGATTCGAATTCGAGGAAGAAGAACTGAGCAAGGGGAAATGAGGATGGGGAAGATATCGCACAGTTTGGTGGTGGTGGTGGTGGGGCACTTGATTGTGTGTTATGGCGTGGTGTGGGCCCGCGGGAGGTTCGCTTTTGCTTCGCTCGTTGCGCTGGTGGGTTTATTACAGGTGCGGTGCATGTTCAAATTTGAACTTGTCGCCAGCGGCGCGTGCGGTACGAACAGTCGACTTGGAGCAAGCTAGTACAGCTTTATCATCGACTCAAAAGGAGGCACATCTAGGAAAGGCAAAGTGAGGCCCAAGTGGAGTAGATACTAGATAGTAGTACAGGCATGTGCTGATTTCGATCAAGTTTTGAACAAAAGCAAAGGAAGTAAAGGGGCAGCCTCTTTTTTTAAAACTTTGATCACACAAATTTGATCAATGATAGATGTGTCATTTGTTATAAAATTTGTATCGTTAGAAACTTTATTCGAATACAAATTCAGTGATATAACTTTCGTGATAATCCATATTTTCTTGGTCAAATTTATGGTTAAACATGAACATTGAAAAACGTGTGTCCCACCAAAATGGGGATGTAGGGAGTACCGTGTAATTTTAGTTCTTCAAATCGGATTCGATGGTGGAACCTATCTGGGCCACATCACCTCCACACTTACCATATCATTACATCCTTCCAAATATTAGATTAATTATTTAAAGAGCAAGAAAATAAGGGGATATAAGAAAACTCGCATCAATATTAATGTTATCTAACCTATTAGAGGAATAAGTCCAACCAAGGAGCTATATGCAAGTCAAGGGGCCGCCGTCCTAGCCCAAGAATTTAGCAAAAAAAAACCAGTACTGTTTGGCCCATTTTCGCCCAAAATCATTAGTACCTATCCCCCCCCCCCCCCCCCCCCCCCCCCCCCCCCCCCCCCCCCCCCCCCCCCCCCCCCCCCCCCCCCAATTAGATCATTTGCTCTTACCTAACAACTCTTAAGAAATCAGCAATAAGATCATTTTCTCATACCTAAAAAAACTTTAACGAACAATAATTATGGTACAATCTTGAGTTGCATATGTGAAAATTCAAAACAGCTCATGAGTTGCCTGTTTTAAAAATTACTAAAAAAATTGAAACCTCAAAAAACTCTAAAGAAAAATACAAATGCATATAGAAGTGTAATACGTGAGTAAGAAAATTCATCAACATATTTTTAAGCTAAGTTCCAAAAAAAAGCCAAGAAACTGGAGCAAAATGGAGTAGTTTTCTTCTTTTGGAGCTACAATTTCGTCTATTTGGGTAATTTACAGGTTAATATATACCTAATAGGATTTGCATATATGTTGAAGATATCTATGCGAATATACATAAACAAGTTTGATTATGTACTAAACTGGGAAGGAGATGGAAGCGGAGATCACTAACTATTTTTGCGATCTTGTTACATCCACTATAGGCACACATATTGATGAGCTTCTGGACAGGTGTTCCCGTAGGTGTCACCGGATATGTATGAATCCCTTCATGAATTTTCTGCAGAGGAAGTAAAAGCGGTGTCGGATTGTATCGACGGTCTCAAAACTTCAGGTCTAAATTGTATGCATACGGTGTCCTATAAAAAATACCGAGATCTAATTGGTGATCGTGTCATTGGGGAGGTGCTCCAGGTTATCAATGGTGGAGATTTTTTTCTTCAATAAAGGGCGCTTTATTACTCAAAAGATTCGAGCATTACAACTGATCTCTGCATAACCAAGATGCAAACAACTCAAAGAGGTTCAAAAGATAAAAACAAAAACCGGCAACAACCAGTAATCATAGATAAACAGTTTATCAACTAAGGCGAAGGAGGGCAAATCCGTAGATCACGTTGCCACAAATGTTGGGTAAAAATGCTCCTTGCCACGTCCTCCAACCGTGTAGACACTTACCTAAATAAGTCTCGATTCTCTGAATGGTAGAGATATCTCAGCAATTTGAAAAGATATTTGTGTGGTTTTGATTCCGAAGGTAAAAAAATCCAGAGGGATTAAAGGATCTTCGTCCAAGTAAGTTTGTGCAATGTCATATAAAAATTGGTGACCAAGGTTTTAAAAAATAGATTAAAGGTTATTCTTCATGATATTATTGCTCTTAACCAAATTGCCTTCGCCCCGGTCGTCTTAATGGATTAAGGACATGCCCTTTAATCCACCGATAGGAGCTGTTGCACAGCCTCACGTGGCTATTTACGTGTGATGTGGAGAAACCAAAACTTGTGGCTTCGAATACTATCATCTTCTTTACGCGAGATAATTCTGAACTAATTGAATTTAGGCGGGTCAAAACAGGGGCGGATCCAGGATTTGACCATAGGGGGGCGAAGGAGACATGACTCACATAAGATATGTATTTTTTTTCGATATGTCAATATATCAAGACATCATGTCCCGCACAATATCTTGTAGCAACATATTTTTGCAGGGACACTCATTTCCTTGTAATTTGTAAGACATATAAGAATAACAATATACACATGTTTGCCGGTGATCGGTTTAGATTTCGCCCTACAATCCTAAAAGTTGTGTACAATTAATAATCTCATGAGAGCTGAACTAGACATGTTGAAATGAATTTTCTAGGATAAGGTTTAGAGATTGAATTGGAGTGCTTTGAAAAAGCAGTATGTCCTATTGTTTCTCTTTATTTATTTTTTAAACTAGTGAAGTACCACTAAATTGAAGAAAAACATAAAGATCTCTATCGCTCTTGTAAGCATTTGTACAATTGTTACTAATGCATTATTAGGTATTACGAGTTTAAGACATAAGATAAAGATACATACATACCTTGAGAAATTAATCTAGTGCTAAATTCACTAGGCCAGACGGTGGTATGTGCATGCGGCAAGCCGGTAATGACAATCAGGGGCGGCTGTCCTTAATGGGCGAGTAGACACGAGTAACAGAGGAGGAGGAGACGTAACTATCACAGGATGCAGGCACATCATCACGGGAATTGACAGTTGATCGAGGATCAAGAGACAGAGTAATGGCCGGCGGCTATGCCCTAGATCATATTGCGATCAACCCTCGACTAGATGGGCAAGTTGCGTTCGTGCATATGCGTTTTGCGCGAGCTGGGCCATTTAGCTAATGTACGTGTTGGCCTTGGCCCATGCGGCAGTAGGCCCCAAGTATATAGCTGGAAACAAATCAGGATTATAGTTCCTTAATTAGCGTAATTACCTACGACATTAGTGCTGACCCCTTCTACGACTTGTTGAGGGGGCCTGGCCACCGCTCGCCCCCCCCCCCCCCCCCCCCCCCCCCCCCCCCCCCCCCCCCCCCCCCCCCCGGATCCGCCACTGGGTCAAAATCTAAATATGAAAGAAATGTTTTGTTCTTTTCTTTCTCAAATCAAGTAACAGGCTTGTATCACATTTTCTAATGGGGAGCGCTGAGCGTCCTCCGGAGGATTAGTTTCCCCGATCCTCCGCATTGAGAGATGGACACGTGTCATTCACGTGATCAGAAGTCACCTTTTACTTTTCATTCACAGAAAAAAGAAAGCAACAAAAAATCTCCTCACGCCCATGGTCGCGACCATGCGCCTTCAGAACCTAGCTGTGATCTGTTACCGTCGCCAGAGATGACATCGTCGCCGGAGAAGATGCCGTCGCAGCTTCACCGACCACCGCCAGCAGCACCGCCACCTGTCTAGCAGCACCACGATCCACCAGCAGTCGCCCACCACCCCTTTGCAACATCCTCAACTCCGACGGTAGCACCACCCTTTGCAGCATCCTCAACTCCGGCGGTAGCACCGCCGGATCACTTGCAGCTTCCTGGTCTCCCGCTGGTAGCACCAACGACGGCCAGTAGTAGCATCGTCGGTAATCCCTTGTAGCAACCTGAAAATCCATTGGCAGTAGCACCACCGCCATTGCTTTGTTGCAACACCTCCCACCTCTGGCAACACCAGCTCTCGTCGCTGGGAGCATCACCTCCCGTCGCCGGTAGCACCACATCCCGCCGGCAGCACCACCTCTCGCCGTTGGGAGCATCCCCTCCCGCTGCTAGTAGCATCACCTCTCGCCGCTGGGAGCATCACCTCCCGCCGCTCGGAGAATCACCTCCCGTCGTAGGCAGCACAACCTCTCGCCGTAGGGAGGATCCCCTCCCGCCGCTAGCAGCCCCACCTCCCACCGTAGGCAGCACCACCTATCGTCGAGGGTCGGCCGCCCTTGCAGCTCCTGCGCCCACCCGCCGACCACTGCGGAGATGGAAGCAGCGGCAGGCCGCGCCCCGCGAGAGAGGAACGACGGCGGCGCGTGGGCTAGAGACGGACATGGAGGCCGGCCGTCGCGGTCGTCGACACTGGAGACGGAGATGGAGGCGGCCGTCGCAGTGGTCCCCGTGGAGCGAGGTGCGCAAGGACCGGCCATGGCCAAAGAGAGACGAGACGGCCGTCCTCCCGCCAAAGCGCCTCCATCTCCGGCGAAGGCGGGGCGCCGGGGAAACTACGGCGGCCTGCAGGATTTTGCTAGATGGCTTTCATGGGGAAATCCGGTGGGGAGCAAAGCAGAGCACGAGAGAGACGCGAGCGATAAAGGAACGAGGAACGAGTGGCTGGAAGTAGATTGGAACATGGTGTGCGGGGCCCATCCTGACGAGGTGTCGCGATACAGGGACACGTACGCACGCACGTGTCGACCCGGAGGATGCTCTGGTGCATTCCTTACCGACAGAAAAAGATTGCAGTCAGGTTGATAATAATCGAGTGCCATTACTTGGTCGGTCCGAACCAAGGAATCCGTTAGAAATGTTTTGAAATGGATATTGTTCTCTCTTTGAACAGGGATTGCTATATGAAAAGAAGTGGAGTTTGATCCTCCGGGGAACACCTGCGTTTTCCTTTTCTAATCCTGATTCACGTGCTTTTGGTCCCTGATTACACATTTCATAATTTCATATCCATTCGTTTCTTCCTATTGTTGTGTTTTTTATCCTATTATCCACAAATGTCCGGGAACAGATATTGTGGCAAATATCAGGAAGCTAAATACGTCCTGAGAAACTTCAGACTACTAGAAGTTGGTTAAAGACAAATATGCGTTCCCCTTTAAAAATATGCATGGAAGAGGATCTGCCCGTCCCATTTAGGGCGCGTTTGGTAGCCTGCAGATAGGCAGGCCAGGCCCAGCAGCTGCAAAGGCCCGACGTTTGGTTGCCTGGGCGACCTCCCGGGCCAGGCCAGCACGCTCATCAAAGCATCGTCGGGCCAGGCCCGAGAGGCACGCTCAGATCGAGCGTGCCCCTGGAGCCTGGCTCGTTCTCTCAACCGCGGCTGCAATTTCGCCCCCCTGGCTGCAGGAGCTCGTGCGACCATGGAGATGGCGGGAGCCCGCGCGCTGCAGCGAAAAAGGAGGCGGGAGAAATTCGGTCACCTCCCGCCGAAACTCCACCCTATTTACACCTTCTCCGGTCACCGCCCAATTTCGAGCCACCATTTCCCCCCTCGTACCGAGCTCTCACCTCTAGTCGGCGAGCAAGTAAGCGGCACACTCTTCTCCGGTAGGCGGCGGCGGTAGGGGTGACTACGGCGGTGGGAGTTCCTCTTCTTCCTCGACGTGTCCTCCTTCGTCCTCAACTGCACCGATGGCTGTAAGTAGAAAACCCCTTTTCCTGACCTAGATCTGCACTTCCGTTGATCATCTTGTAGATCCTTGAGCATGTGTAGCATCTCATAGATAGTTGAGCATGTGTACCAACTTGTAGATCTGTTAGCATGTGTAGAATTTGTAGAATCTGTTAGATCTTTGAGCATGTGTAGGTCAGCTAGGTGTTCGTGACCTTCATTTGTAGTACCTTTTGTATGAGCTGCTGATGCATACGATGTTGTACTAGATGCTGATGCGTTACATCATTTTGTTCCTTCTTATGTCATCCATGTTTAGGTCGTGTACTCCTTTTTCTCAAAGCTTTCCTGTTGTTCTATGCGTCACCGATGCAGGATTCCGCCGACGACCTTAGTCAGGCCCTGATCCCCATTGGGGACTCTCGGATCCCTTCATGGGTTGCCGACTCCCAGCTGGAGATGCCAGTACCTCCTGTTGATCCGGCCAGTACCATGCTTGTGCAAGAGTACATCAAATCCCTGGATGCGGCCGTGATTGCCAAGGTGGCGAAGGCTAAGGCAGGGGTCAAGGGGACCATGAAATGGCTTCCATTCATGTCCACCTTTGTGCTAAACCAGATGTGTGCTCTCATCAAGACTGGTGTTAGGACCGACAAGGGGTTCAAAGAATGTCATCTGACAACCGTGGCCAAAGCTTTGTTTGTTCACTGTGGAGCTGAGGTCACTTCTACTCAGGTGTATAACCACCTGAGGAAGTGGAGGCTCGGGTGGCTCCATGTGAGCAAACTTCGTGACTTGAGGGGGCACAATGGTGTGAGGATTCTTTCACTGTCATCCTTGAGAATGACCACTACGAGGGGCACGTCATGGTTAGCACATCATCACTGTCTTGCAAACCCTTAGCATCTACTTGAGTCTAACCTAACAGTGTTGTCCTTATTGTGTTAGGATCACCCGAAGGACGCCGAGTTCCTCAACAAGCCCATTTTGAACTACACACGGATGCAGATCATCTTCTCCTATGGTTTGGCCACTGGCAAGTTTGCCAGGGGGTCAGGGGATCCTTTGGGAGCGCAGACTGACTTCAGCGAGACCCAGGAGTCTGAGACCATCTTGCTCGATGGTCCGGACAAGCCTGCTGATGGCAATGGAGATCCCAGAGCTGCAGCTGCAGCTGGAGGGAAGAGGAAGATGGGAGCCCTCGGCGACGATGAGATCCAGGTGTTCGCCAGCATGACCGAAGCTGTGAAGGAGGTCGCCCAAGCCATTCGAGAGAGCAAGCCAACTGACATGCACCCTGACCTCTACAAGGTTGTCATGGACGTCGTGGGCTTCTCGGAGGAAGCACTCATGGTTGCTCTGAGCCACCTTGTGGACAACAAGGCACAGGGGGTGAGCTTTGTGGGCATGCATTTGCAGCACAGGACCCTTTGGCTGAGGACCTTCCTTGCCAAGCACAACGCCGATTAGGCGTGTTGCGAGTGGTGGTGCCGACAGCAACATGAAGAAGACGAAGATGATGATAATGTACATTTTGGCTTAGCTAGGGCTTACAAACTTCTCTTGTGGCCTGTATATTTTGATGAGGTGGTATATACTAACCCCTCTTGGATGATGCTGGTGGTAGGATGACACCCGCTTTTTGATGTGGTGGTAGGTTAACACCATAGTGATAGGATGAACTTATGATCCTCCTTTTGTAATCATCATGCATGCTGCTCTACTTTTATGAATTGCTTTCAACTACTGATGAATTCCTATGTATTCATTAATCTCTTATGTTTGTACTCTGTTCATAGATGAACTGGTATGTCGTCTACAGAGGGAGGCGTCCAGGAGTACAACTCCTGGAGAACCTGCCAGGATCAAGTCGCCGGCTTCTCCAACAACAGCTACGAAGGGTTCGAAACATTCGATGAAGCACAACACAACTACTCCAACTTCCTGAATCAGCAGAACGCCATCGAAGATCATGCCGGTGGAGGCAATGTCATGGTGGGCGAGATGATGCTTGCCGATCAGGTGATAGCATAGATGGACAACGATGTCAAGCCTAGGAGGATCAAAGACTTCGTCATCGTAGTTCTCGTTGTGGTGATTGTTAAGCTCCTGCTATTTTAGATGACAGTGCATTATCTTATGTGTAATGCGGTGAAACTGGTAAGCTCACATATTTGAACTTGGGTAACCCTAGTACGACTACGGCGTACAACCAAACACACTGCCTTTGCTTCTACCGAACCAAGTACCACAGTTTGCATATAACCAAACATTGTGTACTGGTTTTCCAAACTGATGCAGTCATACCTCATGCAGGCCACCAAACGCCCTACACAACCAGACTGAGAGGGTGGCTCAGCCAGACTAGACCAACCTAGGCCAGGGAGATGAAAATTGGATGCCGGCTACCAAACGCGCCCTTACCACATCCCCCGTTCACCCTTCACTGGACCATTGTGATTACGTCTACTACAGTGCCATCACTGGAGGATCTGCTGACAGCTTTCCCACGCTTGACCACTTCCTTTGAGGCGAGGCATGTTCAAGACACACAGAAATGCATGGCCAATGTACTTTTTCTAGATGCAGCAGAACCAAAGCCGATTTGCCATGACAAATTACACCCGCAACATGGGCAGGCTGAACTCGTACATGGATGAATTTATGGGCATGAATTTACATTTGAATTGGCTACAGTTACACAGCTGGTAACAAGTTATATACATAGTTACTGTTGTGAAGAACCCTACATGTTGGCCACTCTCGAAGGGGTCTCGGCATCAACCTCAGGTTCTCCAACTGACTGCCGCTGCTGCAACACAACAAGGAACTTTAGGGGCATGCAAACAGGTGAAGCTGGGGTGATCAACCAACACAAAATAAAATAAAATAAAATAAATATGGTCCCAGACTGATTCAGTAAGTTCAGTTTTAATTTTTTTACCCCATACACAAAATTGAAAATCAGTACCCTTCAATCACATGCCTAGCTGTGTCTTTGTCAATTTGGAAATGGATAATTAAGCAAGAAGATTGATAAAAGGAAATGAGATAAATCCAGGGGTTGTCCATGAGGTGCGTGGAAGGAAATGCAGGGCTGTTGCCAAAAGACAAGTTAGAGACACTTGCTGTTTGGGGTCGTCTCTTGTCTCTAGATGAAGGGGAAGATATTTAGAGACACTAAAATATAACTGGACTAGCCTGAACTACTGCAACGTTCTAGAATAGAACTGCTTCAAATAATGTGCTAAATGTGAACTATGCATACAGTGGGTTGTGAAACTAATTTCCTTTCATTAGATGTAGGATTCAATGATAGGTAAGCTGTAGGCAGTAGTGTACAAATGATAGTTCGCACGCACCATTGTCTCTTTATTATGTTTGTCCAGGTAGAGGTCCAATGCTCCTTCACCAGAAAGAATTTTAGCTCCAAATCCATGCTGATTCACAGATCCAACCGACTCTTCATCAACAACAACAGCATCTATTTTGTCTTTTCCGGTTCGTATTTCTGGGATCTGTAAGAAATTTGTTCATTGGACGGTTAAAGGAACAGGACTGATAGATAATGGCATGATGCAAGGGTGCCAATAGTCGTGAAATTTGTTCATTAAGAATTAAAGTAACAGGACTTAAGGATGATTAAAGTAACAGGACTGCACCCATTAGTGGAGTAATTCTGGAAGTCTTGAACCAAAAGATACCCGTGATACATTACCACTTACCAGGTGCCATAATGGCGCTCCAAATTGAGACGTCCTAAATTCTAATAACACCAAATTTACAAACTCCAGCACTGCAGAAAGAGAAGAGTACACACCTCATACATTGCTTCAGTCAATATAGTCTCCAGAATTGACCTTAGACCTCGAGCCCCAGTATTCTTTGATATTGCTCTTTTGGCAATAAGCCGTAAAGCTTTCTCGGTAAAATGCAACTTCACCTACAATCAAACGACACAATATATTAAACACGCTTAAGCGGGTGTACTACAATAGCATTTTGACCACAGGCAATGGTTGAAAGTCAATGAGAACATTCTCGCTTACATCATTCATTCCAAATAACTTTGTGTACTGCCTGCCAAGGGCGTTCTTTGGTTTTGTAAGAACCTGCAGAGAGTGCACATAAGAATTAAGCAAGACAGAATATAAATCGTCTATCTAGGAACCAAGAATGCTTAGCACAACATATGAATATCACTTGAATTTTGGCACATTTTGCGATCAAAAGCGATACCCTGAAAACAAGGTAGCAAGTCATGGCATGTATCAAGCAGGGTTTTCAAGCATAGTTACACAATTCGTTACAAGATGCGTCAAAGCCCAATCCAGATCGATCAAGCCAGATCAGGGTTCGAAATCACTCGCGATCAGTGTGAGTTCGCTCCCCGAATCAGCAAACCCTAAATCCAAAACAGAACCCATCTCGTCTTGTAGGTGATTATGGTCCTTGCAGCGCGTCGCTCAGCCCACTTCCCGGTAGAGCCACGCGACAAATACGCAAGTCGGCAGGATTAGCCTCCTTGACCGGTGTCATGGCCACGTCGGGACAGGGAGGCACCCTTGGAGGAGGGATAGGGGATGGCTGCAGCAAATCAGTGACCAGCTTCACAAGAGCCTGAGCAGAGACAGTGGGTATGTGGTCTCGGGTTGAGCTAGTCATACGTAATATGTGGGCTAGTTGGGCTGTCTGTATACCAGACAATAAATTACATTATATGATATGTTTGCGAATCTGAAAAAGTTAAGTCGCGAAGCTGGTCACTGATTCGCGAATCTAAGATGCGGTGTACCCCTAGTGAATCGGATGTGTATGAGGTAGTGAATTGCGAATAACGAATTAGGAATCGCGAACCAAACGAACAAGCATGTTGTCCCGGGCTGATGCTCTCTCAGCTAGCTACTCTCACGAACACACACACTGTGGAGTGGATCGATCAGTAGTACTGGATGGTCACGTACACAAGTGAAGCTAGATTGCTTGTGTTCTGCTTACTTACATTGATGGGTACATGTCCTATTTATAGGACTTTACAACCGACCTAGCTAGGAAAATATCTACTGGCTTCTACTAGCTTCTACTGCCTTCTACACGGTAACTACAGATTTCCCTTGTTCTGGAAACTACTACTAGCTACTAAGCTACAGCAGTAATACTGACTATGGTAGAATTTTCTAGTGCTGTGTAGAGGGTAAGGTTAAGGTGACGCACAGGATTATTCCAACATTCTCCCCCCTAATCCTGATGCGTTCACTTGATCTTGACGATGCCAATCTTCTCGCGTAGAGTCTGAAACTTGATCCGACCAAGTGGTTTGGTCAGAATGTCGTCGGTGTTGATGTAGTCGACGGCAATCTTGCCGCTCTCGACATTCTCCCGTATGAAGTGATAGCGTGTCTCAATGTGCTTGCTCCGGTCGTGAAAAACCGGATTTTTGCACAGTTGGATCGCTGACTTGTTGTCCACAAGCACTGTAGGGACCATGGGGTCTGTGGCGAAGAGATCCCCGATGAGGCCTGGCATGCTGCGGTAGTGGCGGCAATGTACTCTGCTTGGCAGGATGATAAGGAGACCACCTTTTGCTTCTGAGACTGCCAAGTGATCGGGCACCGATCGAGGAAAAAGAGAGTCCCCATCGTGCTCTTCCTGTCGTCAACGTCACCGGCATGGTCGGCGTCACTGTAACCGACTAGGCGTGCGTTGTCGTTGCCGCCGGAACGGTACCTGCAGCCGTAGTGGAGTGTCCCTGCAACGTACCTCAGAATATGCTTGACGGCGCTCATGTGCTCGGTGGTTGGCTTTTCCATGAAGCGACTGACGTAACCGACGGCGAAGGAGATGTCTGGCCGCGTGTGCACGAGGTAGCGAAGGCTACTGACGATGCTCCTATACAAAGTGACGTCCACAGGTGGATTAGTGCTCACCTTGGAAAGCTTCAGACGCGGCTCCATGGGAACATGCACGGCGATGCAATCTGCCATGCCCGCCTTCTCCAAAAGCTTGCTGGCAAATGCAGCCTGCTTGAGGCTGATCTCCCCCGGTGACTGCTTGACCTCTATGCCGGGATAGAGCGTCAACAATCCCAGGTCGCTCATGCAGAATTTTCTGCTCATCTCCTTTTTGAACTTGAGATAGTCTTGGTGCTTGCGCCTGTCAGGATCAAGTCGTCGACGTAGATGCCCAGGAGAAGCCGCTCGCCATCCTTGCCGCGGGTGTACACAGCATGCTCAGATGGGCTGCGAGTGAACCAGAGTGACACCAGCACGCTGTCCAGCTTGGTGTTCCACGCTCTGGGGGCTTGACGAAGACCATACAACGCCTTGTGGAGGCGCAGTACCTTGCTTGACATGGTGGAGCTCGTGAAGCCCGACGGTTGCGTCACATATACTTCCTCGCCGAGTTCCCCATTCAAGAACGCAGTCTTCACGTCCATGTGATGCACCTCCCACCTTTTTTGTGGGGCAACGGCGAGAAGTAGACGAACAGAGTCCAAACACGCCACCGGGGCAAATACCACGTCGAAGTCGATCCCCGGTCGCTGCACGTACCCCTTTGCCACCAGGCGCGCCTTGTGCTTCAGCACGTTGTTGTTGGCGTCTCGCTTGAGCTTGAAGACCCATTTGAGACCGATTGGCTTGTGACGACCTCAGCTCCTCAAGCATCGCGGCGGGCCAGTGCTCGTCATGCTCCGCCTCAGCATATGTGGATGGCTCACCGGATGAGGTGAGTAGCAGACGCTCAGCCTGGCCTGGCACCAGTGCGTCGGGATCCATCATGTCGAGGATGCGACGGTAGCGGTGTGGATAATCTGGATAGTTGCTTTCGTCGAAGATCTCCGGGTCTGGTGCGGACGGAGGTGTGGCAAACCTCACTTGTTCTGTAGTGCCTGCAGGGTTTGTATTGTGGTTGTCGTGGCTATAGACTTCTCTTCCGAATTGTTTTTGGGCTGAATCTCCCTCGTAGCAGGAGTTGCTGTAGTGGACTGGGTTGGCAAAGTAGGCAATGCGGCAGGTGTAGGTGCATAGTACTCGATGGTGAACTCTCCTCCGCCATGATCTTCCGCCATGATGTGGGTGCTCCAATCCCAACCAGCACTTTCGTCAAAGATGACATCGCGGGAGACGTGAACGCGCTTTGTCGTCGGGTCATAGAGGCGGTACGCCTTACCACCAGGTTCATACCCGAGCATCACCATGGGCTTGCTTCGGTCATCCAATTTCTTCACGTTTGGCGTCGTGATCTTGGCGTGGGCCCTGCAACCAAAAACACGAAGGAAGTGTACATTTGGCTTCGTACCGTGCCACGCCTCGTACGGAGTACGCCCGTCCACGCTCCTTGTGAATGAACGATTGAGGACGAAAACGGCCGTGGTGACCGCCTCCCCTCAAAACTGTGCTGGCATGCCGGTGCCTTTCAACATGCAACGCGCGGTGCTGACGACCGTCTGGCTCCGCCGTTCCACCACCCCGTTCTGTTGAGGTGAGTACGGAGCAGTGAGGTGTCGCTTGATGCCGTGATCAGCGCACCAGTCCGCGAACTCCGTCGCGGTGAACTCCCCTCCTCTGTCGGTGCGGAAGACACACAGAGTGTGTCGTGACTCCACCTCTGCGCCAGCTTGGAAGCGACGGATGGCCTCCGGTGCCTCGTCCTTAGTACGCAGGAGGACGATCCACATGTACCGGTTGTAGTCGTCGACGAGAAGGAAGTAACGATTACCTCCTGGCGTGGGCGGTGAGATAGGGCTGCACAAATCACCATGCACGAGCTCCAGCGGTTCGGTAGCACGGTACTTTGCCACTTGGGGAAACGGGGCGCGGCGGTGCTTGCCAGCGAGGAGACCTTCTTGTTGAGCTCGGCGAAGACAGATGCATCTCCGGTCATGTGGTTCGATGCACCCGTGTCCTGGTACCATGCCGTGTCGGTGTCACTCTCGAACTTGCGCAGCTCGACGTGTGCACGTTCCTCGTTGAGGAAGACTTGCTCCCCCATTGTTGGTGAAGAGGGGTTCGTCGTGTCCACTGCCACTGGCTCCTCGTTATGGGTTGCCATCAGCAGCGTGTTGTCGTCGTCTTCAACCTGCACAAGGTTAGCCGCCTCGCCGCGCTGCTCACGGTCGCGCTTGGCCTTTCGGCACTCTTTTGCCCAATGTCCAGGCTTACCGCAGTACCGACAACTCCCTCTACAGCGCTCACCTGAGCAAGTGCCGCCACCTTGCACACCTTGCTCCTTCCGCCTGGGTGCCGGCTTGCCGCTGCTGTCGCTGCCGCTAGATATGCCCTTTCCGTGTTGTCGTTGATGGATTGCCCATTCCTCCTCTGTGAGGAGAAGCTTGTTGACGTCGCCGCCGCTAGATACGCCCTTTCCGCGTTGTCGTTGACGGCTCGCCCATTCCTCCTCTGTGAGCAAAAGCTTGTTGACGCCGTCGGTGGCATCGTCTAGGTCGTACGCCTCCTCTGCCGTGAGAAGGCGACCACACAACTCCTCGATTGTCAACTCCCGGAGGTTGACAACCTGCTCGATGGCCATCACAATTGGCTGGTACTTGCGCGACACCACGCGCAGGAACTTGAGCACCGCCTTGTACTCACTTATGGGATCGCCGAGGAGCTCAAGATCACTGACAATGTTTGTTAGTCGGATCGAGAAATCTTCGATTGACTCACCAGGGCGAAAACGAAGTTCCTCGAACTCGCGACGTCTCGTCTGCTCCTTTGCCTCGCGTATGCGCTAAGAGCCGAGACGCATCGTCTTGAGCGTTTCCCACGCAGTTTTCGCGCAGTCCTTGGACGCCAGCTCCGGCGGAACGGCACGGAGCAATGCTGCCAGCGCTGCTCAATCGTCGTGCTCGTCATCGGCGCCGAACTCGATGACATCCCACAAGTGCTGAGCCTAGAGCTGGACGCGCATCACCATCGCCCACTCAACATAGTTTGAGCGGGTTAGCATCGGATATTCGGCAGAGCTGGTGCTCTCCTTCACGACACGCTCGCGCACTACCAGCTCGCCGCCACCGCGGCGTGTCGGGCTGCGGCCCCGTCGAGCCATTGGAGATGTGGAAGGGCGTCGCCTTGCGACCGGCGGCGGCGTCTTGGACCCGCTGCGTTCACCCTTCTCGCCGACCTCCGTTGCAACCTTGGACATGGCTCTGATACCACTTGTTGTCCCGGGCTGATGCTCTCTCAGCTAGCTACTCTCACGAACACACACTGTGGAGTGGATCGATCAGTAGTACTGGATGGTCACGTACACAAGTGAAGCTAGATTGCTTGTGTTCTGCTTACTTACATTGATGGGTACATGTCCTATTTATAGGACTTTACAACCGACCTAGCTAGGAAAATATCTACTGGCTTCTACTAGCTTCTATTGCCTTCTACACGGTAACTACAGATTTCCCTTGTTCTGGAAACTACTACTAGCTACTAAGCTACAGCAGTAATACTGACTATGGTAGAATTTTCTAGTGCTGTGTAGTGTTTTCAAGGTCAGTCCATTCAAATGGTATGCAGGCCTTTTCTGGTCACCAAATAAACATGCTAATCCATAAGCCATTAACAACCATCCAGCCTTGGTAAGTTGGTAGTCATTACTAGTAAGCTGATTCAGGCCTCCGCATAGTAACTGAACACTATGGTAGCATATAAACCCATTATGGTTTGTTTCAGATGCTGGCATGTCTTGGCTAAATTTTTGGACAGAATTATGCCACTAACAATACAAACGGAAGAGGAAATTTTGCATGAACCGTGGATTGCTTAAGATAAATGCAAAACAGTGTGCAACTGGGGTAAGACAGTACAAACATAGGACCTGTAAAAGAACCATGGAAACCATAATAAATCGAATCGTCACAGGTCTCATGAACAAAAAGAACCGAAAGGAACATACATGTGCTTGTGCGGTACAACTTACCTCAACAAGTTGATCTTCACTTAGGGAAGATAGACTAACAAGAACTGGAAATCTGCCAACAAACTCTGGGATTAATCCGTATGCAATGAGATCACCACTTTCAACCTGCAGAAATTAATTCCAATAAGAACATCAAATACTCGAAAGCATGAAGCAGAACGAAAACAACAATATATATTCCACTAGTTGGTCACCAACATAGGAAGCAAAATAAAAGACACTTGGCTTTTGACTCACCGATTCCAGCAATGTGGATGTGATCTCAGCATTTATAACACTACCAGTCCGCATATTAGAACGAACTGGTGCTCCGAAACCAATGGAAGAATCATGCCTCCTATAGAAGATACAGGGAAAGCCAAAGTAAGAAAAACCAGTGACACAGGTGAAACGTAAATGACAGTTTATGTTCAACCTTTCAGAAATAGTCTTCTCCAAGTCCACAAAAGCCCCACCGCAAATGAATAGAATATTCTTCGTATCAATCTGAAACGCATACAGAAGAACATAAATGATTTTTTTTCGAGGAAGACGGGGGGATTACTCCCCACCGGTTGTTATATTCATCGAAAGTAGCCTGGCGGGCCATGTTCTTACAACAGATAGAAATTGTACAGGGGGATACAAGGGAAGAGAAGACAAATAAAATACAGAAAAAGACAACTAGAAACAAGAGAGAAAACACTAGGGAGGGGGAGGTTAGCAATGAAGCCCACCGAAACCCCCGTGAGGCCGACACATTGAGAACTCGAGCCAGCCGCAAGAGGAGGTTCTCCGGTGAGAACCTCAGCACCGAAAGCAAGCAGCCAAAAGGACATCACGGGCACGGACGAAAGGCGCGGGTCCGTGCGACGACACCGGTGTGCCGCCGGCGTAGCCGAACGGCGGTGCGCTGCCGAGACCAAGCACAGTCGAAGGGCGTCGAATAGCCAAGACTGGGGCGACGACACCGGTGTGCCGACCCCGTGGTCGAAGGGCAACACAAGCCAAGGCCACCCCAGGAAGTCCGGGGATCAGGTAGCAGAAACGGGGCACCACAACAAGAGCACGCCGAGGGATGTCACCTGCACAGACGAAGGGCGTCGGATAGCTGAGTCTGTGCGATGACACTGGTGTGCCGCCGGCGTAGCCGAAGGACGCTGCACCGCCGAGACCAAGCACAGTCGAAGGGCGTCGGATAGCCGAGACTAGGGCGACGACACCGGTGTGCCGACCCCGTGGTCGAAGAGCAACACATGCCGAGGCCACCCCAGAATATCCACGAGGCTCCACCGGGGCCACCGATACCACAGCCCAATCCTGCAAGGATACGAGCCAAGGTCCAACACGAAGGCAAGAGGCAAATGCCGCCCGATGCATGTCAGGCTCCAAGGCGATGCCTCCAAGGAGGAAGAACGACGCCGAGGCGACGCCATCGCCTGATCCAGGAAGGATCGGAGATTTTGGTCCGAAGCGCGCCGGCACAGGGGAGCATGCCAGGACAGAGGCGAAGGTGGCGGGGCAGATGCAGAGGCCCGGCCCAGCCGCCTCCTCGAGCTGCGCCGGAGGCCCGCGAGCGGCAGAGCCCCACCGCCCCCTTCACCGGCGCCGCGCGGGCTTGTCCGGCGGCAACCTCCAGGGACGGCAAGGGAGAGGGGCGGGGAGGAGGTGGTGGCGGCGGGAAAACTAGGGTTTCGCCCTCCCGTCGCCCAGAGAGGAGCCGACGCGAGGGCGTGGGTTCCGATTGATAGCTTTTTCACATTCACACACTAACATAAATCATATTGAGCAAGTTCGGCAGGCTTATCTGGAGACAGTGAATACAAGTGCAAGTTATGCAAAAACCAGCTGGCTCACAGGTACACTTGGTTGCAAATAAATGCAAGAAATGCCTTGGGTCTTATGGGCTAGCACCATGAGGTGGTGGGCTGGCCAGCCAAGGTACGAGTCTCACTTCTATGTAATTAAATTTATTCCCTAGTTCCTCCTAGGACCAACTCATTTTGGATACAAATAAATGCCTTGGTCCACATAATACAATGATAGAAAAAAAAGCAATCTTGATTCCTTCCCTTTTCCCTTTTAGAGCTAGAAACGGTTGGTCAAAACTGTTGCCGGCTACTAACAGAGCCTTAAAGAGGGACGTGAGAAAAAGACAAAACCACATGTAAATGTGGATACATGCATCAAACACTCCAGGTGCCTCGAGACTGATCCAAGTGACACAATAATTAGAAGATGTGAAGGATGCTTGAATTTCAAAACTGTCTTCCTCCCTCTTCATTGGTTCTCAGCTATACCACTGAGGCACTGACCCTTACTCTCAATGTCCGTCGTCACTCTGGAATAGCCCTTCTGGAGCCCGGGCCTTGGTGACGATAAAGTAAGCTCGATAGGTATGTCCCCAGCTCCGATACAGGACAACCAGCTTCTGAGCTCAATAGGCATGTCCATGGCCAGATACAGAACGTATGCAGACTAGGAGCTCATCCGAACAGAGACTGGCCTTTCTCTCGCCACATGCAGCTGCATCTGCCGTGCCCTGAGACCAGAACTGAGCCATGTCTCGCTGTTGCCATGACTACTGCTTGTGCTCCTATGAGACTCGATCCACCTCCACTCACTGGCCAATATCCCACCAGCAAAGAGGAAGATGTACTCGTGGGTGAAGGTGGGAGGGGCGAATTTACTCAAACTGTTGCCAGTCCTATTTAAGAAATTTGCTAGCTATCGATGCTATGTTTGCAAAGTGACAAAGAGATGGTGCTAGATTAACAGTTTTCCCTAAAAGAACAAATATCAAACAGCAGCTAAAGAACAAAATTGGCATGCAAGGTACCTGGGTATTATCACCCCTTGGGTGCCTTCTAGCCCCTTTCTCAGGAACGCTCACGACCTATCTTGACAATACATAAAAACAATTGGAAGATCAGTAAGCAGTTAACTTGTTGTGCATATTAGTACTTCATGTTCTAATATTCAAGGATACTAAGACACAAACACCTAACAAGAAAAAACCCTTAAAGTCGAGAGGAGATCAATCTATAATCTATACATGTCAGTACATATTTTCAGGAGAATTGATGAACTTCATAAAAATAGATATCATAAAAAACCTGAAAAGCTTATTGCGTCAATGACCATGCCTAACTTCATAGACTAATCAATGTGGAGTAAATAAGATGATATGACCATCATTTGCATCACTAGTACAATTACATGGCAAAGGCAACCAACCCATGATACTTAAAAAGGTTGCGCACCAGGATCCTGAAATTGACCGCTGAGTCTCTGGAAATTCTGTACGAACTAATGTATACTTATATAAGCACACGATTAATTTACGCTGATCAGAAGCCCATAAAGTACTACGAACACAGTGGCGCACACAAATTCATGTACAGAAGTAAGGGGAAGGTAGCTAGTTGTCAATATAATATGTAGAAGATTGTTAGTCTTAAAGATTACAATATATACAATATTAGAAAGTGGCCAATTGTATTTTATGTACTCCATTTCAGAACTGAATAGAACACACATATTACAGATTTACAGTGAAACCTAAACCATATCACGTATTGACATGTTAGCAAACAAGTTTGCACACAATTTAATAAACACTCGATGTCAGCAAACAACCAGCTATCTTAACTCTTTCTTGTGCAGTAATTGAGTAATGATGAATGATCAACCGATGGCATCAAAAGTTTACAAACTCACCGTTCCCTCGAGCATTTTTAATAGCGCCTGTTGAACACCTTCACCTGAAACATCTCTGCTAAGGTTGATACTTTCAGCCTGCAAGGCATTGGAAACTTTATAACCAACATATAAAATATATGATAAATGCACAGTCCAACTGTGCATGTCATTCTGATTCAAGTACCTTCTTTGTTATTTTATCAACTTCATCAATGTAGACGATTCCTTGCTGAGCAGCAGCTATGTCAAAATCGGCAGCCTAGGGTCCAAAAGAAAGTATCAAAGAAGTGCTTTCAATTCAAATTTTAAGGAAGGTATAACATGCTAGAAGCAGAAGTGGCAGAAAGAAATTCTAAACTCTTGGCTACTTATTCTAACAAGATCTACATCCCCTTAAAATTATTTGTTAAAATGCCATTAGATGCTTTACAGCAATCTACATTTTTTGAAACAGACATTCATCGAGACTGACACTGCGTTTGGATGTAGGAAAGATAGTCTGGAATTGAGGAATCTGGAATTGGGGCTCAAATTCCGTTATTTGTACTGGCTACGGAATCTTGGCCTGGAAACGTCGACCAATTCCGCGCGCAGCCCACCGCAGTGTCCGTTCGGGCCGAAACTTTCCGAGGGTCGAGCCTCGGAAAGGCACGGAAACGCCTCTGCCTGACTCGCTCCCTCGCTCGTTCCCCTCGCTCGCTCGGACGGGAAAAGGAGCGGCCGCCGACGGAGTCCATCTGGAGCTCGCCCCATCCCACGGCGGCGCCGGCGGCCAAGGTACCTTCCTCCTCGAGCACGGCCCTCCTCGAGCCCGGCCTTCTCCGTTCCCGTCCGTCTCCCACGTGTGGCCTACATACCTAACCCTAGGGCACGGCGGCGGGATGGGCGCACGGCGGGATGCCTTCCCAGTTGTCACCTCCATTGGGCCGGCCGGCGGCCAGGGGCGTCTCGCGCGCCGTGCGGCCAGAGGACGACCCGTTCATGGCTGTGTACCTGGCCTGCACCAAGAGCACCGGCCGCGACCCGTTCTGTGTGTTCTTGATTCGGAATTTATTAATTCTGCAACTGATTTGCAGCAGCAATCTTCATCTTTCTATCTCTGGCCAGCCCCATGAATCCAAATAGAACCGGATTTTGCTTCCCAGATAGCCAATGGTGTCAATTGTTGATTTCTTTGTCAACGTGTTGGCTTCTCTGCACAGATTCATTTAGTTGATGCCGTCAGGAAGGTTTTGCTGGTTAGAATCGCATGAAGAATTTCCTTGGTTACCTGCGTGTGCTTGGCTGTTTGCTAGTCTGCAGCTAATATTGATTCGTTGTAGCTTGTAGGTTCTTTTCAATGTTTAGTTAAACTTTGTATGCATGTGTGATTCTACAGAATGCAGTGCATGTGTTGCCTGCGGTTAGTCAGATGTTCTTCCCTGCTCCTCCACTGATGCAGATTAGTTGACCTCGAATTTTTAATGTCAATATTCAAGTGTACACATACTATATTGTTCATACATTACACACGTTTATATGGTCCAAACTCAACAAAACATCCAATTCCATGGTGTACACAACCAAACAGGAATTGGAATCGTGTGCTACCCTTTGATTCCAATAGTAAATTTCATTCACAACCAAACAACGGAATTCGAATTGGAGACCATTTCCTTTCCATCTTGGAAATGGAATTGCTAGTCCAATTCAATTCCCAGCAAACTTTCCTACATCCAAACACAGTGTGACGGAGTTCATAGCCAAATTTGTCAACATGTATGTTATACACACAAGGTGAAGAATATGAGCAACAAATTGCTCCTGGTAACATTAGAGACAGTTTTCTTACTGTTCTAAAAATTTGACAACAAGTTTTCTCATATCCTAAAGAGTTTATAACAGGGAGACAAGCATGAAGGTCATATATACATATATTGTCATAGTGGATTTAATGATACGCATCATTCCCGCACTGCATGTGTGCTCAGCTTGAGGCGCGATTTACATGCATTGTTGCTTACCATCTATGCTGGCTACAGTAAACAAAATAGATAGATATTGGATTTTTTTTCATTTACATGGATACACTATAATTTTTAATACAATAACAACAACTAAGCCTTTTGAGGCTAGATATGAAACCCACATAGAAACTTGTACATGAAACACTATAATTTTTAATATATTATTAAATTCCCTGCATATCAACTACTACTGTGTTAACAAGTTTATGGGAAAAGTAGGAAAATTTAAGGTTATTGATATAAGCAACAGTAGGATATGACAATATGGCAAAAAATTAAACAGGTATAAATTCCATATAATAACACAGGGATCGGGTCATACCGCTAGGAGTTTATAGAGAATAGATTCAACATCCTCACCAACATATCCTGCCTACAGTACAGAGAGGAAAATAGTTAACAGAACTGGTGAAGCTGCAGTAAGTAGCCAAGTCAAACAACATTTTTACATTTGTGACAGATAGTGATTGAGGATTCTATGCAAGACAGATGGGAGTAAAAAAACTGAGAGATGTTTATAGCAAATGATAATCCAATGTGCAAATGTTGCCCAAAACCAGGCTCCAAGAGGAGATAGATTGCCTATGAATCTGTGTCCGAACGCTGCAGTGTCAATGGTGGAACCCAGTTGCCAAAGATTTGGCGAGGGCTCTCAGCATATGAATTTTCTGGGGTCCAAACTCTGAGGCAACTAAGGGCCTTTGGAATGCCAGAATGTAAAACATAGGAATAGGGGGAAATATGAAAGAAATATAGGGAATCCACTATAGAAGTATGATATTAGCTTTACATGGTATTTTGGGAATGGCTAATGGATATTATGTGTTTATTCTCAATCAAGCGAAAGATCAACAAGTTCAATTTGCATGCCATTGACAATTGGGTCTGGTTAATAACTTCTCCTACCCGTCAGGCTAGAAAAAAGTTTCTTCTTTTATGACAGATGCGGAAACAGTTTATTTTTTTGGAAAGAAAATCTACCATCTTGTTATACATTCCCATATTTGCCATGCTATGAGTGGTCGTGAACAAAACTGGATTTTGCTGCGGGTTTTGAGCTAAAGGCGGTATGGTATATTTGCCATGCTATGAGCGGTCGTGAACAAAACTGGATTTTGCTGCGGGTTTTGAGCTAAAGGCGGTATGGTATATTCCGGCGTCCTTTGCTTATAAAAAAAAGAGTAACAAAAGGAATAAAAGATATTCCTATTCCCTCTTCTTCCGGGAGATGGCAGTTATCTATATTTAAAAATAATAAAGAATATGGCATCTTCTGGAACTTTTTTGGAACGAATCCACTTTTCGAGGAAGATGGAACATTTTGGGATACTCCGTCTGGGCGCACTGGCAGTGAACACCAGCTTACGATCAGCTATGTGGATGTCCTGCGTAGATATGTGGCTATTCAAACCATGACGCTGGGTTTCACACAGAAACTACTCCACTATTCCTCTTGCTTTTCGCCCATTGCCTTGGATCTGCGCGAAAAAACTGAGCTCATTGTCTTGTTTCAGATCCTATGGAATCCACTGATACATGAAACTTCCCTTTGCTTTTCCTTTGGTTTACTATTCATTTTTGGTCCATTCCAAACAGAAAAACTAGAGAACCTTCCTACAGGAACTGGTTTCCTTTGGAATTTATTTAAGTTTTCTTTGAAGTGAACAGGGACTGGGTGCCATAAATTGCAAGAAATTGTGCAATGTCATCGGTGGACCCTCAGCTTAGAGGTTTTGCGGCGTATAAATAGTGTGGATGCCCTATAGTGTTGCTTTAAGATTTGACCAACTTCGCTTATGGAAGAGCATAGACGCAGTGAAGTCCTACTCAAAAAATCTATGATAGTGGCATGCTTTATCTTACGGGCTAAGCACCTGCTACATTAAAAACTTCTCAACTTGAGTGCACATATCACAAACACATGGATCCATAATTCCATCTATGCAAGTTTCACTGCAGCATACTTGAGTGTCTGAAACCTCAGGATATTAGTCCCACTTACAGTATTGAGTGGATAATTAACCTCAAGATGGAAAATTTTACACGTACTATTTCATGGGAATGGAACAAAATGGAATGAAGCAGTAATCAAAGTGGAATAAATTGGACTGATATATAAAGATCATTCAACTAACCTGAGTGAGGGTTGTTGCATCGGCTATGACAAATGGCACATTGACAAATCTTGCGAGTGTTTTTGCCAGCAATGTTTTCCCTGACTTTGGAAAAGATTTTAGAAAAATGTAAGTAAGGCATTCATAATATAGGGAGACATATAGACATCTTATTCATGGAATAAATAGCTAACATGGATATATTATTGCAGGTTTTGTTCCGGAAAAAAGGAATAGCAATATCATGTGAAAGAAATGTAGGGGAGACCGGGAGACTCAAATACTGATCATGCATCAAACACTCTAATGTTGTGATGGTTCTAAATGTGTAGCTATTTCACATGTTAATACTTTGTGCGACTGAAAGTTCTACCATGTGGGTATATAGCATCTCACTACATGACTTCTCATCATTGTAAGATGGACAGGAAATGTTTGGCCCACATTACAACAGCACAACAAGAACTTTCACTTAAACAATGTTAATACAGGTATAAATTGAGATAAATGAAGGTTCAACAACAAAAATGGTTATAAGGCTGTAAACAGATGAGGATTCTCTACCAGCGCATTGTGTATAGTTTGAACAATTGCATCATATAGCACTAACATACTCAATGATCAGAACATGTACCCGAGCCTGTCGGGCCCATCACAAGAATGTTGCTTTTCTCGAGCTCTACCATGTCAGTATCGCTTTCGCTGGAATCCCCAGCAGACCTGCAGTCCATATCTTGAGTTCAACTATCCACCTGATGATACACAGCAACTCTCATAGAACTTATGTTTATAGAATACCTACCGGCTGGAAAATGACTCACAAGATATCCTTTTATAGTGATTATAAACAGCTACAGACAGAACCTGCCAAAAGAAAAAGAAAAACAAGCCGTTCACTTTACACTACCTTTGGGGACAAGAATAGAACATAGGCAGTGATTACCTCTAGAAGTCTAAAGTTACAACATTAAGAAATGCTCATTAAGCGGACGTTAGTGAAAGTACTAATAATTCGTATAACCCAAATTAGCACTAACGAGAAATGCTCAATACTTATTCCATACTACTAGACAGCTGCAGTAAAGGTGGGAAGCACCAAACTTCACCAGCTCCTTTAACGAGAAACGCTGAATACTTATTCACCTTCTTGGCGCGCTCCTGACCGATGACGAACTTGTCAAGCCCACGGCAAATCTCCTTGGGCGTGGGGAACTGCTGCCCCAAGTTGGAGCCGCCCCAGCCCCCACCGGAGCCATCCCCATCCTTGCCATCACCCGCGCCGCCACCGGCAACCCTAACCACATCGATTCTTCCGACGGTGCCCGCGCGTGCACCAGGCGCATCCCCAGGCTGGCGCCAGATCTCCGGAGGCTCCCCTCCGCCGTCCGAGGCGCCGGTACCGCTGTCAGCTTGGGAAACAGGGGGCAAAGGCTGCTGCTGCTGCCGCCGCCGGAAGTAGGCCCATGGGCGGCGATACCCGGGGCTCTGGTTCTGCTGCTCCGAGGCGACGCGGCCCGCATGGATGCGGCGCGCGGCTGAGATCGCCGCGGTGGCGGCAGCGCGCGAACGGACGGCGGCGAACATGGCGTGGACAGAGAGGGAGGGGGAGGTGGGGGTTTCGTGCGGGAGAGAAGTGTGGAAGAGTGGAGGGGAAGAAGCGGCTGCGGGAGGGACTCCGCTTTTTTTTTAATACATCCATTACCATGATATATTTATGGTAGCAAATTGTACAAAATAAAGTCTAAAAGAAACTATCAAATCTTCAAACTCTTTCTCTTTCATGATACAATCTTGTACTTTTCTGAATGCAGCCGTAGAAAATTGACAAAGATACCGAACCACAGACCTGTAAATACCAACGAGGCTTCTCCCACAATTTTGAGCCGCGGTGCCAAGGCTACGTGCACGCACACAACCATTAAAGTAATCAACCAACATCGGCGAGAGTAGCAACACCGGTATTTCAGGGAAAAACAACCGAATAGCCTAGTCGACGTCGCCGGGAGCCGATAGTACGAATCACCATTGTCGAGAACGAAGCAGCCGGGACATATATTGCGAGGACAACCCTTCGCGCGGCAACCATGAGAAAAAATCCAAAATCCATCTGGCGAAGCAATATCCGAAGGACCATACCTAAACAAACTTAATCTTTTAATGCCACCATTTACGTTGGGAAGAAGATCTCGCCGTCGAACAAAGACCGAAAAAATTGCTTATTGTAGACGATGTCATCTCCATTGATGAAGAAGACGGTTACCAAAACCCTAACAAATCTACTGAAACACTACTTGTATTAAAAACTCCACTCATAGATCGGGTTCCCCACCCCTCCCGACGCCGGCAAGGCCGGCCGGAGGAGGGGGAACCGATCTATGGTGGAGGCGGAGGTGGTGGCGGCGCTAGGTTTCCAAAGCAGACCTCTAAAACCCTTGACTTGTCGAGACCTACTGATACATCTCAAACGTATCTATAATTTCGGATGTTCCATGTTGATATTATACCAATTGTTACATGTTTTATATACACTTCATAGCATTTTTATGCATTTTCTGGGACTAACCTATTAACAAGATGTCACAGTGCCAGTTCCTGTTTTCTGCTGTTTTGTATTCCAGAAAAGCTGTTCTGGAAATATTCTCGGAATTGGACGAAACTTGGACAGAACCTTCTATTTTCCCGACACGTACACGGAGTCCAAAGGAGAGACGGAGGCGACCGAGGAGGCAGCCACGCCAGGGGCCGGCGCGGCCCCACCTCCTGCCACGCCGAGGGGTGGCGTGACCCCCTCGGGTGCCTCCAGACGCCGCACTTTCGCCTATATAATGCCTTCGTCCAGAAAACCCTAAATACCCGAGTCTCCATCCACGAAAAGTTCCGTAGCCGTCGCCGTCGTCAACCCTAGTTCGGGAGGGTTCTGAAGCTCTTCCCGGCACCCTGCCGGAGAGGGGAATCATCACCGGAGGGCTCTACATCACCATGCCTGCCTCCGGAGTGATGCGTGAGTAGTACATCCTTGGACTACGGGTCCATAGCAGTAGCTAGATGGTTGTCTCTCCTCCTTGTGCTATCATGTTTAGATCTTGTGAGCTGCCTATCATGATCAAGATCATCTTATTGTAATGCTACATGTTGTGTTTGCTGGGATCCGATGAATATTGATACTATGATCAAGTTGATTATCAATCTATCTTATATGTTATTTATGATCTTGCATGCTTTCCGTTACTAGTAGATGCTTTGGCCAAGTAGATGCTTATAACTCCAAGAGGGAGTATTTATGCTAGATAGTGGGTTCATGCCTCCGGTAATCTGGGCGAGTGACAGCAACGTCTAAGGTTGTGGATGTGTTGTTGCAAATAGGGGTAAAACAACAATGCTTTGTCTAAGGATAAATGTATTGTTTACATTATGCACTTTACTTAATACAATAATTTGTTGCTTGCAACTTAATACCAACGGGGAATACGGATGTCAACCTGAAGGTGGATTATTAGTCATAGATGCTGTTGGATAACGGTCTATGTATCTTGTTGTAATGCCCAATTGAATATCATAGTAGTCATCTTGTCATATATATGCATTGTCATGCGCTCTCTATTCATCAATTGCCCAGCTGTAATTTGTTTACCCAGCATGTTAGTTATCTTTTATGGAGAGACACCACTAGTGAACTGTGGACCCCGGTCCATTCCTTTACACTGATAATACAACCAACTGCAATCATTGTTCCTTTTCATTCTATGCAATTAAACACTATTTCCCACACTATACGTTTAATCCTTTATTTACAGCAAGCCGGTGAGATTGACAACCTCACTGTTTCGTTGGGGCAAAGTAGTTTGATTTTGTTGTGTGCAGGTTCCACGGTGGTGATCGAGTAAACGGCGCCACCAACAACCTTAAGAGGTGCCTTTTACTCCAACTGGATCTGACAACCTTGGTATCTTACTGAGGGAAAACTTGCTGCTGCACTGCTTCATACCTTCCTCTTGGGGTCTCCCAACGAACGTGTGTTTTCATGTCATCACCTACAAGACAATTTCGAGGGACTCCGCTTTACCTAGAGGTAGAGGTAGAAACATGCATACACTCACCCACTCACACTCTACCTCTTTCACAATTTCCAATAGACTGAGCCGGCGGATTAAATCTTGAGATTAACAAAATTATCATGCACGACTCGTTCTAGATTAAAACGTCGTCTCCCACAAAAAGTATTCCAACACGCATGGATATCAAATTTGTGACCTGAACTCCGGTGGACTGGGTACCACGACGTTCATATCTATCCAACTACATGTTGGTTCTCATGGAGAGCACCCCCAACCCGACTTGCCTGATTACGAGACATATATGTTTTCTAAAGTCGAACAATATAAAGTTTAACCTAGAAAAAACAATACTCAAATATAATATTTTATAAATACACTATCTAATGAGACTGATTTACAAAAATAGAGATTGATAGTTTCTTCTAAAACTGTGGTGAAACTTTATATTTATATGTTGTGCAATTTGTTTGGTCACTCGCACAATATTACGTTGCACCAGCCGCAAAAAAACTGGAAGCAATTATTTGGTTAAGACCATTGCATCCCTAATACAACTATACCAAGGTTGTGTGCAGGTTCCACGGTGGTGATCGAGTAAACGGCGCCACCAACAACCTTAAGAGGTGCCTTTTACTCCTACTGGATCTGACAACCTTGGTATCTTACTGAGGGAAAACTTGCTGCTGCACTGCTTCATACCTTCCTCTTGGGGTCTCCCAACGAACATGTGCTTTCACGTCATCAAGCAACTTTTTCTGGCGCCGTTGCTGGGGAGTAAGAGGATTTCTGCAAGGGGAGTCTCACGCTTCCAATCTCTTTACTTTGTTTTTGTCTTGCTTAGTTTATTTTATTTGTCTTGTTTGCTTTTATCTATCAAAAACACAAAAAAATTAGTTTCTTGCATTTAGTTTATTTCGGTTTGTTATTATGTCTAGTTATTTATTCGCTATCAATGGGTTTTCTCTTTGAAACAAAATCTTATTGTCTAAGTGGGTTCACGGAGGAACAACAAATTACTATAAGGAATACCGCTTGTCTCAAAAAGGGAAACACTTATGGGTACAAATATATAATTGAATTGTTTTGCTAGAAACTTGTGCTTTACTTATGATGAATCCTGGTGCTTTAATGAATGTTTTTGCTGTAGAGGCATAAACACCTCCCTTTCCAATGTGATTATAATGATAATGAAATCTTGGCTGCTTATGCTAAAGGAAACTATGACTTTGATAATCTTGAACAAATTGAAGAATTTGTTGTTTTTAAGGGTGCCTATGAAATTGCTGGTTTTATTCAAGATGATGATGCTCCTTGTAGAACTGAGAATTTTGCTATACTTGGTTATTGCCTTGAATATTACAATGATAATCCTTATATCACTGAATTTCTTGAGAAAACTTATTCTCCAGAACAACTTGCTACCTTTCAGGAACCTGTGGGAGAAGAAATTGCTGAACTGAAAGCTCATTGGATGAAAAAGAGGAAGAGAGTGATGAACAAAAGGAGGATCTACCCTAAGATAGTAACTCTTTAACTCTTACATTATATGATTACCCTCCATGCCTACCTAAGGAGGAAGAATGCTATATTGTTGAATGTCATGATTCTATTGAAATATCTCCTTTTGATAAATTTGAAGTAACAAGCTCCTTGACTCAAGAAAAGGAAATTGCAGAAAGTAAAAATGTGCTCCCTAATGTTATATATGATAATGCTCTTGATGATGGTCCTATATTGCCTAATGATATTTATTATACTACTATTGTCAAAAGTGGGTTTAATGACCCCACTGTTTTTTAGCTTAATAAAAATTATGTGTTTGTAGATCATGAAAAGCATGCTTTATGTGATAGTTATATTGTTGAGTTTGTTCATGATGCTACTGAAAGTTATTATGAGAGAGGAAAATATGGTTGTAAAAGTTTTCAAGTTACTAAAACACCTCTCTTTATGTTGAAAGTTTTGAAGTTGCATTTGTTTCATCTTTCTATGCTAGTTGCTTTATGCTTCAATAATTTATTTTTACAAGATTCCTTTGCATAGGAAGTGGGTTAGACTTAAATGTGTTGATATTTGCCTCTTGATGCTCTCTTTTGTTTTTCAACTCTTATTCTTATGAGAGCATCATTAAAATCTTCTAGCCTAGCTAAAAGGCATTAAAGAAAGCGCTTTTGGGAGGCAACCCATTATTTTTTGTTTTCTTTTTTGAGTCAAGGTTGTTTACTTCTGTAACAATTCCTTTGTATCTTTATTTTATCGCATTGTTGTGCCAAGTAGCCTCTAATGAAGATGATGCTAGATTTGGATTTCTGCGCAGGAACAGATTTCTGCTGTTCACCGTTTAATGTTCAAAATCCAGAAAAAATTAAATCTGCAAATTTTTGTGCGTGATCCTCAGATATGTACGCATCTTTCGTTAGTTAAGTTTTTCGATCTGAGCAACGTAAGTGCCTCGAAAAAATTCGTCTTTACGGACTGTTCTGTTTTAGACAGATTCTGTCTTTTATTTTGCATTCTCTCTTTTACTAGTGTTGAGTGGAATTCTTTTTTGGGTGGAAGAGCTTCACATAACATCAGTGGCAGTAGCTAATGTTTAAAAGTAATGGTCATGTTTGTGTCCTTATAGAACATGTGAGTTTTTGATTGTGCACTAACCCTCTAATGAGAATTACTCTGAGTTTGGTGTGGCGGAAGTTTTCAAGGGTCAAGAGAGGAGGATGATATAATGTGATCAAGAAGAGTGAAGAGCTTAAGCTTGGGGATGCTCCCATGGATCACCCCAGCATATTTCAAGAAGACTCAAGCGTCTAAGCTTGGGGATGCCCAAGGCATCCCCTTCTTCATCACAACTTATCAGGTCATCTCTAGTGAAACTATATTTTAATTCTTTCACATCATATGTGCTTTACTTGGAGCGTCTGTGTGCTTTTATTTTCGCATTGTTATTTTATTTTCTGAGATCAACTTGTTGGATCCTAGCAATCTTGTTTGGGAGAGAGACACGCTCCGCTTTTTCATTGAATACTCCTATTCTTCACTTATACTTGTTGAGTATTCTTGTCTAGCTACTGCTATGCTTTTAGCTCCTGTTTTTCATGCATCTCTTGTTCAGAGCTGTTAGTTCTTTTAGAGAAAGTACTCTCTTGCTTCACTTATAATTGTTTGGAGAGTTTGTGTTGAAATAAATTGATTGGTGTTTGGTTGGAACAGAAAATGCTGCATGTGGTAGATGGTATAATGGAAAAGACTTACATATTCTTGTAGATCACTGTCTTGGATAATTTGATACTTGTCAATTGTTTTGAGTTATCAAGTAGTTCATGTTTAAGCTTTTGTATCATGTGGTTAAAACCTATTAGTGAAGAACTACCGTAAAGCTTGTTGAAATTTGGTTTGTATGATTGGTATCTCTAAGGTCTAGATATTTTCTAGTAAAAGGGTTTGGTTAACAAGGAAGACAGTGTAGAGTCTTATAATGCTTGCAATATGTTTTCATATGAGTCTTGTTGTACCGGTTGATATCCTGTGTTTGCTTCAAATAACCTTGCTAGCCTAAACTCTGTACTGAGAGGGAATGCTTCTCGTGCATCCAAAACCTTGAGCCAAAATCCATGCCATTTGTGTCCACCATAACTACCTATATGTGGTATTTCCTTGCCACTCCAAGTAAATTTTTCATGTGCTACCTTTAAACTATTCAAAACTTTATTACTCCTTTTTGTGTCAATGTTTACCAAGCTCATGAGGACGGGGTGGATGTCTTTATGTCACTGTCAAACAGACTTTACCACCGGACTAGCGGCATATACATCCGCTTATCCATTAATTTTGCAAAAAGAGCTGGCAAATGGGGTGCCCAGTCCCAATTAATTACAACTTTAACCGCTTAATTCTCTTCACATTTTTGCCCTGATTTATCAGTCAAGCAATGACAAACAGTGAAATATCTGCATGTGTAAACAAAAGAGAAAGAGGGATGATCTGCCTTGCTGGTAGAAATAACGTCCTTCATGGGAGCCGCTCTTAAAAGTCTGGTTGGCAGGGGTCATATTGTACTTTCCATTTTCTGATTCGTTGACAATTAACAAACACCTCTCAAAACTTTATTTTTACTCTCTATATGATTTCAAAAACTTAAAAAGCTCTAGCACATGATTTAATCCCTGCTTCCCTCTGCGAAGGGCCTTTCTTTTACTTTTATGTTGAGTCAGTTTTCCTACTTCTTTCTATCTCAGAAGCAAACACTAGTGTCAACTTTGGTGCAACAATTTTTATATGCTAGTATATTGTACTTATTATATTGCTTTGTGTTGACAAATATCCATGAGATATATATGTTGAAAGTTGAAAGCAATTGCTGAAACTTAAATCTTCCTTTGTGTTGGTTAAATACCTTTTACTTAGAATCTATTGCTTTATGAGTTAACTCTTATGCAAAACTTTTTGATGCTTGTCTCGAAAGTACTATTCATGAAAAGTTTTTGCTTATATGATTCAGTTGTTTGCTCATTATCTATTTGTTAGCAAACTATAGACCATTGACCTGGATCACTTCATTCATAACATGTGCTTTACAATACTATTTGATCAAGATTATGATGGTAGCATGTCACCTCAGAAATTATTTTGTTTTTATCGTTTTACCTACTCGAGGACGAGTAGAACTAAGCTTGGGGATGCTTGATACGTCTCAAACGTATCTATAATTTCTGATGTTCCATGTTGATATTATACCAATTGTTACATGTTTTATATACACTTCATAGCATTTTTATGCATTTTCTGGGACTAACCTATTAACAAGATGCCACAGTGCCAGTTCCTGTTTTCTGTTTTTGTATTCCAGAAAAGCTGTTCTGGAAATATTCTCGGAATTGGACGAAACTTGGACAGAACCTTCTATTTTCCGACACGTACACGGAGTCCAAAGGAGAGACGAGGCGACCGAGGAGGCAGCCACGCCAGGGGCCGGCGCGGCCCCACCTCTGCCGCGCTGGGGGGTGGCGTGACCCCCTCGGGTGCCTCCAGACGCCGCCCTTTCGCCTATATAATGCCTTCGTCCAGAAAACCCTAAATACCCGAGCCTCCATCCACGAAAAGTTCCGTAGCCGCCGCCGTCGTCAACCCTAGTTCGGGAGGGTTCTGAAGCTCTTCCCGGCACCCTGCCGGAGAGGGGAATCATCACCGGAGGGCTCTACATCACCATGCCTGCCTCCGGAGTGATGCGTGAGTAGTTCATCCTTGGACTACGGGTCCATAGCAGTAGCTAGATGGTTGTCTCTCCTCCTTGTGCTATCATGTTTAGATCTTGTGAGCTGCCTATCATGATCAAGATCATCTTATTGTAATGCTACATGTTGTGTTTGCTGGGATCCGATGAATATTGATACTATGATCAAGTTGATTATCAATCTATCTTATATGTTATTTATGATCTTGCATGCTTTCCGTTACTAGTAGATGCTTTGGCCAAGTAGATGCTTGTAACTCCAAGAGGGAGTATTTATGCTAGATAGTGGGTTCATGCCTCCGGTAATCTGGGCGAGTGACAGCAACGTCTAAGGTTGTGGATGTGCTGTTGCCACTAGGGGTAAAACAGCAATGCTTTGTCTAAGGATAATGTATTGTTTACATTATGCACTTTACTTAATGCAATAATCTGTTGCTTGCAACTTAATACCAACGGGGAACACGGATGTCAACCTGAAGGTGGATTATTAGTCATAGATGCTGTTGGATAACGGTCTATGTATCTTGTTGTAATGCCCAATTGAATATCATAGTAGTCATCTTGTCATATATATGCATTGTCATGCGCTCTCTATTCATCAATTGCCCAGCTGTAATTTGTTTACCCAGCATGTTAGTTATCTTTTATGGAGAGACACCACTAGTGAACTGTGGACCCCGGTCCATTCTTTACACTGACAATACAACCAACTGCAATCATTGTTCCTTTTCATTCTCTGCAATTAAACACTATTTTCCACACATACGTTTAATCCTTTGTTTACAGCAAGCCGGTGAGATTGACAACCTCACTGTTTCGTTGGGGCAAAATAGTTTGACTGTGTTATGTGCAGGTTCCACGTTGGTGATCGAGTAAACGGCACCACCAACAACCTTCAGAGGTGCCTTTTTGAAAGGATCGTATAACACCTAGAGGGGTGGGTGAATAGATGCTACTTCAATGTTAGTACTTTTTATATTTAGGCTTGACACAAAAGGTAAATTCTCTAGATATGCAACTATGGTGAATTTACCTATATGACAAGCTAGCAACTAAGCAAGGTACACTAAGTAAAGACGGTAAACAAGGATAGAAGTAACCGAAGTGAAAGCACGCGGAGACACGGATGTAATCCCGAGTTCCTCCTTTTTAGGGGAGTACGTCTCGTTGGAGAGATGTGAGCTACCACGAAGGTTAAAACTCAACCGCCACAAAGGCGTCACCTTCTTATCCGATGAACCGCACCACAAAGGTTTGGTTCACCTTCCACTATTGGAATCCTTCAAGGCGGAATCCGGAGCCCTTACAACAACGATCCGGGGCACAACCCACAAGAGGATTGGGGGCTCCCGAACAGCTACAAATCTGTCTCAAAGACAACAAATGAGTACAACAAGAAGCTAGGTTTTCCTAATGGAAATCCTAGCCAAGGGGTCCCTCAAGTGAATGAGGGGGAAATGAAGAACGACTTGGTGAAGATGTAGATCCTGGGCTTCTCCTTCAATCCTCCAAGTATCAACGAGTTTGGGTGGAGGGATTGGGAGATCTATCAATTCTTGAGCTTGAAATAATGGAGTTCTTCAATGTGGTCAAGCTACTTGTCCAAAGGTAGGTGAAGGAGTATAAATACTCCTCTCAGAAAACTGGCCGTTCCAGACGAAATATGGCCGCCGCGGTAGTACCGGACTCCGCCCGGTAGTACCGACCGGCGCAGAGTCAAACGTCGTCGAGGTTGGTCAACTGGCCTTCGCTCACCGCCCACAGCGGTAGTACCGGACGAAGCCATGCGGTAGTACCGCGCCACCGGTAGTGCCGGCCCACTACCGGGCCAGTACTGCTAAAAACTGGGCGATGCCAGTACCGAAAATAGGCGAATAGCGGTAGTACCGGGCCTATGGCGGTACTACCGGCTGAGACAGAAAATAGCCCATTTTCTTCCTTCTTCCTTGACAAAAACCTGGGCATATATACAAAGTATAAAAGATGTTCCTGCAACTATTTAACACCCAGATTAGTCATCTAATTGTGTTGTCGAAAAACATCAAAACACTTAGGGAAATGAAATGCTCTTTCAATCTCCCCCTTTTTGGTGTTTGACGACAACACAATTAGTAGCAACATACGGTTTGCAAAAGATAAACGGGCTCCCCCTAGATGTGTGCATTTATTTGAATGTTTGCCTTTGAATGCAAAATACACACTCATCCAAACGGGCGGAGCACCCCTATATTTTACAAGCCATGCAAGTTCACAAGATCAATAGAATAACAACTTGCATAAGATAATATAAGGAGTACTAGAACGAACATATTACAAACACAAAGTCTTTACACGTCTTACACCGTGCACCAACGAGAGTTCAAAGCAAATATCCAAATAAAGATGAAACACAAGCGTCAAAGATCAAATGAAGGGCAAGCTTGTGTTCCTCCCATGCAAATCCCACGAAACAACCTAATAGAACACATTCTCCCCCTTTGTCGCCGAAACGCCAAAAAGGGAGAAGTGTGAAGCTACACGTCCCAAGGAGCATCAAGCTCCACCAAGGTGATGGTGGGTAGATGAAGAAGACGCCAAGAACCGAGCGCCACCAGGAGGAGCATCATCATCGCTCCAGAAACCTTGCTTGGACACCATTCATGCTTCGGGGTGATTCTTCTTCAGAACCATCGGAGACTGTAATCTGCATTTGCCTCATCATCGCTTTCTGACGTTGTGCTGCCTTCTTGTGAAACACATGAGCTTCATATAGACGGTCCTCGAGATCAAGCTTGAAGCAAAAGCCCTTTTCATTTTGATTTGCAGTTTCTTGAACCAAGAAGGTTCCTCAAATGGGGGACACTCCCCCTAGCTGTAGTATCTCCAGCAGTCTCCTCAAAAGCAGCAGCAGCAGCAGCAAATTCAGCCGGAGGCTTTGGCGGATCATGGGACTTGATACGAAGCTGCTTTGGCTTGAAGGTCTTGATAGGGCTGCCATCTTGCATGATGTCTTCCTTGTAGGCATGGAGCCACTTGTGACGGATGAGCTTCATAATGTAAGGCCCATAGATGGGGGCCCTCCTACCGACGACGGTGTTCCACATCTCATTGTACATAAAGTCCATGACATCCAACTTGTTGCCGATACCTTGGTTGACCTTGGAAAGCTTGAGGAGGTCAAACATGAAGCCATGAACTTGATCAAAATTTCCCATGCGAGGAGCAATGGTCTCACGATAGATACGGTGCAATATCTCAAACTCCTTGACAAGGTGCGCCGATTGGCCACAAGTTCCATACTTCATAATGATGGGTTCAAGAACTTTCTTGCCGCTAGAATAGTCGCCCTCATGGCAACGCCAACCACTAGCCTCAAGTTCTCCCTTGTCATCATATCCTAAGAGAGCTCCAAACTCCTTCATGGTGGCTGAAAACTTAGTGCCCTTGGTCATCCATATGAGAGTCCTTTCATCATCGGTGTCAAAGTATACGGTTGCAAAGAATTGAATGATGTAGTACTCGATAAAAGGTTGATGCACCTTCATGATATCCAAGAGTCCAAACTCTTCACACATAGCTAGAGTGTCATCAAAGTAGCCCTCGTGCTTCGGATCTCTCACCCATGACATGTCAATTGAGTGTTGAGGAACAACCTTGTAGTTCTTGTGGAGATATATTTCCTTGTAAATCCTTTCTTGATCATTGGTGAAGAAGTGAGGATGACGGACTTGGTGAAAGAGCATACTTGCTCTTAAATCTATTTTGGAGTCTAATGACAACACATTATCAGGACTAATGTGCGCTTGACAATTGCAGATAAATCTTGTTGATACATTATGTCTTGTGGAGCTTGTTACCCTGGAAATCAGCACAGTGAGCATTTCTGTGTCTGGCGGTAGTACCGCTGTCGCAGCGGTAGTACCGCTCCACCTGGAGCGGGACTCCTGCAGCACAACTGGTACTCCTCCTGGCGGTAGTACCGTGTGGTACCGCTGGCTTCAGCCAGCGGTACTACCGCTGGTGGTACCGCCAGGGGTACCGCTAGGCCGTTTTGGCTCTCTGTATTGGTTGCGGTACCCGCGGTAGTTGCCTCGTACTACCGCTGGGTTCCTTCTTTTTTAAATCGAACGATCCCAGCGGTACTACCGGGCAGTGCCGCGGTACTACCGCTCTGCCTGGCAACTTCGGTACCTCTGCGAGGTACCGCTGCGCTGGGTTCTGCAGTGCACTAGGTACCGCAGGGAAGCAGGCAGCGGTAGTACCGCTGTGCAGTTTTTCTGCACATAACGGTTGGATTTTCAGGGACCCTATATAAAGACTGCTTCTTCTCCAAGAAGCCCAGCTCGACTGAAATAGAAGTCCACCATTATTACAAGCTCAAGAATCACTAGATCTCCCAATCCCTCCACCCAATCTCGTTGATCTTTGGAGGATTGAAGGAGAAGGCCCCGATCTACATCTTCACCAAGCCGTTCTTCATTTCCCCCTCATTCACTTGAGGGACCATTAGCTAGGGTTTCCACTAGGAAAACCTAGCCCCCTATTGTACTCACTTGATTGTCTTGTGACAGATTGTAGCTGTTTGGGAGCCCCCAATCCTTTGTGGGTTGTGCCCCAAGTCGTTGTTGTAAAGGCTCCGGACTCCGCCTCGAAGGTTTCCGATAGTTGAAGTGAACCAAACCTTTGTGGTGCGGTTCACCGGAGAAGAGGGTGAGGCCTTTGTGGCCGTTGAACCATTGTGTTGGTTCACACCTCTCCAACGAGACGTACTCCCCTAAAAAGGAGGAACTCGGGATTACATCCGTGTCTCGCGTGCTTTGACTTCGGTTACCTCTATCCTTGTTTACCGCCTTATTATATCGTGCTTAGTTGCTAGCTTGTCATATAGGTAAATTCACCGTAGGTGCATATATAGAGAATTTACCTTTTGTGTCAAGCCTAATTTGAAAAAGACTAAAATTGGAGTAGCACCTATTCACCCCCCCTCTAGGTGTCATACCGATCCTTTCACTTGGGCAGACCTTTCAGTATCATAGGGATTCTCTTCACAAAGTGTTTGATAGTCAGTGTTTGTCCAAAGATGAAGAGCCTTGCTGTGAGGACCCCGGATTAATTATCCGAGATACTCGTTATGTTTCCTGCAACAGTCCCATGATCAGTGTGCTGTTGCACATAACTTGAGTTGGTATCACAGAACACCCACAAATACCGAATGTATTTACTTACTTGATGGAAGTGATCAGCTTCATCAGGTGCTTGCAGCGGAATCACCAAACAACGTGGAGCCCAAGTCATTCGCCTTAACCCTACAGGCAGCTGACTGGGAAGCGCCCTAGTTCGCAAAGACGCCAGTGAACCCCTCTTCTTCGAACTGCTTCTTCTTCCAAAATCTGGCTAAGACAATAGCCAGGGACGAAACCAATATGAGTACATTTGATTGTACTCGCAAACTACCCCAACAGGAACATGCACTAGTTTTAAATTTTCAAAGACTTTTATTTTTAGGAAAAACCTCACTGAATCTCTATTTAAAAGGAGAAGAGTAGATTTTTAATCCTGTTGAAGACAAAACATGTTGGAAAGTAGTTTTCTCACTAACTTTGTTGAAAAAGGTAAGAAGTATTTTTAAAAAAAAAATTTTGTTTTTTTTTTTCCCGAAAATATACCTTCGTTTAAAAAGGTAAGAAAATTTCTTTTAATCATACACCCCCTCGGTATAGTTGCCTAAAACAATCTTCACTTCATTTTCCTTTCAAACTCAAAACTTTGTAAAACTTGCACATGGTCTTAGGACAGCCTTCCAACTGTCCGTATCCGAGGACTCGGCTATTCGAATGGTTTTACCCTCTGCAGAGGTAGTACGCTTTTCCCACACCCATCCGGTCACTCATCGTGTCAGCCACGTCCCGCCATACCGGAGGTATGCGAAGTTGAGTTCCCGGCCATAGCCTGTCCTTTGCTCATGCTAGTATAGGACCCTGCCGCTACGACACTTTCCACCGACACTCAAATCCTCAGAAACTAAGTGTGGGGACTCGTAGTTCTGCCCGGCGGACCCAAGGGAGCCCTTCAATCCTCTTCCTCCGACACGCTCATACCGGCTTCCGGTAGACTACAATGAAGAGGACCCAGGTCAGGGGGTAGGTCCTCAGACCATCCCCTCATGGAACGAGGTCATCCTCGTTGTTGAGGTATCCAGTACTAACACGAGCAAATTATATGACTACGCCCTTGCCCATATGTGGGTAAATGTGGTCGCACAGGTTATCGGCTGGTAGTCATAGTACTAGGACACAATGTGCATTTTTCGCAAAACAACACCATCCTTCTTTAACTGAGCACCGACCTTCCGGCAGGTCTATCCAAGTACTTTCAAAGGAGTTTCAAGAAAACATTGTTTTTCCCATCCTATAGTTTTAAATAACTACCTTATACTCCTACACAAGGTGGCAAAATAGTTTTTTTCCGGTAGTTTGTAAAAAAGGGGGGGGTTTTTCCAAAACTCATTGTTTCCTTTGAACAACTCTTGAGACTAAAATAGAGGTATATAAATGCAAGCTCAGTGAAGTAGCTTGCCTGGCTTCAGCATAACGTCCTTGGTCTTCTTCTCACTGATTAAAGAATTAAACTCCGATGCTCCTCCAATAAATCCTCTCCACGGACTACTCCGGTATCGGTATTATCTAGCGTCGCAACAGGGAATAACACCATTCAATAAACCAAACAAAACCACAAGTGTTGCACAAACAATTAATAACCACAAGCATCAACTGATTATTCAAGCAACCAATTAGGGTCTACACTCGTAAGGGTCTTTTACAACTCAGGGGTCTAACACTTCGACACAAGCTAGGCCAAGCAATAGGTAGCAAAAGGGATGACATGCTACAACATCAGCAGCTAGGAAATGCTACTGATATTTCAACATCAATTTTGAAATTCATGCACACAAACGATTCTATTAGCACACAACTCCTGAGAGTTAGGAATTCCTAGGAAATACCCATACTAGGGATATTGTTCCCAATAAAATCTAGCAACACTAAATTCTTCCTAGCAAGTGATCCAACCAGTAGCAAGATGGCATGCTACTGATGATCTAGCAAGGCTAACTAAAATCTCAACACACTAAAGAACTTCTACTAGAATAAATCCTATTAACTAGGAGCATCTATAAAAACCCTACCCTGGTACTATTAACACATGCAATACTAACTTTTTCCAAAGTGCTAAGACACAGAGCTAACACACTCCTAATAAATAGTATCACACTTATACATGCTAGAAAATATAAAAGGGACACTAGCACACCCTATATAGTTGGATAAAACTATAAACAATAAAGGACAGAAAAGCATACCACCTAGTTAATTACACCTAAAATAATCTATAGCTCTAAAAATCACACCAAGCTAGGATTAGGTACTCCTAATCATACAGAAGCTCACACAAGTGGATTCACTCCAAAAATCATCACCAAAAATTTTACAAAAATCACTAAAGTGCTACTGGTGTGTTTACAAGAATGAATAGAACTTTTGTTTTAGGATTCATTTGCATACGAGACCAACAGATCTAGAAAGGTATCACTTCAAGCATTCCAGGGAATTTTAGTTTGCAATATTTGGAGTTATAAAACTCTAGTTATTGAATATTTAGTGGAAAATATACTTTCTACAAGATTTAATCTACACAACAAGTAAAAATGTATTTTGGCAAGCAACCAGTTCTGCATGTCTAAGAAAACTCATAGGAACACAACAAAATTTGAATCACTCAATTATCTACCCTAGATCCACCACAAATGATTTAAACCTACACTGCCAGAAACAGATCTATAAGGAAATAACTAAACAACCTTAGAAAAAAAAGATTAACGGGCTGGATCAGATGCACGGCGCAGGGAGAGGCCCATCTCGCGGCCCATGTGCGCTGGCGAAGGGGTACCGGCCTGCGTCTTCTTCCTCGACGCGAGCACGGCACGGGACGGCGGGGAATCACGGCGAGGATGGCATCGGCGGTTCCGGGCTCCTAAAAAGAAAAGGAGATGCCCGTGAGAGAGAGAGAGCGATGAGGGGAGCTCGATGGCACAACAATGACGACGAATGGTGGACGGTGGCCATCGCGAGCTTGATCGACAAGCAGCGGCCGGGGAGGACGAAGTTGAGGATGACGACGGCGATCCGGGCGTCTCTTCTCGATTCCTTGCACGGGGTGTAAGAGGGCGACGCGGTAAGGCTTTTGGTGGGCTCGGATTTGGACGGGAAGGTCTCTATCGCCGGCGAGGCGCGTCGGTAGCGGCGGCCGTGGTTCGTGTCCGTGGAAAAAAAATGGAGAGGGGGAGAGTGCGAGAGAGTGAGTGAGCAGGGAAGCAAAGGAGGCGGTGTGGTGCTTCTTATCGCCTCGCAGGGCAGCAGAGAGGAGCGGGGTCCAGGTGGTGTCGACATTACGCGGGGAGACACGGCGACGACGGGGTGAGGAACACGGCGCCTGTGCCGTGCCGTACCGCTGCAACAGGGAAGATGGGGGACAAGGGAGAGCAGAGAGGGGGGGGGGTGGCGTGGAGTGGCCTGATCTTCTCCAGGGCGAGGTCTGCGTCAGGGGGAGGCAGGGAGAGCACGGCGAGCTCGGCGAGGGAGCACGGCGTCGGTGGCGTGTTGCTCTGCCGCCACAGGAAGTCAATGCACAAATTGCAAAACGCCCCCTAGATTCTTTTTTCTTTCTTACAACTAAGTCCTTTGTCTATTTCTTTTATTTCTTTTAAAACCAGTAGGTTTTAGGGATTTTAGTTGGGGCATTTAACCATTTTCAAATATTCTGAGAAAATTCATGGAGTCTCCTATATACGTGTAGAAGCTCCACAAAAATTGGTTTTACAAAATAAAATGTTTTGCTCCATTTTTGTTCATAGGGTTTAAATAAACTATTTTTGGAAATTAAAGATTTGAGACTCCTTTAATATTTAAAACCAGAGATAAAATAGTTTGTAGAACCTTTGGAGCTTTCTTGACAAATAAGGTAGCTTCAAAATACTTTATCTTTCCATAAATAAAACATTTGCTTTGGAGGAAAATAGAGGAATTGGGAGGGAAATTATTTATGAAGATCATTTTAACTCATGACCTTCATTTCTTTAAAAGAAGGGAGGGGTTTGTTTTTAAATCAACAAGTAGGTTTACTAGAGGAGGGAGTGATATGAATTGGAGAGAATTATCATTTCACCTCCTTCTCTAGAATTTTGATAAAGAAAGTATATTGGTTTTCATAAAATAGAGGAATAGATAAAGAGGGAGGGTTATTGAAACCATCTCCCTAAATTTTAGGATTTTAACTTGGGTGCCTAATTGTAGAGGATTTATTCTCTTCAAGTCACCCTCCAAGTTTGGTGGCCAAGGGTGTCCTAAAGTGGTAACAACTCCACTGAGGAATCATCCTCACAAGAAGATCACACACACAGCAAAATCACAGCAATAGCAATAGCACCAAAATACCTACAACACAACCATATCCACAACTCAAACAAGACCACACACTTCAAACCACCAGAATAAATCACACACCTTTTTCCATAACTAACAATGCTACTTTGTAAAAATGGTCACACTCAATTATGACAAGATGTTGTTTAAGGGATAACCCACCCATAACTTAATAGTTTTCAAAATGGTCTGATCAGGAGAAATATGTGAGGTAATATATTTCCCACTAGTATTTCTTTTAAAACTGAATTGAAACATAGGAGTTTTTTTTTTTTTTTAAATAGGAATTTGGAATTGTCAAGGTGGAAGAAAGGATAGGAGATCACAGATAGCTCTCCATACTTTATAAGCATGAAGTTTTTGGGAAATACTTTTACTGTCTCAATTTAAAGGATATTTTATTTGTTGCCAAAACCAAATCATTGTGGAAATAAACTTTTGGCCAACATAAGAATGGAAAAGATATATGGAATATATTCTTGTCATAACATGGTCACCAGTGTTGTAAATATATTTTTACTTAGGTTGATTTCTTGAGTTGACATTTACTAGTCAACCACTCACAACCAACAAGTTACACAAGGTTAACGGAACAAGATAAGGGAAAACACAATCATTTGTGAAGTAATTCAAAAGTTTTTGTTGGTTCCGAAATTTGGGTCTTGTTTACCCTTGTTATAAATTTGGGATGTTACACTTGCGGACATGGGGCTGCCTTGGATTCTTAGCAGCAACAGTCTTGGGCTTAGAGCGAGTCCGGGCAGTGGACCTAGCAGGCATCACCTCTTCTTCTTCCTCAACATCCTCAAGATCCTCTTCCAAAGTTCTTCTCTTCTTACTACCACGACCACCACGACTACCTGTGAAATATAGCAAATAGGTAGGGAGGGAATGTAAATAAGTGCACAAGTTCAAGGAAGTGAGAAACAAACTAGTCAACAGATGTAATTAGGAGATGATTCAATCAAATTTGCTCCACGCGGTAGTACCGGGCTCCAGCCGGTAGTACCGGGTGACCGAGTCAAAACGGAAATGGCCACAAAATTGAGTGATTCATCCACAAACTACATAAATCAACTAGTAAACGAGGCCTAAGAGATCATCCATCCAAATTTAACCGTCAACTACGGAGCTACCGGTGGTTTCCTCAAGAATGCATCTAGGTTTCAAATAAGAAACAAAGGGAGCAAGAAATGGGGAAATACCGGAGGCCATGGAGGAGATCGACGAGGGGAGGCCTCCCATGGAGCAGATCTGGAGCGGGGATGGCGGAGGCCGGCGTCCTGGGCGGCGGCCGGTGATGGGAGAGAAGAGGGGGCGGCAGAGGTGGTTCATGCGGGTGGGGAAGAATAACCCCCAGCCCGCACGATGAGTGGATTATGCGAGCATTGCCTCGCCCGGTAGTACCGGGGCGGACGAGCCGGTACTACCGGGTATGAATTTTTTCGAGCAGGTGATAAAACCTGCTTAAATTCATATCCGGTACTACCGACTCCCACACCCAGTACTACTGGGGCCTCCTCTGAGAACTCCAGATATTTAGTGGTAGGAAGTGAACTTGTGCAAGAGAGAAAGTTTGACGGGATGAGATAGGCTTAGGATTGAGAAGCTCAAACTGAAAATGGTACTTCAAACTCAATTTGCAAGAGGCAAACAACAACCAAACAAAAATCCAAATTGAGCATGTTTTGCATAAGAGACATAAAAAAGACAAATAAAATCCAAATAACACCAACTCTTCACAAAAGAAGAGGGTGGTGGCCTAGGCCACCATGTATGAGTTTATGGCGTGACACCGTGAAGAAGTATCTTGGGTTCACAACCAACACTCGTCATTTAAGCTCACAATTCATCGAACGAATATAGAGAAGCAAATGAGTTCTTAATATCGGCATAATGGGGGGAGGGATAGTCCAATGGATTAGGACCGCACTCCCCCTATGTCCATGCCTACACCTAAACCAAATAGATAGTCAAAATATAGGTGTGTATGCAAGATGGTCAAGTCAAGCTCCTAGAATCCACGATATTTAGCTCATGCCTCAAAAGGTGAATCTTGCTTCATCAAGTGGCTTCGTGAAAATGTCGGCAAGTTGATCTTTGGTTGGAATATAGCCAAGCTCAATATCACCACGAGCAATATGATCCCGAATAAAATGATGACGAATCTCAATATGCTTCGTTCTTGAGTGTTGCACCGGATTGTGGCCAATCTTGATAGCACTTTCATTGTCACACAAAAGAGGCACTTTGTCACAATTGACACCGTATTCCTTTAAAGTTTGCCTCATCCATAACAATTGAGTGCATGCACTAGCGGCCGCCACATACTCGGCTTCGGCGGAGGAGAGAGATATGCAATTTTGCTTCTTAGAAGACCAACTCACCAAGGACCTACCAAGAAATTGGCATGCCCCGGAAGTTGATTTCCTATCATCCTTGCAACCGGCCCAATCCGAATCCGTGTACCCGGCAAGAGAGAAATTAGTGCCCTTTGGGTACCACAAACCAAACCTTGGGGTATCAACCAAATATCGAAGGATTCTATTGACCGCCACCATGTGGCTTTCTTTAGGAGCGGCTTGATACCTTGCACACACCCCTACACTCAACACAATATCGGGTCTAGATGCACAAAGATAAAGCAAAGAACCAATCATAGAGCGATAAAGTTTTTGATCAACATCGATACCGTCGGGTTAAGTTCAAGATGGCATTTGGTGTCCATGGGAAACCGCTTCCCTTAGCATTGTGCATATTGAACCTCTTGAGCATGTCTTGGGTATATTTGGTTTGAGAGATGAAAGTCCCTTCATTCAATTGCTTGATCTCAAAACCGAGAAAGAACTTCAATTCGCCCATCATAGACATCTCGAACCTATCGGTCATAAGCTTTGAAAATTCATCATTGAAAGCTTTGTTAGATGAGCCAAATATAATATCATCAACATAAAGTTGGCATATGAAAAGCTCCCCTTTGACCCTCTTGGTAAAGAGAGTGGGATCGATTTGCCCCAATTCAAATCCACGGTCTAGCAATAGCTCTCTTAGGTGCTCATACCAAGCACGAGGTGCTTGTTTGAGACCATAGAGCGCCTTATCAAGCTTGTAGACATGGTTAGGGAATTTAGGGTCCTCGAAACCCGGTGGTTGCTTAACATATACCAACTCCTTTAAAGGACCATTAAGAAAGGCACTTTTCACATCCATTTGTTGCAATTTAAAGTTATGATGTGATGCATATGCAAGAAGGATACGGATGGACTCAAGGCGAGCCACGGGTGCATAAGTCTCTCCAAAATCAATGCCTTCAACTTGAGAGTACCCTTGTGCAACCAATCTTGCCTTGTTTCTCACAACCATTCCACTCATCTTGCTTGTTCTTGAATATCCACTTGTGCCTATAACATTGCGGCAATCTTTTGGCTTCTCAACTAGATTCCACACTTTGTTGCGCTTGAAGTTATTGAGTTCATCATGCATAGCTTCTAACCAATCCGGATCTTCAAGAGCTTCAAACACTTTCTTTGGTTCCACCATGGAAATATGAGCTTGATGTTCACTAAAGCTTGCCAATTGCCTTCTTGTGGTAACACCTCTCTTGTGGTCACCAAGGATGTTTTCTAGACGGTGACTCTTTATTTAAAGTCTTTTCAACTCTTGCTTTACGACGGGCTTCGATATCTCTATTGCATCTTGGAGGTATCTCTTGATCATCTTGATCATTTGAGTCCCCGTCTTGACCGGAATGTTGACCTTGATCATCTTGAAGCACATCTTCAACAATGGAAGGAGAGGGTTGATCTTGGTCATGACCTTGGCTAGCATCAACAATAGGAGAACTTGGTTCTTGCATAGCAACTTGGTCAACATGAGGAGGGTCTTGAACTTGTTCTTGGGTGGTGCATCATTTGCTTCCATGATAGGCGCCGTTTCAACTTGTGATGAAGAGGCCTCCACTTGAATGGAGCTTGGACTTGCTTGAGGAGACTCGTAATGAATCTCAACGGGACGATGGAAACCAATGCCCATTCTTCTTATAGCATCTTGAGGCTCTTCATTATCTACATCACAAACATGAAATTGCGCCACTTGGGAGCCGTCATTCTCATCGAACCTCACATCACAAGATTCTATGACTTTCCCAACGGTTTTGTCATAGACTCTATAGGTGTGAGATTCGGCACCGTACCCAACAAAAACACCCTCTAAAGCTTTAGATTCAAATTTAGACAAACGAACACTTTTGTTCTTATAGAAACACTTACAACCAAATACTCGGTAGTAGGAGACATTGGGCTTGTTGCCGGTGAGCATCTCATAAGATGTAAACTTCTTGCCAACTCGAAAGAATAGCCGGTTGATGAATGACACGCCGTGGAGATAGCCTCGGCCCATAAGAAAGAGTGGAGACTTAAACTCCGCCAACATAGACCTTGCCATATCCATGAGAGTCCGGTTCTTCCTTTCGGCTACACCATTTTGTTGAGGGGTATATGCAGCGGAATATTGATGACGAATCCCCTCTTCACTAAGAAACTCATTTAAGGTGTAGTTCTTGAACTCGGAGCCATTATCACTCCTAATGACCAATATAGGGACATTGTGTTGGCGTTGAACTTCATTGGAAAAGTCGATGACGGCTTGTTGGGTCTCATCCTTCGTCTTGAAGAAATAAACCCAAGTAAATCTTGAATAGTCATCAACAATCACCAAACAATATTTCTTCCCACCAAGACTTGGTTGAGGCACGGCACCAAAGAGATCAACATGAAGAAGTTCCAATATCCTCTTTGATGAAATGATGGTCTTGCTTGGATGGGGAGAATCATGCATCTTTCCTTCAACACAAGCCCTACAAAGACGATCTCTAGAAAAAGAAACATTGTCTTTTAGTCCAAGAATGTGGCCACCCTTGTGAAGACTTTGCAAAGTTCTCATGTTGACATGGGACAAGCGGCGATGCCACAACCATCCCACGTCGGCCTTTCCGAATAGGCATATTGCTTGAGTGTTGGTAGACCCCGAAAAGTCCACCACGAACAACTCATTTTCAACATACCCAACGAACATGACCTTTAGAGTCTTGCTCCTCAAGAGTACCACCATATCAATAGTAAAATGGACATCAAAATTCATCTTATTAAGTGCACGAACGGACATAAGATTGTAACCGAGGGACTCGACAAGCATGACATTTACAAGGGTGATATCCTTTGCAACTACCACCTTGCCGAGACCCGTTACCTCCGCTTTTGATTTATCACCATAGGAGACGGATGCTTGATTTATATTTGGTCCCAACTCCGTCATGATCTCCTTGCTTCCGGTCATATGACTAGTGCATCCACTATCAACCACCCATTTAGACCCACCGGAAGCATAGTCCTACAAGAAATCATTGCTTGGTTTTAGGTACCCATTTCTCAATGGGTCCTCTTTTGTTAGCAACAAGGGTCTTAGGAACCCAAATAGAATAAGCAATGTAACCATCATAAGGACCAACATATTTTGCATAAACATCCCATAATAATCAACATAAAGAATGTAGTTGGGATTGTTATGCCCCGCAAAGTCACTACGAGTGGTCTTGCCCCTAGTGGCATTACCACCCGCAATGGAAGTCTTGGCTTGTGCGGGCTTGGCATTGGTGTTGCTCTTCTTCTTCTTTGCCTTGGCCACATAACCAAGGCCCTCCTTCCCTTTGTGTGGCTTTTGCTCAAAAATTTGAGCAACAACCTTTTCTTTACCTTTAGGAATAGAGGTCTTGGCACTAGTGGCCTTGGCAAGCTCAACCTTCAACCTAGCATTTTCCTCAATAACATTTGCATGATCACAAGAGGGAGTAGAGTGCTAGGTGAGTTAGATTTAGAAAGTTGAGTTTGAAGTTGCTCATGAGACTTGACTAGAAGAGAGTGGGTACTTTCCAAGGCCTTGTGAGCCTTGTTAAGTTTCTCCAATCCTCAAGGAGTCTAGCATTAGCAACCACAAACTCGGCTTTCTCCTTTTTAATCACTTTATATTTAGCAAAGACATGGTCTCTATCCTTAATGATTTTAGCAATTATTTCATCATTTTTATCATCAAGAGACTCAATTCTTTCCTCAAGAGAGGTTCTATATTCACTCTCTTCTTGAAGAGAGGCATTCAAGGATGCAATGGTGAGAGAATCCTCTCTCTCAATTTTCCCTTGTCATCAAGGATTTCTTCGGCCGCATCAAGTTGTCTCAAGAGAGACTCAACATATGCCTTAGTTTCACCTTGCAAGTTAGCCACAATAGTATCGGAAGCAACAAGTTCTTTCTTAATCACAAGACTAGTTTTATCATCTATTTCATGCATAGTCTTGGGAGTAGAAGATGATACCTCGGTGACGTGAGCCATGAGGCAACGAGCGGTGTTGATGGAGAGGTTCTCATTGGGGGATTCGAAGAGAGAAGGAGGTGGAGTTGATACAATGGCCAAAGCGGCCACCTCACGAGTGGGTTCTTCTTCTTCTTCGGAATCCTCGGAAGGATACTCTTCTTGAGTCATCAACACAATTCTTGGTGCTTTCTTGAAGAATGGCTTCCTCTTGACAAAAGGCTTCTTTTGTATCATGTTTGATTGGCCCTTGAGGACAAGCCTTCCACCGTTTTGCTCTCTATTCTCATATGGACAATCTTTGATGAAGTGATGCTTGTTATGACAATTGTAGCAAGTCTTTATCCTATTAGCAAACTCCTTCTTCCCGCTTGGATTGTTTGCATGATCAACTTGAGCCTTTGCCTTGGCCGGGTCACGCCAAAAAGTCCTTGTTGCAAGAGCTATGTGACCATGGAGGGCTTGTTCAAGATCATCGGGAGGAAGGTTGTTCGGGCATGCTTCAACTTCATCATGTTCATCAAGGCACACAACCTTGGCCTTCAAAGCAAGAGAGGGACCTTGCTTCATTCCCATGGCCCTAGCACGGTTGTCTAGAGCATTCTTGGTGGCAACCTTGGAGGCTTGCATCTCTTGCATAACTTCATTGGATGTCATCTCAAGGTAGTTGAATTTTCCTTGAAGGGCCTTCAAGTCAACGGGCTCGAAGGGCATGAGTGCATTCACATACTTCCTCTTGATCCAAGCATCATCCACATAGGTTGCCCCAACATTGAAAAAGGCTTGGCAAGATCTTGAGTCTTGCATACATCTCTTCATGAGTTTCACTATCAAGCATGTAGAAGCCTTCGGCTTCATTGTTCAAAGCATCAAATCTATTCCTCTTCATGCTTTCATTCCAAGAACACCTCAAGGCATCCCAAGCTTCTTTGGCGGTGGAGACATTTTGAATGTGATGAAGACCACTTTCTCCAACGGCAAGTTCAATCATGTGGAGAGCGGAAGCATTGAGTTGTTTCTCGGCCACCTCTCTTCTTGTCAAGTTGTTAGGATTCACGGCCTTGTATCCCTCTTGAATGATCCTCCAAAGCTCGATAGAGGAACTGTTGATATGAGATTTCATTAAGTGTTGCCAAGTAGCAAAAGCCAATGCATTAAGTTTAGGAGGTGGACCCAAAGGGTTTATGCGAGTATGATGGATAGGTGGGTCGGGAGAGTACACAAAGGGAACCCCATGGTACTCCGGCTTCCCACCTTCGGGAGTGGTGTAGATGTGGAAGATTTCTTAGGGTCGGTTTCTTATCTTCAACCCCTTTCTTTTCCTTTTCCTCCTCGGTATCACCGTCATGGAGGTAGCGGAGTCCTCTAGTGGGGTGGTCTCCTTAGGAACCTTGCCACTTGCGAGTTGCTTGATCAAGTCACGCATCTCGGCAAATTTGGTATCCATGGACGATTCAAAGATGTCTCCATCAATTTGAGATCGGCCATGGATGCCGTAGTGGCTTGGTCCTCCGGGATCACCTCACTTCGTGTCATACTTCTCTTAGGCGGTTAAGCCCAACAAGAGAGCCGAGGCTCTGATACCAATTGAAAGGATCGTATGACACCTAGAGGGGGGGGGGTGAATAGGTGCTACTTCAATTTTAGTACTTTTTAAATTAGGCTTGACACAAAAGGTAAATTCTCTAGATATGCAACTATGGTGAATTTACCTATATGACAAGCTAGCAACTAACAAGATACACTAAGTAAAGACGGTAAACAAGGATAGAAGTAACCGAAGTGAAAGCACGCGGAGACACGGATGTAATCCCGAGTTCCTCCTTTTTAGGGGAGTACGTCTCGTTGGAGAGGTGTGAGCTACCACGAAGGTCAAAACTCAACCGCCACAAAGGCGTCACCTTCTTCTCCGATGAACCGCACCACAAAGGTTTGGTTCACCTTCCACTATCGGAATCCTTCAAGGCGGAATCCGGAGCCCTTACAACAACGATCCGGGGCACAACCCACAAGAGGATTGGGGGCTCCCGAACAGCTACAAATCTGTCACAAAGACAACAAGTGAGTACAACAAGAAGCTAGGTTTTCCAATGGAAATCCTAGCAAAGGGTCCCTCAAGTGAATGAGGGGGAAATGAAGAACGGCTTGGTGAAGATGTAGATCCGGGGCTTCTCCTTCAATCCTCCAAGTATCAACGAGTTTGGGTGGAGGGATTGGGAGATCTATCAATTCTTGAGCTTGCAATAATGGAGTTCTTCAATGTGGTTGATACGTCTCAAACGTATCTATAATTTTTGATGTTCCATGCTAATATTATACCAATTGCTACATGTTTTGCATCTACTTTATGTCACTTTTATACATTTTTTGGGACTAACCTATTAACAAGATGCCGAAGCGCCAGTTCCTGTTTTCTGCTGTTTTTGTATTCCAGAAAAGCTAGTCTGGAAATATTCTCGGAATTGGACGAAAATTTACGGAGGCCCCTATTTTATCAGAAGACATCTGGAGTCCGAAGGGGAGACGACGTGGAGCCACGAGGGCCCCACACGTGGGCTCGGCGCAGCCAAGGATCTGCCGGCGCCCTAGGGTGGTGTGGCCCCCTCGGGCTCTCCAGCCGCCGCCCTTTCGCCTACTTATTCCCCCCGACTGGAAAACCCTAAAAGGATTGACGATTTCTCTAGAAGAGTTCCGTAGCTCCGCCGCCACCAAAAACCCTAATTCGGGGGACAGAAGTCTCTGTTTCGGCACCTTGCCGGGACGGGGAATTGCCCCCGGAGCCATCTCCATCGATGCCACCGCCTCCATCATCGCCGTTGCTGCCTCCCATGATGAGGAGGGAGTAGTTCTTCATCGGGACTGAGGGCTCTACCAGTAGCTATGTAGTTTATCTCTCTCTCCCATGGTGTGATCTTTATGTGATCATGAGCTTTGTAATCTAGTTGAATCCATAGATGTTACTCTTCATTATCTTATATGCTACTCAAGTGGTTTTATTAATGTAATCTCCGGAGTCACCTTTGTCCCACGGTGCAAAGTTGACAGTGTGCGCCCCGTGTGTGGCTCTTAGGCTAAAGATAATAGGAATACTTATCATGAGTTATTATTTGCGTTGGATGTCTCTATGAAATTGCGGTGTTTGTCTAGTACTATTTAGGGCGCTCAAGTTGACAGTGTGGGGTTCCCTAGATGTGGAATGCGACTTTAAAGTGTGCTGTTATAGCCCTACGCAGTGGATTGGTGTTCGTTATCCAACGAGAGAATAATTCAGAGTAGCATAGTGAAGAGGAAATATCTATGTATTCAATTATATTATTATTGTTGAGGGTGTCCACTAGTGAAAGTATGATCCCTAGGCCTTGTTTCTAAGCATTGAAACACCGTTTACAACCAGTTCTGCTACATGTTTGCTTGCTGCCATTTTTATTTCAGATTGCAATTACCACTTATAATCATCCATATTACTTGTCGAAAGGTAGGTGAAGGAGTATAAATACTCCTCTCAGAAAACTGGCCGTTGCAGACGAAATATGGCCGCCGCGGTAGTACCGGACTCCGCCCGGTAGTACCGACCGGCGCAGAGTCAAACGTCGTCGAGGTTGGTCAACTGGCCTTCGCTCACCGCCCGCAGCGGTAGTACCGGACGAAGCCATGCGGTAGTACCGCGCCACCCGGTAGTGCCGGCCCACTACCGGGCCAGTACCGCTAAAAACTGGGCGATGCCAGTACCGAAAATAGGCGAATAGCGGTAGTACCGGGCCTATGGCGGTACTACCGGCTGAGACAGAAAATAGCCCATTTTCTTCCTTCTTCCTTGACAAAAACCTGGGCATATATACAAAGTATAAAAGATGTTCCTGCAACTATTTAACACCCAGATTAGTCATCTAATTGTGTTGTCGAAAAACATCAAAACACTTAGGGAAATGAAATGCTCTTTCACTTTTACTCCTACTGGATCTGACAACCTTGGTATCTTACTGAGGGAAAACTTGCTGCTGCACTGCTTCATACCTTCCTCTTGGGGTCTCCCAACGAACGTGTGTTTTCATGTCATCACCTACAAGACAATTTCGAGGGACTCCGCTTTACCTAGAGGTAGAGGTAGAAACATGCATACACTCACCCACTCACACTCTACCTCTTTCACAATTTCCAATAGACCGAGCCGGCGGATTAAATCTTGAGATTAACAAAATTATCATGCACGACTCGTTCTAGATTAAAACGTCGTCTCCCACAAAAAGTATTCCAACACGCATGGATATCAAATTTGTGACCTGAACTCCGGTGGACTGGGTACCACGACGTTCATATCTATCCAACTACATGTTGGTTCTCATGGAGAGCACCCCCAACCCGACTTGCCTGATTACGAGACATATATGTTTTCTAAAGTCGAACAATATAAAGTTTAACCTAGAAAAAACAATACTCAAATATAATATTTTATAAATACACTATCTAATGAGACTGATTTACAAAAATAGAGATTGATAGTTTCTTCTAAAACTGTGGTGAAACTTTATATTTATATGTTGTGCAATTTGTTTGGTCACTCGCACAATATTACGTTGCACCAGCCGCAAAAAAACTGGAAGCAATTATTTGGTTAAGACCATTGCATCCCTAATACAACTATATTTGGTTGTGTGCAGAATAGCCTCTATGATAACCTCTTCTCCATGGTTTTGAGATTATCAGGCATAGCATAGAAGCAGAGCATATAAAGTAGTAGTAGTTATTAAACAAGCCACATTAGCAATACCATAACCATATAGCATCAGTATCATATCCTATCTAGCATTAGTATCATAACTTTCTTAGTTCACGACAAATATCATTAGCATAACTAAATAATTTGATGGCAAACATTGAGGTCAAAACACTACTCTTCCATGGCGATCCTCTTGCAGTTATCTGGGTGTTGAGGGCACTTATTCACCACCTCACAACTAGATTAGTCGAAGATGATCATTCTGTACACCGTTGGAGCGAGCTTCTTGAACATGGGGAAGTACCCAATATGTAGATTATGAGCAACGGAAAATGTTGGCTAGCCTTGATCGAGGTAGGATTTTCGATTGACATCAATGAGATTGATTGCCAATTCGCAATCAGTGGTCGTCTTCAAGACGATCATCCTCGGGACCTCCCCAATTTTTTCCCTGAAGGCGTCACGTACCGGAAGGGGCCCTAAACCAGGTGCGATCGACACCTTGCATAAGTGGGTACGCAACACCTCTTATTCGAAATGGCCAAGACTGGCCTTCCTTTTCTTGAGCCATTTTCGGCAACCTGCATAGCCTACAAACGGTTGGCCATTACACTATAAGTCTATAACCGAGCAAAATTCCCATATCATACTTGTTGCATACATGCACCGAGACCCAATCAAACATGTTTGTACACTTTACCGTAGCACCTTTAGATCTACCATGCATGTCATTAGTGAGTACATAATGCAAGTCCTTTTCAACAGATCTACACGCATACAAGGCGAATACGAGGTGGAAGATCCATCGTGCCAAAACAGAGGATGTGGCATGCCTTATTCTTCCGCGCCAGACGTGTCGGTGGAGGAGAAACCGCGGTGGAGAGAGGAGAAAGCGTCGACGAAAAGAGGAGGCAAGTGAGAGGAATAGAGAATGAGAGTGAGCAGCGAGGGGAACAAAGGACGCGTGTTCTTGAAGGCCTCGCCTCTTCTGCGCGTTCGCGCGTGTACACCCTACGCTCCGCTCTCCACGAAAACTGTGATTAGATCGTTTCCAACTGGCGTGATTCTTGGATACACTTTGCAGCTGAAGAGCCTGGCCCATAACCTCATGGAGATATCCAAACGACAGGATTTTGTAGCTGCGGGCCTTGTGTAGAAGTCTGGGGCCCACCAAACGCGCCCTTGGACGGAACCTTTTTGACTTTGGAACCAACGTGACGGCCCTATCTATCCCCGCAAGGCGAATCACCGCACGGCTCTCCGCTCGCCATCAACCCGCCGCAATGCCGCCTGCGACATTTTCCTCCGGCCGTCCGCCCTCGTCGGCGGAGCCGGGCTCGAACCCCTCCTCCTCCTCGGCGGTGGATACCTCTATAGCGTCCCTGATCGAGTGCGCCACCTCCACCACCGCTCCTTCCGTCGACCCCGCCCTCCTCCGTGCCATCAAGTCCTCGGCTCGCGCCTCCGATGGCGCCATCCGCGACGCCTTCCGCCTCCTCCTCTCCCTCATGTCCAAGCCCCACTCCCATGTTCGTAATCCCCTCCTTCCCCACACCCACGAATCTCCTACGCTAATCTCCCAATTCCCCGAACCCTAGCTCGCTGATTCCTTTTCCCCTTTGTGCGCAGGTGCGGCTCCTCGCCTTCAGCGTCGTCGACGAGCTCTTCATGCGCTCCAAACTCTTCCGCTCCCTCCTCGCCGACGCGCTCGACGGGTTCGTCCCGCTAGTTGTCGGCTTCCGCAGCGACGACCAGCTCCCGCCGCCCGCCGCCTCCGCCAGCACGCTCCGCAAGGCCGCCATCCAGGCGCTCGAGCGCTGGCACCACCTCTTCGGCGTGCACTACCGCCAGCTCCGTCTCGCCGTCGAGTACCTCAAGGAGTCCGCGCGCATCCAGTTCCCTGGCATCCGCGCCGCCGTCGAGGCTCGTGCGGCTCGGGAGGCACGCACGCAGGAGATCCTGACCGCCAAGGTTGAACAGCTGCGCCAGGACATCGCGTCCATAAAGGCTGAGATCCGATCCACCATTGGAGAGATCCGCAACGGGTTGGCGATCATCCGTGCCGAGTATGAGAAATTTGAGGTTATGTGGACGATGATGAGGAGCAGGAGGTTGCTTCGATTGCGATGTGGAGTATCAGGACTGCATCGCTGATGGCCGGGGAATGGGTGCGTGAAACTAAGGAAAACGAGGCGGTTTTTGATGCGTTGAGGGAGGCATACCGGCTCCTTATGTCGAAGCATTTTGGCATCATTCAGGATTGGATATCTGTGCTTATTAGGGTCAGTCTTGCAGATAATCGATTCAGAGATTCTGCGCTGAAGGAATTCATCGATGTGAAGAATGAAATACGTGCAGTAAGAGGCCAGTGCAATGAGCTTGGTCTGGATCTTGATAATGTTCATAGGAAGAAGGATGTTCAGGAGGAAGAGGATGAGGATTGGGTGGAGGGTAACATCGAAGTTCCTGCTAGGGCTGAGAGCAGTGCAGATGTTGCAGGATCCAGCAATGGCACTAGAAAGGGAAAGGGAGTGGTGGGTGGAGTGAATTCTGGTGAAGGTGACATGCCAAATGCTGGTAATATATCTGAGGAGATGGATCCAGAGAGAGCAAGGCTCCTTGCTGAAGCCCCTTTGCTACCATGGAGCTCAGTCTTGGACCGGTGGGGATCAAATGGGGACGCACATGTAAACCAGAGGGGGCTTGAGCTCGAGAGCCATTGGGGAAGGATGGATAATGACGCTGTTATACCCGCAGCGAAGATTGCAGAGTTAAATGTTCACCATTCAGTTTATAAAGAAGAGCCAGTTGAGATCCTACCATGCCATGCACCTCTGAAGAAAGGGGGTCTTTGCCAGAGAAGGGATCTCAAGATATGCCCTTTTCATGGGCCCATCATCCCACGTGATTCAGAAGGAAATCCAATTGGTCAGAATGCTGGCAGTTCTTATGAGGGAGGCGATCCCGTTGAGCAGAGTGGAGACACCTGTAATGCGGGAGGAGGTAATCAGGTTGAGACAAATGGAAGCAGTGATGGTGAATATACGCTGGAGCCCTCTCCTTCAATGATGACAAACAGAGATAATGACACTGGCGACATGGATGGAGCTCATGATATTGGTAAAATTACATCGGATCAGCTGGCGAGGCAAGCAATTAAGAATGTTCGGAAAAGGGAAATGGATGAGAAAGCACGAGAAAAAGCCAAACGTGTGAGAATCCGTCAGCATAATGAAGATGTTTTGCGGCAAGCAGCTATTGCTTCAACACCCCACTCAGCGGCAGCATATGACCAACCTTCTGAAACACTGGGCCGAAGGGTCGACGTCGAGCTAAAACAAAGGAACCTACACTAGCGTCGATGCTGAAGAAGAAAGTTACTGCAAAAGATAGGATTAGGGAGAGGCTTCTAAATGCCCGAGCTAGGGATGCAGCCACAAGAGAAGCTTCTCATAATGAGGATTTGACCTACAGGAAGCATTCCCGAACCAGTGGCAGTGAAATCAGCTGGGTAGTTGTTAATTTGTTATAGTAACTATCGCAATCTTCACGCTAGGGATGGGTCAGTTTTTTTTATGTACAGTTGTCAGCTTGCTTTGGTGCGTAGATGATACTTAAATTTGTAATTATTGTTTTGCTGAAATTTAGTACTTTTGCAGCAGAGGAAATAAGTTGTTCCATTTCTTCCATGTACACTTTCCCCTTTCTAGTGTCTGAGTCTGATGTGTAGACATTCCAGACTATTGGATGTATAACAGTACACTGATTGGTTAGAAACAACTATGCTTGTATGTTACTCTTTCTGGTGAGTAATTGTTTTCTTGTAAACTAATTCGTGATGATGGCTGAACAGCGTCTCTGACAACTATGCATCGGGCTTCGATGAAACTCTGCTTTGCGAATATGGCTAATTGCAGCTGAACACGATTTTCACGGAATTATGTCTGGAGCTTAAAAGTGACTTATCACCTGCGGTCTGTATCTTCTGCTATGTAATCGATTTTGCTGTTTCACGGTGGTGTTAGTGATCCTACAGATCGGTCACACCAAACCTACGACTGCTTCCGGCTCATCAATTATTTTCTTGCAGACCTAGAAATACGACTTGCTCTTCTCCTTAACGTGTTACTGCTGAAAATGTTCAGCGAAAAATTCATCTTGATTACACGATTGCTAGACCGATTTTGGATAATTAGATTGCCGATAGTAGATTCTCTGGGATTAAACCGTCGAGAATTTTGAGTTCGGAAACGTTGTAGGATCTGTACATTGCATTTCCAGCAGATTCAAACGGCCTTGGTAATGGTCCAGATATATGAAAGAGGTGACAGCAACAAGTGATAATGTATACTGAACCAAGTGGAAGTTTATATATCAACGAAAGACCTACCTATCCTTTACCGTTTGGGAAGAAAATAGTGGAAGTTTCTCTTGTTGGTACGTTGATAGCGTGGTCATTTTCATACACTGAAAAAAGAAAAACCTAATGCAATCCCCAAAGACTATTCTAGACTCCTCAAGATCAGTGTTCCTTGTGCATTCACTTCAGGAACTGCTAGACTGCAAGGCAACAAGGGACGCGTAGGCCCCACCGGGCAGGCGCAGCAGCTGCTCATGCCCGCCTTCCTCTGCGACCACACCGTTCTTGACGACTGCAATCTTATCGGCAGCGGTGATGGTCGACAGCCGGTGAGCCACGACCACTGTCGTCCTCCCGACAGTCACCCTGTCCAGCGCCTCCTGCACGATGCGCTCCGACTCGGCATCCAGCGCGCTGGTCGCCTCGTCCAGGAGCAGCAGCTTGGGGTCCTTGAGGATCGCCCTCGCGATGGCTATCCGCTGCTTCTGCCCACCCGATAGCTGCACGCCCCGCTCGCCAACGCTCGTGTCATACCCGTGTGGGAGAGAGGAGATGAACCGGTGGGCGTTGGCGGCCTCGGCGACGGCGATGATCTCTTCTTCGGATACCTGCTCTTTCTTGCCGTAGGCGATGTTTGCTCTGATTGTGTCGTTGAAGAGGACAGGTTCTTGGCCTACCAGACCAATCTGCTGCCTGAGCCAGCTGAGCTTGAGGGTCTTCAGATCAACCCCGTCTAGAAAGATGGCGCCAGAGTCGGGATCGTAGAACCTCTCGATCAAGGCTATCACAGTCGATTTCCCACTTCCGCTTTCCCCAACAAGCGCAACAGTCTGCAACAAACTTGTCAGGACTTTAGTAATGACAATCGACTGCATGAGTGACTTTTGTTATCAGGCAGGGTTTAGTCATGTTGAGTTCTGGGTGCTAAGCTACTGTATTAACTCAAATGTTGCTCACACTGCTTAACATTTCCTAAGAAACTGTCAGCCCTGTTTACATTGGATTGTGAGCTATCGACTCTGCCTCAGTTTAATTTTTTTAATCTTGTTTAATTCTACAGCAGAGCAGTTTAACAGTACTGTAAAAAAAACTCCATAAATATGAAACTTAATTTTAGTGGGCGAAAACTGATGTTGATTATCATAAGCAGTGGTGTAAGATTCCTTGATCATGAAAACCAAATGTACCTTGCCAGATGGTATCCTCAAGCACAAATCTCTGAAGATTTGCACGTCAGTCCGAGCAGGGTACTTGAAGCTCACGTTCTGCAACTCATATTCCCTTCTACTGTGTCTAGTGTCGTTCCTACCTCAGAGCTTGCGTCAATCTTGGATATCCTATCAATAATCCTGAAAATGGAGACAGCTGCATCTTGCACTTTGCTAAAATCCCGAGCAAGCGAACTCGATTGAGAAACTCCAACAGCCATCATGGTTAAAGAAAAGAAGACCTGTATTTTTCAAGAAATAGCGGTGGCAATGAGAAGAAGCCCCAAATAAGTTCTTTGGTCCTATGAGTTTTTCTGTTCTCACCTTGAAGACTTGCCCAACTTCTGCTGTCCCACTATGTACAAAGCGAGCTCCGACGTAAAAGGATATAGCATAAAAACAGAAGAGCAACGCGAATGAGAATCCATAACCCACACCACTTATGACCCCTTGACGAACTCCTTTCTTCACAGGACCTTCACATTTCTTTCGGTAGCTTTCAATTATCTTCTCTTCTGCGCAAAATGAAGCAACAGTTCTGATGTTACTGATGGCATCACTGGCAATTGTGCTCGCTTGTTCGTACATTTCCTGCAGGCAACAATAGATACAATGTCAGCAAATAAGTACTGAATGATAAGTTGCCATGAACACGAACAAATCAGCAAATAACTACACAGATACGATCGCCCTGAACAGGAATAATAGACCATATACCTTGGCATCGGCACCAAAACCCCTCATTAACCTGGTTTGAGCATAACTCTGTGCAATCACGCAAGGAAGGAAGCACAATACTATGAATGCTAGCTTCCAATTTGCAATCATGGCTATTACAATACCGACAACACAAGTGCTTATGCTTTGCACTATCAATGACAAGACATCCCCAGCAATGCTTTTAATAGACGCTGCATCCCCTGATAGCCTGGAGCCTACTGCACCACTGGAGAATTTAAACAATGCGTGAGAATCAGGAACACACCAAAAAAATGGTGATTCTACAACATTGAGGTATCAAATGAATAAGTAAACACCAAAGTACCTGCTGTTCAACGGGTCATCGAACCATCCTATTTCCTGGTAAACAACCCGACTAAATGATACAGCACGTATGCGCTCAATAAGTTTACCACCTGCCATGTTGAACAAAGAGTATTGCATTGGGATTATAAGCATGGAGATCACACCCAACATCACATACATCTCTGCCCAGAACACTGAATCTTTTCGCAATTTCTGTGGTGGTTCATAGAATGTGTTGATGGCACTTGAAAGCAGCATGCCAAATACAGGAAGTATAGCACCATTGGCTGCAGCAGCAGTGCATCCTAACAGAAGAATTATAATCTCAGGCTTATGGAGGTAGAGTAGGCGTCTGATCACATTATTCTCCGACTTCACATCATCAACCCCTTCAGTTACATGTTCGTTCAATGAGAATGTCTGTGAGTTCCTTCTGCTTCCACCCTGTGCCGAGAATCTACTCATAGATCTCTCAAAGGATTGCTTTATGCTGCTGTGTTGACTTGTAGAATTTGCAGTATCAGACGCTGATTGTAACCTGTTGGAGTCATCTCCATGAGATCCCTTCCTATTCGTATTAACTTCTTGAAGCCGTAAAAGTTGAGAGTATGCTCCATTGGAGTCCTTTATCAACTCAGCATGCGGTCCTGTTGTGCAAACATCCATTAGAGCTTGTTTTTATTCTTATCAGGGAAATGTGAAACTTGACACTTGCTGAATTATTGCAGTAAGACCGAATGAAAAGGGATGGAGAAATTCAGGTTACCTTGTTCCACAAGCTGTCCACGATGTAGCACCGATATTGTATCAGCATTTTTTACAGTGCTCAAACGATGTGCTACAACTATAGTGGTTCTGTTCACCATGATATTATTTGTGCATCTTGAACTACACGTTCAGACTCAGCGTCAAGTGCACTTGTAGCTTCGTCAAGAAGTAGTATGCTGGGGTTCTTCAAAATTGCTCTTGCAATTGCAATTCTTTGTTTCTGTCCACCGGATAGTTGTGTTCCACGCTCACCAACCATTGTATCCAGTCCCTGGTAATAATTGTCAGCTTATCATTATGTGATGAAAGAAATAGTGCAGAAATATTATATCACAGAATGCGCGACTAAAAAGGATCAAATGAACATACATTTGGTAACTTGTCGATGAACTTCGCGGCATTGGCAAGCACAGTTGCCCTCCTGATTTCTTCGTCTGACGCGCCTTTTTTTCCATACCCTATATTTTCTCTTATAGTGGTTGTGAAAAGAATAGGCTCTTGGCTAACAAGCCCGATTTTCTGTCTTATCCAACTAAGGTTTAGCTCTTTCAGATTCACACCATCCAAAAGTACTTCCCCTGATTGTGGATCATAGAATCTCTCTACCAAGCTAACCACAGTAGACTTCCGCTTCCACTCTCCCCAACCAATGCCACCGTCATGCCAGTTGGAATGCTAATAGAGAAGCCATTGAAGATAAGTTGCTCAGGCCGTGCAGGGTAACTGAAATAGACATCTTTCAACTGAACATCTCCAACAAAGTTGTCCAATATAAGGCCACCCTTGTCACTGGCATCAATCTCAGGTTTTCTATAAATTGTTGCAAACATTTTGTGAGCCGCAATCTGTCCTGATGCAAAAGCAGTCAAGCATGGAGAAGACTGGCCAAGAGCCCTACAACAATTTTAAAAAAAACGTCATGCAAATGAAGATAATTAATTTGATTTTGGTTATTTGTATCTTGAAAGAGTTGATGCCATGCAAAGGAGGATACTAACATTGCACCAGTCATGATCGCCATCAATACATTAATGATATATCCCCCAGTATATCCCTTTTCAATAATCAGCCTTGCACCATACCATACAGCTAATCCATAGCTGCTGAAAACAATAAGCAAAAGGGAGCCAATTCCAAGGCCCCCGGCGGTGCCCTGGTGGACTGCCGACCTGTATGATATTTTCAGGAACTCTTGGTATTTGTCAATTGCTCTCCTCTCCCCAGTGAAAGATACCACCTGTTTCCATAAAGGAAATGAAAAATTAGCTAAGGACAAGAAATATATGCATAGGAGCTTCTGAAATAAAGATATTACCGTTCTGATTGATCCTATTGTCTGTTCAACGACTTTCCCTGCTTCGGCATAGGCCATCTGGGAACGATTTGATAACTTTGACAGGACAAGCGACATGACTGCAGCTGATGCTACAACAGGAGGAATACTTGACAACATTACCAGGGACAGAAGCCAGCCTCTTGCAAATGCGATGATAAAGCCACCCATAAAAGTTGATATCAGTTGGAGAAACTTGCCCACCTGCATAAATTTGTCATGAAAAACGCGTCAAACTATAAGTTTCTAGAGATAGAGTTTTATGCATTATATAGGATCTTGCTGCTCTAATCGCCAAATTTGTATACCAGAAAGAAATAGCCTCAAAATTTGCATAGTTGAAACTGTCACCATTCTTATCAAAGGGAACTTACACTAGTATCATGATTTGCTTAAAATAACTGAGGCAGGAAAGTGCCTGTGACCTTCATAGATCCATGCACCAGAAACATATACTTCACCTAACTATGAACCTGTTTGTGTGATGTTTCGAAGAGAAACAGAAAACTGAAGGCACAAGTTTTATACTTAACATCAGACTGTTTTGCATAAAAACACTTCAGAAAAGGCATGTGGCCTTCATAGATCCATGCAATCAGTAACATACTAACATATAATTGACCTAACTATGAAACTAGTTGTGTGGTAGTTTCTAAGAGAAACAGAAACCTGAAGGCACAAGTTGCATACTTCACATCAGACTTCACATCAGATTAAATTTTAGGACAAAGTTATGATTCACATGGATAAGATGTGTCTCACCTTTTCTCCAATGGCATCTTGAATTAACACTGTGTCACTAGACATCCTTTCAATAACTTCTCCAGTTGATGTTTCTACGTCAAAAAATGATATATCTTGTCTAAGTATAGTCTCGAGGTACAGCCCACGGATGCGCGCAGCCTGCCTTTCTCCAGTCACCATCCAGCATGACACCTCTGCACAGCACAGTTAAGAGAGGTAGTATGATAAGCATATGTAACCAATTTCCTTTTGTGACATCCTGATGAAAAATAATACTAAAACCTATATTGATTGTCACTATTATAATTTATATAGAATGATTATGCGCATACCAAAATGTCTTGGCTTGTCAATGTTGCCCATTCTTGGTTGCTACCCTATTTATTAACGCTTAGATCTTTATGAAAACTACTGCCCAATATGAACTCAAAATTTGGTTGGAAAAATATACATTAAGTTCCCAAACAAATCCACGTATTTTAACAGGAAATATTGTATCAAAAAAAGTTTAGAGTTAAACCATAGCTAATAAAAATTAGAACTTATCAGCTGGTTAGACTATGTATTTTTTCTACTTCCAACAACAAAAGAAATTCTTGTCATTTTATGTTTTCCTTGGTTGGTGTGGAAACAAAGAATGTACAAATAATTAGCGCCAACTACAGAGAAAAGGATATCTTGTGCACAATACCCTTCTGGTGCTACAGTCCAACCATATCCAGAAGCCATTTCCAGAAGTTTTTAGAAATTTATATAAATATAAACAATAATTGCCAAATAAGTAACCTCAAAATAGGAAATGGTAGGATGCACACCAGTACACCACATACACACACTGCCCATAGACAAATTTGTTTCCTGAAGGGGCCTAAATGAGTATAATTAATTGGGTCTGACATGGCATATACAGTGTAGTTAAGGAATCTCATCGACAAATAATTGGTGGTGCTACACTGCTACATTCATACAATTTACTTCATTTTCCAAATCAGGATTGCCGATTTTACGAACAATAGAATAATCCGTACTTCTAGAGAAGAACATATTCAGTATATGCACCTTGAATCTGAAGCTTCTATGCAGACACCTGAACAGAAGGAGTACACAATCTTTATAATAAACTACGTAACTATCCTTGAGCAAAGCAAATGGATACTGTTAGAGTGAAGACCGAGTCTCCAGGACTCCACCGCCTCCATGCATCGCATGCAGCGCATGATCAACGTGCGCCCTCCTCGCTAGGATCATCTAACTGAATCTGTTAGCGTGTGCGTGTAGTTCTCTCTCTCTCCCTATCCCCTTGTGTTTCTCTATATACCCATGTACACAAAGCAAGATTAACATACATGCAATTGCAGTGCAGCTATGCAACGGAATACACTTTCCTATCTTTCAGATATCATGTGATAAATTAATACCAGAAGGCCTATGGGATTATGCACTTCCAAACTACTTCTATAACAGAAATGAGACTTACGAAGGAACCCTGCTGCTCCAGAAGCTATTGCTAGATACACAAATCTGACAGAAACCTGAAAAACAAAAGCATACAATAAAAAATGGTGAAAAGGTAGTGCCAAACTAAAGCCAGCAACCCAGCTAATGAATGCCAACAGAGAGAGATGTCCTTTTCAGGAAGACGAAACTACTGCACTGACATGTTCGACTTGACAGTTAAAGCATCAGCATGAAACATAGCAACAGAACTACTAATATACATGTACACGACACAGAGCAATTATTGCGCAACATTCTTTGGTGAGCATACAAATCAGCTAACTTTTGAGATACAAGCAAACCTATATTATCTAGCGAACAATTTCCCATATTGTCCTTTAGACATTCGTTCATGGACCATTTTAATCTACAATATAAGAAGACATGTTGATCCTGCAGGTTTAGATGAGTTCCTCTCATACCCCTATGAACTTATGATCACATTGTCACATCCTTACCAAATTCGTCATAACAAATTAATATCCATACCAAATAGTAGCTACAAAATTCTGGTGATTGGCACCTTTCAAGCACCAGACCAAATCGAGTAACTTCTGGATCTGAAACGACCAAAGCACAGGACCTCGAAGGAAATAAATGACAAATTTGTGACCGACCACTCTTTTCAGATTACTAGATCCATCACCAAAATGGTTAAACGCAACTTCAGGAACAAACTCCTGCAAACGTTTGATCCGAGGGGCTTTGGAAAACCTCGACCCGAAATTATCCGATTTACTTCAGATTTTTTTGGTAAAATCCTAGAGACCAAACGCTTCATATTCCAAAACCCTTGACACGCCAACGGAGAGTGAGGCACGAGCAAAGCGAGGATCTAAACGATGCGGCATGGAATCGACCACTCGATCAGGAGTGCGAGAGAACAGGGGCGCCTCGAAGCGCGGCGCGAACCTTGGAGACGGCATGGACGACATCGGGCGGTGGGCGGGGCCGAACGCGTCGACGAGGTCGCCGACGAGGAAGGCGAGGAACGGCATCGCGACGCCGTTGGCCATGGCCGCCACGGCGCCGACCGCCATCAGCGCCGCGTCCCGCCGGTCCGCGAACGCGAACAGCCGGTGCATCGGCACCCTCTTCGCAGCGCCTCCTCCTCCTCCGCTGCCACCGCCGCCGCCGCCGCCATCGCCTTCTTCCCCTCCCGTCGCCATCTACCGAGATCGATCCGAGCCCGCCACCTTCCCCGCCCTACCCTACTTTTCGGGCTGCGCCGCCGGCGCTAGCTAGAGAGTAGAGAGCCTAGAGAGCCTAGAGAGAGGATGCGATGGTATGTGCATGGGTGTGTGGCGTCTCGGCGAGTTTTTAATGTGGCGGACTCGTGTGGCCGCTAGCTGTCTTCCTTGCTGCTGGAGTCTTCCCCGTCCTATTTGTCGATCTGCGTTTGTTTTAGGTCAAGCGCTGATCGCTGTCCGATCTATTAAGCTCCGTCCGATCAATGTAATAAAAACGTGTCGACTCTAACATTTTTCTGTGCACGGACCAACCTACGTACAAAATAGTCAGAAAATGTTGCATCCGATCAATGTAGCAAAAATTTCTGTCAGCAACAAAAAGAATTTGCGCATGTAGCACGGACTTGGGACGTGTAGCAAAAAAATGTTGTAACACTTTAAGCACAACCACATAGCAAAACCAACAACGTATTCACCAAATCCCCGTTTGCTTGTGCCAAAACTTCAGTAAAGTGCGTCACTTTTGCAACAAAAAAAGCAAGCATCCAACATTTGTGTCCGCCCCATCCAACAATATAGAAACACATATGCAACGTTGGAGCAATCTCTGTGTAGCATAAGTCCAGAAATCATTCTACCATTTTGCTCGCAATTGCAAAACAAAAACTCTACACAGATCGATGTATCAAAAACGCGTATCTGATGGCGTGGTTCACACGTTCGCTGGGAACCCCAAAATGAAGGTATGATGCAGCGTAGCGGCAATTTTTTCTTAATACAAAACCAAGGTTTATCGCACCAGTAGAACTTGGAGAAGGCTTCGGCTTGGTGCCAACGGCAATGGCGTCGAAAAGAGCTGTTGACCTGGACCTGCGCACACACAAACACACTACTTTGCCCCAACGTAACAGAGAGGTTGTCAATCCTCCGGCTTGCTGAACACAAAGGATTAAACATATATGTGTATAATAATAAAAGAGCAAAAATAAACAGCGAGCAAATGACTAGAAAAAGCTATGAAAACGGTTGTAAACAATATATGAAAATAGGATCAGGGTCAACAGTTCACAAGTGGTGTCTCTCCAAAAGATAAACATGTTGGGTAAACAAATTACAGCGAGCCAATTGACAAAGCATGGGCGTATAACAACACTATCATGACACAAAGTTTACCGTTTCATTTAATATGGGCATTACGTCAAAATACATAGACAGTTATCCCACTGCATCTATGACTAATAATGCACCCCGGGATCGCTATCCAGCATGTCACCCGAAAGTATTAAGTTGCAACAACAGATAATTGCAATAAGCATGGTGCGTAATGTAAGCAATGGTTACAACATATAGCAATAAACACCGTTGTTTTATCCCTAGTAGCAACATCATATCTCAAGCCTTAATCGTTTCTATCAACTCGAGCTCTGACAAGAGATGCATGAACCCACTATCTAGCATAAATACTCCCTCTAAAGACACAAGTAATTACTTCGGCCAAATCATACACAAGCATCGGAGAGCATGCAAGATCATAAATAAAACATATCATAAATAAACTGAACAATAATGTCATGACTCCATAATTCATCGGACCCCCGCAAACAATATGTAGCATTACAAATAGATGACCTTGATCATGTTAGACAGCTCACAAGATCTAAACAAGGAAGAGAGACAGCCATCTAGCTACTGCCATGTACCCGTAGTCCCGTGGTGGACTACTCACGCATCACTCTAGAGACAGGCATGGTGGTGTAGATGCCTCCGGTGACGATCTCCCCCTCCGGCAGGGTGCCGGGAAGAGTTTCAAAACCCTCCCAATTTAGGGTTGGCGACGGCAACGGTCTCCGACGTATTTTTGGAAAAGTGACCGGGTATCGAGGGTTTTCGGGACGAAGGCAATTTATAGGCGAAAGGGCGACTCGAGAGGGCTCCGGAGGAGCCCAGGTGGGCCCTAGCCACAGTTCACCCCTGGACCACGCCTGGGGGTCGTCTGGGGCCTGTGGGCCCCCCTGCAGGTCTCCTCCTGGCGCAGTCTTTGTTTCCATGTAAAAATAATTCATGTAAATTTTCAGCGATTCGGAGAAACTTTCCCGACTAGCTTTTCTGAAACAAAAAAACAGCAGAAAAAAGGAACTGGCACTGGGCATCTTGTCAATAGGTTAGTTTCCATAAAATATGCCAAAATGATATAAAAACATTATAAAAACATGTGGCAATGATATATAACAAGCATGGAATAATCAAAAATATAGATACGTTTGAGACGTATCATCATCCCCAAGCTTAATTCATGCTCGTCCTCGAGTAGATAAATGATAACAAAATAACTTTTGTAGTGACATGCTAACACAATTTTGATCAAATAATAATGTAAAGTAAATGAACTGAATGAAAGTGATCCAAGACAATGGTCTATAGTTGAGATAAAGTAAACAATGATTAACCATGTGTAACATCTAAGTAAGAATTTTTCATGAATAGTACTTTGGAGACTTGAAAATTATAAAACTCGTCATGCTTGATACCCCACAAAGCAATATTCTTTCGAAAAGTGTTTAACCAACACAAAGGAAGATTTAAGTTTTCAGCAAAACCTTCAACTTGTAACATACTTATCATTGGATAATGTCAACACAAAGTTTTCGTGATTAAACGATAAAATATAGTAGACTTGCACCAAAATTGATACTATGCGTTTGCTTGAGAGATAAAGATTGGAAAGGAAAACTGACTCAACATAAAAGTAAAAAAAAGGCCCTTCGCAGAGGGAAAGCAGAGATTAATCGTGTGCTAGAGCTTTTTAGTTTTTGAAAGCATATAGACATAAAAATATTTTTTAGAGTGGTGCATACTATGGTCAACGAATGGTAGTAGAGTTCTTGATATCTTCCATACCAAACAAATTTAAAGATCGGCTCCCATGAGGAACATTATTTCTGCAGCAAGCAGATCATTCCTCTATCTCCTTTGTTTACACATGCAGATGTTTTATTGAATTCTCAGGAACAAAATGTGAGGAGAGTTTTTTTTAATGAAAGTTGTATTTTATCTTTTATGGGGCTGGACACCCCGTTGCCAGCTCTTTTTGCAAAATTAATGGACAAGTAGATGAAGCATACAAGTCCTTGGAAAACTTATTTGCATGGAAGATAGCAAACCCAACTACTACTTTCTCATGAGCTTGGAAGCAGTGGCACAAAATAGGAGTAATAACATTTTGAACATTTAAAGGTAGCACACGAAAAATTTACTTGGAGTGGCAAGGAAATACCACATGTAGGTAGGTATGGTGGACACAAATGGTAAGAATATTTGGCTCAAGGATTTGGATGCACGAGAAGCATTTCCCTCAGTACAGAGTTTTTGGCTTAGCAAGGTATCAAGCAAACACATATCATCAACCCAATATACGAATGACCACAATATACATTAAGCATAACCATTCGACCCCATATTGTCTTCCTTGTTAACCAAACATGTTTTTGTTAAAAGAATATCTAGACTTTGAGAAATACCAATCAAAAAAGTGTCAGAAAGCTTTACAGTATTTCTCCACTAATCCATTCTTAAGTAAATGATCCACAAGTTTAAACATTTAATATAATTCATCTCTCAAAACAATTGACAAGTATCAAATTATTCAAGACAATGATCTACAAGATTATGTAAATTTCTTTTACCACTTCCTACATGATAGTTTCCCTTTCAACCAAACACCAATCAAATTATTTGAACAAAACTCTCTAAGCAAGTACGCATGAAACACAAAAGAGTACTTCCTAACTACAAGAAATTAATAGCTCTGAACTAGAGATATATGAAAAACAAGAGCTAGAAGCCAAAATAATGAAAAACTAAACACTCTACACATATAAGTGAAGAACATGAGTGTTTTATGAAAAAGCGGAGCGTGTCTCTCTCCCGCACAAGATTGATAGGATCCATTATTGCAAAGACCAGCAAACAAAACAAAACAAAACAAAACTGAAAGCAAAATATAAATGACGCTCCAAGAACATCACATATTTTGTAAAGGAATAAAAATATAGTTTCATGGGATCGACCTGGTTAATTGTCGATGAAGAAGGGGGTGCCTTGGGCATCCCCAAGCTTAGACGCTTGAGACTTCTTGAATATTTGGTGGAGGTCCAGCGGAGCCTCCCCAAGCTTGAGCTTTAATCCCTTCTTGATCTTCTTTCATCACCTCGTTCTCTCAGCACTTGAAAACTTCCTTCACACAAAACTTCTCACAAACTCATTAAAGGGGTTAGTTCTCAAACAAAATAATCCACCTTCAGTTCTCATTTAGCACATTGCATAAAATTATTTCAACATCAGCTACTGTCATTAAGCATTGAGTGGTGCTATTGGATCAAAAGAATCTCACTCAACACTCGTAAAAGACACAATGCAAAAACAAAACAGAATTTGTCAAAAACAGAACATAACGCAAAGATGATTTTTTCGAGAGCCTAGAACACCTCAAATCAGAAAACTTAAAACTAATGAAAGTTAGCCAAAACCCAGAATCTTGCTGTCAAACAATTTCAGCTCTAAACCACGTTCTGTGATTTTTTAGAATTTTGTACGGTGACGGACTGTCGCAGCAGTGGAACATGGGGTTCCCCTGATGCTGCCAAAGTGGGTCAACCACGAGGACCCACCAAGAAGATGGACAAGGCAAGGAGTCAAGTTCAGCAGATGGGTCAGCTCATCTGCCCCAAGGAAACCCGACAAGTTCGACAGCAACGCTCTGCAGCTAAGGACCAGGCGACCTTCCGGCGTCACCCGTTGCCCGAGAACAAGGCGCAATACCCGCGGGTCCGTGCGTCCGGCAGGAGGCCAGGCGTACCCCCGGGTCCTCCATCCGTACCGTTGAAAGGATAAGAACGCCAGCTCGCCGAAAGCTGGTGGAAGACTTGGGCCCCAAGACGAAGGACGCGCCCTGGTGACGTTGCCACGAGCGAGGCTGGTGGGGCGGACAGGCTTTGTCCGTCCCACCTTTCCCAAGGGCGGACGACCGCGCCGCCCTCCAGAGGATGCTTGGAGGATAGGATGCCACGTCTCCTCCAAAGACCACCGATGGGTTCTCCCGCCAAAAAACCCCTCACGCCCTCGCGTGCCCATGTCGGATCCCTTAGCCTATAAAAGGAGGACCATGGCACCGAGGAGGGGGGCATATAGAGCTCAAGCAAGACTAGACTAGGGTTCGGAGGGTAGAGAGAGAGGTGATCTCCCCAGGGCAGGATCTGCTCTTCGTCTACCTCCGGCCGGAACTCTGCCGGGTTCATCCCAGAACACCCTTGTACACCACATCATGATGAACACTTCAATCCAGACATGCAGGAGTAGGGCTTTTAGCCTCCGGGCGGCCTGAACCTGGGTAACTCCGTGTGTCTCTCTGTGTTGTTTGCTCGCTTGTCCCGACGAAAAACTCGACGATCTTGCTCCCCGGGTAAGGCGTCTTCCAGCCTCCTTCGCGCCCCGTGCTGAACCTAAAAAGGGGGTATCATCTACTCCCGGTGTCCGTGACCCGAGACACGACATCTGGCGCGCCAGGTAGGGGGTGCAAGCGCTGGATTCGTCTTCATCTTCATCAACCTCAAGTTCTGCGTCAAGTTCTTCATCAAGCATGCCGCCGAAGAGGAAAACCGACGCCGCGACCTCCAAGGCCACGTCTCCATCGCGTACTCAGGCTTCTGCTGAGCGTCGCGCTGCGGATACGCGTCAGCCTGCTCCTCCGCCGGTACCGCCTGCGGAGAGGGTGGCATCGGAGAGAGCCAACATCAACAAGAACGTCGATCCCAATGATCCGGCGCCCCCAGGGCTATCCGCCATGCCTCCCCACGCTCTGGAGAGAAAAGCGTCGGGAACGGCGCGGGCAAGGGTCCTGGCGCCAGGGAGGAGCGAGACCATGTCCGTGCCAGCGGAGGTCCCCGGAGCGCCAAAAGCAAGTCCTCTACGCACTTGCCCTCAGACGCGCAAGCTCGCCATGATGCCCTTGTTGCTGCCAAGGCTCTGATGCAGTTCCCTCCGAGCTCCGGCGACCCCAAGGTCTACCAAGAATGGAGAGCCCGTGCGGAGGCACTCCTCGACTTCGCCGACGGCGGCCCTGGGCCCGACCTTACTCGAGCTCCCACCGTCGACGGTCCCGAAGCTGGAGGGCACAAGGCGCGCGAACCGCGGGGTCAGCCCCGTGGCGAGCGCCAAGGCGAGACGGCACCTCCTCGCACCACTCCACCGATGGCGGATAGGCTAAACCGCGACCGCGGCAAGGCCATCTCCGTCGGGTCATCTACCACACGCAACCAAGATCTTCGCCACGACCTCAACAACTGTCGAACCGAGGATATGCGCACCCGCATCGAACGATGCCGTGAGCGCCATCGCCGGGAGGATCGGGACGACGACATCGCTGAAGGGTGTCTCGCCCTTGCCCTTGAGTTTCGCCAGGTCAACTGGCCTAAGAAATTCAAGATCGACGTCCTCCGCTACGACGGCACCGCGAATCCCCAGGACTTCCTGCAGCTCTACTCCTTGCTGCGGCAGTCGCCGGGGCCGACGAAATGATGATGACCAGCCGGGTTCCCGCTGGCCCTGAAGGGAGATGCCCAGACATGGCTTCTCAACCTTCCCAAGTGTTCCGTCCGTTCTAGGAGGACCCTGAAGGAACAGTTCCTGGGGGCTTTCCAAGGCGGGTACGAGCGCCCGGGGGCTCCCAGCGACCTCCACGACTTCAAGCAGCTTCCGGGTGAAACTCTTCGCAAGTTCATCCAACGCTTCACCCAGAAGATGAACACAATTCCCTGCATCATATAAGAGCTGGTGATCGCCTCTTTCCACGCCAACGTCCGCAATACCCGGATGCGCGAAAAGTTGAGCAATCGCCGCATCGAGTCCACCTGCGAACTTTGGGAGCTGGCGGATCGGTGCGCCCGATCAGAGGAGGGGGTCAAGTTCCCCGGGAGGATGAACCCGAGGACAAAACCACCCCCGCCAAAAACAAGAAGCGGGACTCAGGACCCGACAAGCGCGTCTTCGTCACCGAACCCCTTCCTAAGAAGGCCAAGCCTGCATCAGCCTCTGAGGGAGAAGACGACCCTTGGTGCCACATTCATCCTGACGGAAACCACCTTCTCAAGGACTGCCGCCAACTCAAGAATCTTGCCATACGAGAGCACCGTCGGGCAGACGGGGTTAGCCTAGACGGCTGCTACAATTGTGGCATCATTGGGCATGTCGCTCGTGACTGTCCCACGGGTCGCCAAGGTAGAGGCGGCCGCGGATGGGGTCGCGGCGGTGGCTGCGGGGGTCGAGGAGGAGGACGCGGCGGCCAAGGCGGTCGTGAACAGGACAATCAAGAAGTCGCCCCCAACCATAACAAGGAAGCTCCGGCTCCCAGGGAGGCAATAGCGGGAGGTTCCAGGAAGTCACCGGAGTTGTCGGGTGCATTCACGGGGGAGCCTCTCTGCCTCCATCCAACGGCGCGTGCAAGAGGCTTGTCCGGGAGCTTAACGCGGTTGCTTTTTGCTCTGCCCAAGCCCCTGGAGTGATCTGGACAAGTCATCTCCTTTGACTCGGAAGACCATCCTACCAATGTGGCCGGGGTGGGAACCCTTCCTCTGATCGTGTCGCCCATCGTCCACAACTACAAGGTCACCAAGATGCTGGTCGATGGAGGTTCCAGGCTCAACCTACTGACGGCGAAGGTGTTGGCTATTCTACAAATCCCCTTTTCTCGCCTGCAAGACACCGGCGTGTTCCAAGGCGTGAATTGAAGCATCACTCGGCCGCTGGGAAAGATCACGCTCCCCGTCACCTTTGGTGACCAGGAGAACTTTCGCACCGAGGACATCGTCTTCGACATTGCAGACACGCCGCTTCCGTATAACGACATACTTGGCCGGCCTGCTCTGGCCAAGTTCATGGCCGTCTCGCACTTCGCCTACAACATGATGAAGATCCCCGCGGCCTGGGGAGTAATCAAGGTCAAGGCTGACGTCGACGACGCCATCTTTTGTGTTCAGAAGTTGAACCAAACGGTGGCGGCGACCTCGGACGTTCAGCAAGATGTACAGGAAGTCGATGTCGGTGCATTCTCTGGGACGGAGGATACTCCGGAGGCTCGACATCAACTTTCCTCAAGAAGGCGTCATTCCATGAAGATCCGCAAATGACCAAGATGGTGGCGTTGACTAGTGACAGGAGTCGCTCCATCACCATTGGCGCCCGCCTCACCGACAAATAGGAAAGCGCGCTCGTCGCCTTCCTTCAGGAAAACTCTGACGTCTTTGCATGGGAAGCGTCAGGGCTACCCGGCGTACCAAGGGAGGTGATCGAGCACAAACTGGCGGTCAGCGAGGACGCTCGCCCGATAAAACAAGTTCTGCGCAAGCAAAGTAAGGAAAAACTGGAGTTCATCGTGTCCGAGGTCGACAAGCTGGAAGAAGCCGGCGTCATCAGGGTGGTGCTGCACCCAACCTGGGTGGCCAATCCTGTGGTGGTGCCAAAGCCCATGACCTTCAAGTGGCGGCTCTGCATCGACTTCACCGACTTAAACAAGGCCTGCCCCAAGGATCCTTTCCCACTGCCCCGGATCGATCTCATCGTGGATTCTACCGCCAGGTGCGAGCTCCTGTATTTTCTGGATGCTTTCTCCGGGTACCACCAGATCGTGATGGCACTGGAGGATCGGGAGAAGACTGCCTTCATCATACCCATAGGCTGCTACTGCTACATCCGGATGCCGTTTGGCCTCCGGAACGCTGGCGCAACCTTTCAGCGCGCCATGCAAGCATGTCTTGGGTCCCAGCTGGGCCGCAACGTGGAGGCGTACATCGACGACATCGTGGTCAAGACTCGGTACAAGGACTCCCTCATTCAAGATCTGCACGAGACCTTCGACAACCTTCGTCGGGTCAACTTCAAGCTCAACCCCGACAAATGCGTGTTTGGGGTCCCGTCCAGCAAGCTGCTTGGGTTCCTGATCTCCCACCGGGGGATTGAAGCCAATCCCGACAAGATCAAGGCCATCTAGCGCATGGAGGCGCCAAGGCGAGTCAAGGATGTACAGCGCCTCAACGGTGCATTGTGAGGACCCCGGATTAATTATCCGAGATACTCGTTATGTTTCCTGCAACAGTCCCATGATCAGTGTGCTGTTGCACATAACTTGAGTTGGTATCACAGAACACCCACAAATACCGAATGTATTTACTTACTTGATGGAAGTGATCAGCTTCATCAGGTGCTTGCAGCGGAATCACCAAACAACGTGGAGCCCAAGTCATTCGCCTTAACCCTACAGGCAGCTGACTGGGAAGCGCCCTAGTTCGCAAAGACGCCAGTGAACCCTCTTCTTCGAACTGCTTCTTCTTCCAAAATCTGGCTAAGACAATAGCCAGGGACGAAACCAATATGAGTACATTTGATTGTACTCGCAAACTACCCCAACAGGAACATGCACTAGTTTTAAATTTTCAAAACTTTTATTTTTAGGAAAAACCTCACTGAATCTCTATTTAAAAGGAGAAGAGTAGATTTTAATCCTGTTGAAGACAAAACATTTTGGAAAGTAGTTTTCTCACTATCTTGTTAAAAAGGTAAGAAGTCTTTTTAAATCTTTTCCCGAAAATACACCTTCTTTTAAAAGGGTAAGAAATCTCTTTTAAAACTTTTTCCTCGAAAACAACTTCTTGCCCTGATTCCAAGCCCGTCGCTACCTCGAACCAACTCATTGGTACAGGTACGAAATAACCTTTCCAGCCAACTTCCTTCCAAAACTCAACACCTTTCTCAAAACTTGCACATGGTCTTAGGACAGCCTTCCAACTGTCCACATCCGTGGACTCGGCTATTCGAATAGTTTTACACTCTGCAGAGGTAGTACGCTTTTCCCACACCCATCCGGTCACTCATCGTGTCAGCCACGTCCCGCCATACCAGAGGTATGCGAAGTTGAGTTCCCGGCCATAGCCTGTCCTTTGCTCATGCTAGTATAGGACCCTGCCGCTACGACACATTCCATCGACACTCAAACCCTCAGGAACTAAGTGTGAGGACTCGTAGTTCTGCCCGGCGGACCCAAGGGAGCCCTTCAATCCTCTTCCTCCAAACACGTCCATACCGGCTTCCGGTAGACCAACACTGAAGAGGACCCAGGTCAGGGGGTAGGTCCTCAGACCATCCCCTCATGGAACGAGGTTATCCTCGTTGTTGAGGCATCCAGTACTAACACGAGCAAATTATATGACTACGCCCTTGCCCATATGTGGGTAAGTGTGGTCGCACAGGATAATGGTTGGTCGTCATAGTACTAGGACACAATGTGCATTTTTCTCAAAAACAACACCAACCTTCTTCAACTGAGCACCGACCTTCCGGCAGGTCTATCCAAGTATTTTTAAAAGAGTTTTCGAGAAAACATTGTTTTTCCCATCCTATAGTTTTAAATAACTACCTTATACTTCTATAAGGTGGCAAAATAGTTTTTCATAAACCCTTTTAAAAAGGTTTTCACAATCATTTCTAATTTTCAGAGCAAAAATACTTTTAATCAAAACTTGGGTGGTTTGTAATCCCACCAAAAGATTTTCATAGAAGGCTTTTGAGTAAAACAAATTCATTTAGAAATCATGGTATACCATTGACACCTCTATATCGGGTGTCTCAATAATATACTTGCGTTTTGGAAAAGGGTTTTTCAAATCATAGTTTTAGTGGCAACGCCACATAAAACACTTATGCTCTTAATAAGTAAAACAGATGAATCAAAATAGAGGTATATAGGTGCAAGCTCAGTGAAGTAGCTTGCCTTGTTCAGCAAAGTTCCCGGGTTCCTGCTCCTGCTGTTCAAAGTACTCCTCCTCGCAAGTCCCGGCAACGGTCTCGTCTAAACGTCGTATAACAAACAAGGGCAAACAATTACTATACTATTCAATCAAGTATCACAACAATTCAACACTCAAGTCCCACACAATGCTACTGCCATACACACAAAGCAACATTTGGGTTTTAACTTAAGTGATTTAACTAGCAATTGAGCTAGACTTAATTATGGCAGAAATAACTACACAAGTTTTAATTCCACAACTTAAGTTCTGTTGATCACAAAATTATGCCAATTTAGGGTCAACTAGCTCTGATTAAAACTAATCCAACAAAATTGGTCTAGGTCTATTTAGGTTAAAGGTTATTGCACTAAAAATCTTTTACTACAGAAAGCTAAATTCACTAAATCCTTAACTACTGTAATAATACTTCTCCTAAATTTATGCCAATTTAGGATTAGATAGTACTAACTAAATGTGATCCAACAAAATTGGTTTCAGCTAATTTGGATTTACCATTAATCTTATTTAATTCAAACAGTGCAGAAGGGTTTTCTATATTCAATCTAATGCCAAACAATTATTACTGCATAATTAAATCTACCAACATTAGGGCAGCTAAGTACTCACAATACCAAGCTAACAAAATTGGAATCACTCCATTTGGACTAACAGAGCATCAGAAACAAACAAGTTTCTAAATTATACCTTCTGTGGCATTTTTAATACGGTATTTTTGTTGTATATCCAAACAAGATGAGACCACTTGGGTTGGATTAAGAATTTCATAAGCTAACCAGAGAATTTTAGTTTGATTTATTTGGACTTATATTTTTCGAGTTATTGATTTTCAAAGTTGGGTCCAGTATTGAATTCTAGATTTATCAGAAATTCGAATTATAAAAATGGAGTGGATAATGTTGAAAAACCCGACAAGTGGGTCCAACATGTCAGCGGCTCAACGAATTTTTCTCCCGCGCGGAGAAAAAGATTAAAAGACTGACGGGTGGGGCCCGCCAGTCAGCGACTTAACCTAACCGAACCGGTACCTAACCGTTGGATGCAGATCTAACGGCTCACAAGCAAACCATCGGCGACGACCTTGGTCTGGCGTCGCCGCCGTGGCCGGCGACAGCGGGGCGGCACGATTCGCTCACCTGGGGCTCGGGTGGAAGCGGAGATGAGGGGGATCGACGGCGGATGGTGCGGGGAAACTCTGGCGTGAGTTGTGCTTGCTGGGATCGACTGAATCGTCCCGGTAAGCAGCTCCTCTTCCTCGGCCGTGCGCCACTCCAGCGAGCTCCTAGCGCGGCTCCTGGGCATGGAACAAGGAGAGAAAACGGTGGGTGAGTGCGGTGTGTTTCGAGTGTCGAGTGAGCAAAGAAAAGGGGAAGGTGAGAGCAGCAGCACGGCGTGGCCGTGTCGTCGTCCACCTTCGGCTACGGCAGCCCGTGGCTGTGCTCAACTTGAGCAGCGAGAAATGCCGCAGCGTGGCCGCCCTCCTGGCGGTGCACGGGAGAGTGAGGAGTGGGTGAGAGGTGGTGGAGAGGTGCGGGGAGAAGAGGTGGTGCGGGGCGGCTTTTATAGCGGAGTTCCTCCACGGCCGGCAATGGCACGGGGTACAGAGGGGTCTGGGGAGTGGGAGAGCTAGGCATTGGTGGCGGTGTGGTGTCGTGGCGACGTAGGGGAGCTCTGCAGGGGCGTAGAGGGAGTGGGGTGTCACGGTGGCTTGCGTGCACGCTCGTGGACTGACGGCGTCCATGGCGTGGCAGCGGAGTGCGACGGCTCGCTGGCGTTGCTGCAGGGCACCAGCGGTGGTGTGGACGTGTCGGAGAGGTTGAGGGGTGACAGGAGCGAGTCTGCGGCGAGCAGCGCGAGCTGGGGTGCCGTGGTGGTGAAGAACGGCTCGGCGTCCACGCACGGGCTGGACACGGCGACTTCGCAGAGCTGCAGTGGTACGGCGAGGCAGGGCGTCAGGCAGTGGTCTCCTCTGGCCCTGACGAGTGCGGTGAGAGGTGAGGGGATGCGAGAGGCAGAGAGGGGTCAGTGTGGCGTCTTCTCCTCGACAAGCCAGCGACGGCCAGCACGGCGCAGCGCAGAGCAGCACGGTGGCGTGCGCTCGTCGACGGGCACGAGCCTCTGGCCCAAATTGCTGGCTTTCTCCATGCTCTGGTGGCTCAGTGAGGTGAGAGAGAGAGATGGCAGAGAGGAATCGAAGAATAGTCCACTCAATCCTTCGATTTGATTTCGGTTTTCAGAATTTGGGGAAGAACATGGGCAGTGCCCACCAAGTGTTCGATGAAATGTTTCAGTGAAACTTTAATTCAAATTTCTTGATTTTATTTCCATACTGTGATTCATATGTATAAACAAGGGTTTTTGGTATGGTGGTAGAATTTATTTGATATGTGCTACATAGCACATTTTGTGATTTTAAAACAATAAAGAAACGTATAGAATTTTATTTTTGGAATAAAAAGAATTTGGGAGAGAAAATATTAGGGAAAATTATGAGAGTGGTTTAATTATCACCTCTCTGAATTTTGTTTGAAAGAAAACATTATTTTCTTGTTGGAGGAATATTAAATTTGTCAATTTGCATTTTGTGTGTTTTATTTCTATTTTCAAATTTTGAGTGCAAGAATTTAAATCACTCAACAATCAAAGCAATATCAAGAACAAGCAACACACATCAAGCAACAAAAAGTTTTTGTTGGTTCCCAATTTTTGATTATTTTACTAGTTACAAAATTGGGATGTTACAGATCTTCCCCCCTTAAAATAAATCTCGTCCTCGAGATTTGCCCGGGGGTACAGGAGAGATACGAGAGCAAAATAATTTATTTTAGAAAGGTCGTATATTCACTTTCGTGTATACACGGGTTTTGAAAAACAACAGGGTTTTTCTTCAAAATACCCCTAGCTGTGCCACCAATAATTGGCTCATGGACACAGTGGGTCTGATTTATACGAGGAATTATTTTTGCACGGGGTTTTTCACAGAAAAAGCGAGGGATAAAGGATAGAGGGACACGGGGGGGTTAACTGCTGACTCACTGACATGTGGGCCCGGGGCCCACTTGGCGGTCTCTCCTCCTTTTCTCCTCCTCTTCTTCATCCTTGCTCGCCCTTGCTCTGTACTTGCTCCATTTTCAGTGCGCAGGGCACTCACCCGCGGTACTGCTGCGCGTGCTGTCCGTCGATGCAGCGGCAGACACGGCTTTGGGGACACGATGCCTAGGTGGTTTCGCGCCATTAAGGCGAGTACAGCTCGCGATTCCTCCACTTTCCCGCGCAGTGCGGTGTCGAGGAGCGGCGTCCGAGCTCGGCTTATAAACTAGCGACCTCAGAAAAACATTTCTTCCATCGCGTCGTCACCATGGGCTTCATTACCGATTTCTTCAGAGCCTATGTTGATGCGATGGAGGATGCGGGCTTCCTCGAGGGCTGCTTCGTCTTCGTGCTCTTCGTGTTCTCGATTTTGACGGTGTTCAGCCTGCTGTTCGCGGCAGTGGTGCTCCTAGCCGTGGCCTTGTGCCATTGGTGGTCTAGCGCGGGGGCTGGTGCTGCGACAGTGGCGCCTGCTGCGCTAGAGGAGCCAGATGCGGCGGAGGAGCGCACGGTGGAGGAGCTTGCGGCGGTGGAGGAGGTGGTAGACCTTCCGGCTGGAGGTGAGCAGGCTGCTCGAGCTGTCTGCCGCCGTCGGGCGGCGCGTGACTCGGCTCTGAGTGAGCCAGGCTCATCCTCTGGTGGCATCGGGAGTTCGAGAGAGATTAGGAATCTCTAGGTGCCGTTGCATCCGTGCTGGCAGTGTTGTTTGTAGGAGTAGAACTTGTATCCTCTGTTCCTTTCTGAATTTCTCGCTTCTGTACTGCAATCCGTGATTGTATTGATCTTGCCTTTGCTGATAACCCGGGACAAGGTGTGCCTTGTCGAAATCTTCTTGGTTGTCACAACTCTGGTCTTGCAGCACAGATAGGATGCAGAAGTACTAGAATAAACTTGTTTTGGCGAGAAAATATATTTTTAGAGAAAATAACACTGCAGTATATGGTCTCAACCATTTGCAGTGGTAGCACACATTTCAACCATATAGGTTGAACACGACAACTAAGAACACCCTACAAGATGTCCTTCTGTGTTCCAGCGAGCATTTACGCTTCGCAAGCATTTTAAGGCTTGCGAGGCTCACATCTCGTGGAGGGCTCGGGCCCCTTTCTTTAACATGCAGAAAGCACAAGGTTCATATTGGGTGAGGAACCTTGGGGAGATTGCATGTAGGAGAACACACACAAAAATAATTTGCATACTACAAAATAGTCCCATTCAAAGTTTGCATTAATTCACAGGGGTATGCGTCTGGGGTCACATACGGTTCCTGTTTTAAGTGATCTGTCGTTGCTTTTTAAAACTTTTAACTGAAAAAAAAACATGACATTCCATCAGATGTCAACCAAGTGGTTAACAAGATGATAAGAATACCAAGTTTTTATTTCGGGCTGATTCGATATCAGCCGAGGAACAGACAACAACCTTGCATTACAAGAAACACGAGAAAAACAAGCAACAAACCAACAACAGACTAACAACGGGTTGCTCCACACACACAAACACACAAGCGCTGGTCAGGCTAACTAAACCTGGGTTCTACTCTGCCTGAGAGGTTCTAGGAGTCGGTGAAGCGTGACCGAGACAAAGAGTGGTGTCCACATCTCTGTCTTCCAAGGGGTGGGGATCTACAGGCACGCCTTCGAGGACTACGCCTGGTTCTTGGGGTGGCTGCTGAACTCGGGCGAGAGCTTGTGTCACCGATGCGTCAATGCTGTGGTCCAGCAATTCATCTAGGACCGACTGTCTTGCATCCTGAGCTTGCCCACGGTGGGAAGTGGGTAGGTTCCTTGCTCGACCCAGTTCCCGGCGGGCACGAGCAAGGTGGCGCCTTGTGGTCATGAGTTCCTCCATCAGGGTGTGACTGAATCTTGTCATTGCAGCTCCATAGGTGACCAGGGTGATTACGGCGGGTCAGCTTCCTGTCCCATGGAAGCTTGGAAAGCCTCCGCAACATGCTCAGGTATGGCTGGGAGGAAGTGGAAAGCTCGGCTTACCGCCATTGCCGGTTCTGAGTACCGGAGACGGACAAGTCCTTCCCAGGCTGCTACCTGGAGGGCTAGATCTAGGGTAGGCATGCTCTTACCCTGGATCAAGTAAGTCGGACTGATGCCCAAGGCACGAGCCGATATGCACCTCGACTTGGAATTCACTCCCGGCGAGCGGAAGAGAGTTCTCGAACACCACATATCGAGGACGGGCAGGCCGACCAAGAATGTGGCAGACGGCCTTCCAAAGCATCAGCGGAAACCCACTATGCTCCTCGGCAGTGGTTTCCATGACAACTCTGAGGTTTGCCATGGGTTCCTTTGGATCTGGATGAAGGATAAGAACACGGGATTCTTGCCTCAGGAGATTTGGGTCGCTAAGGGTGGTGAGTGGGGATAGATGGCAGATGGAACGGGGCCTTTTATAAGCTAGGTGTGTCGGCTCCTTTCTGGGGAAGAACCCGGGGAGCGTCACTCGTGTGGTGGGGACAAGCCCTACTGCACTCTACTGTGAACCGACGCCTGGCCATGCCGGTTAGGCAGGGAGGGGTCAGATCCGCGGACTCACTGTAAGGGAGCGTCACAAACAAACAACAAGCACACAGGGTACATTTAGTACCAATGGACGCCTAATACTCGTAGCAATCGGGTAGTATGGCTAAAGTTCCTATCATAAGCTGTTCCTATGGGTCTTGGTTAGACAGGGGTGCTGAAATCTTCAGTTCGTCGCCTTAGTCTTCAACTGGAGACACTGAGATTGTCGAAGTAGCCACTTGAGTAGAATTGCTGAGGTTGAGCTGAGGTCTTCAGAGATCTCTTGATTTGGTTGATGTCGATGATCTTGGCATTTGTAGACCAATGAACTTGATGTTGAATGTTGAGTAATTGAGATGGTTGCTTCTTCTTTGTAGGTGCTAGCTAATTAGGTCTCTCTTTGGGTTCATCGTCAAGTATTTTGAACAGGTAAGAAAGAGTAGAGAAACCTTTAGTAAAATTTAAAATAGAAAGGTAAGATTCAGAGGTAAATAGAGAAGACGAGAAGAGCGGGAGCCATTTTTGGACTTCCCTAGATAAGGATATATTTTTGGTGTTAATATATTTTTAACAAAATATTCTCTTCCTAACTAACGTCCATGCTAACTAAGGTCTGTTACAGTCAGGATGGCTCTGATACCAAGTCTGTGAGGACCCCGGATTAATTATCCGAGATACTCGTTATGTTTCCTGCAACAGTCCCATGATCAGTGTGCTGTTGCACATAACTTGAGTTGGTATCACAGAACACCCACAAATACCGAATAATTATACTTATGAAGTGATCAGCTTCAATAAGGTACTTGCAGCGGAATCACCAAACAACGTGGAGCCCAAGTCATTCGCCTTTACCCTACAGGCAGCTGACTGGGAAGCGCCCTAGTTCGCAAAGACGTCAGTGAACTCCTCTTCTCGAACTGCTTCTTCTTCAATCTGGCTAAGACAATAGCCAGGGACGAAACCAATATGAGTACATTTGATTGTACTCGCAAACTACCCCAACAGGAACATGCACTAGTTTTAAATTTTCAAAGACTTTTATTTTTAGGAAAAACCTCACTGAATCTCTATTTAAAAGGAGAAGAGTAGATTTTTAATCCTGTTGAAGACAAAACATTTTGGAAAGTAGTTTTCTCACTATCTTGTTAAAAAGGTAAGAAGTCTTTTTAAATCTTTTCCCGAAAATACACCTTCTTTTAAAAGGGTAAGAAATCTCTTTTAAAACTTTTTCCTCGAAAAACAACTTCTTGCCCTGATTCCAAGCCCGTCGCTACCTCGAACCAACTCATTGGTACAGGTACGAAATAACCTTTCCAGCCAACTTCCTTCCAAAACTCAACACCTTTCTCAAAACTTGCACATGGTCTTAGGACAGCCTTCCAACTGTCCACATCCGTGGACTCGGCTATTCGAATAGTTTTACACTCTGCAGAGGTAGTACGCTTTTCCCACACCCATCCGGTCACTCATCGTGTCAGCCACGTCCCGCCATACCAGAGGTATGCGAAGTTGAGTTCCCGGCCATAGCCTGTCCTTTGCTCATGCTAGTATAGGACCCTGCCGCTACGACACATTCCATCGACACTCAAACCCTCAGGAACTAAGTGTGAGGACTCGTAGTTCTGCCCGGCGGACCCAAGGGAGCCCTTCAATCCTCTTCCTCCAAACACGTCCATACCGGCTTCCGGTAGACCAACACTGAAGAGGACCCAGGTCAGGGGGTAGGTCCTCAGACCATCCCCTCATGGAACGAGGTTATCCTCGTTGTTGAGGCATCCAGTACTAACACGAGCAAATTATATGACTACGCCCTTGCCCATATGTGGGTAAGTGTGGTCGCACAGGATAATGGTTGGTCGTCATAGTACTAGGACACAATGTGCATTTTTCTCAAAAACAACACCAACCTTCTTCAACTGAGCACCGACCTTCCGGCAGGTCTATCCAAGTATTTTTAAAAGAGAGTTTCGAGAAAACATTGTTTTTCCCATCCTATAGTTTTAAATAACTACCTTATACTTCTATATAAGGTGGCAAAATAGTTTTTCATAAACCCTTTTAAAAAGGTTTTCACAATCATTTCTAATTTTTCAGAGCAAAAATACTTTTAATCAAAACTTGGGTGGTTTGTAATCCCACCAAAAGATTTTCATAGAAGGCTTTGGAGTAAAACAAGTTCATTTAGAAATCATGGTATACCATTGACACCTCTATATCGGGTGTCTCAATAATATACTTGCGTTTTGGAAAAGGGTTTTTCAAATCATAGTTTTAGTGGCAACGCCACATAAAACACTTATGCTCTTAATAAGTAAAACAGATGAATCAAAATAGAGGTATATAGGTGCAAGCTCAGTGAAGTAGCTTGCCTTGTTCAGCAAAGTTCCCGGGTTCCTGCTCCTGCTGTTCAAAGTACTCCTCCTCGCAAGTCCCGGCAACGGTCTCGTCTAAACGTCGTATAACAAACAAGGGCAAACAATTACTATACTATTCAATCAAGTATCACAACAATTCAACACTCAAGTCCCACACAATGCTACTGCCATACACACAAAGCAACATTTGGGTTTTAACTTAAGTGATTTAACTAGCAATTGAGCTAGACTTAATTATGGCAGAAATAACTACACAAGTTTTAATTCCACAACTTAAGTTCTGTTGATCACAAAATTATGCCAATTTAGGGTCAACTAGCTCTGATTAAAACTAATCCAACAAAATTGGTCTAGGTCTATTTAGGTTAAAGGTTATTGCACTAAAAATCTTTTACTACAGAAAGCTAAATTCACTAAATCCTTAACTACTGTAATAATACTTCTCCTAAATTTATGCCAATTTAGGATTAGATAGTACTAACTAAATGTGATCCAACAAAATTGGTTTCAGCTAATTTGGATTTACCATTAATCTTATTTAATTCAAACAGTGCAGAAGGGTTTTCTATATTCAATCTAATGCCAAACAATTATTACTGCATAATTAAATCTACCAACATTAGGGCAGCTAAGTACTCACAATACCAAGCTAACAAAATTGGAATCACTCCATTTGGACTAACAGAGCATCAGAAACAAACAAGTTTCTAAATTATACCTTCTGTGGCATTTTTAATACGGTATTTTTGTTGTATATCCAAACAAGATGAGACCACTTGGGTTGGATTAAGAATTTCATAAGCTAACCAGAGAATTTTAGTTTGATTTATTTGGACTTATATTTTTCGAGTTATTGATTTTCAAAGTTGGGTCCAGTATTGAATTCTAGATTTATCAGAAATTCGAATTATAAAAATGGAGTGGATAATGTTGAAAAACCCGACAAGTGGGTCCAACATGTCAGCGGCTCAACGAATTTTTCTCCCGCGCGGAGAAAAAGATTAAAAGACTGACGGGTGGGGCCCGCCAGTCAGCGACTTAACCTAACCGAACCGGTACCTAACCGTTGGATGCAGATCTAACGGCTCACAAGCAAACCATCGGCGACGACCTTGGTCTGGCGTCGCCGCCGTGGCCGGCGACAGCGGGGCGGCACGATTCGCTCACCTGGGGCTCGGGTGGAAGCGGAGATGAGGGGGATCGACGGCGGATGGTGCGGGGAAACTCTGGCGTGAGTTGTGCTTGCTGGGATCGACTGAATCGTCCCCGGTAAGCAGCTCCTCTTCCTCGGCCGTGCGCCACTCCAGCGAGCTCCTAGCGCGGCTCCTGGGCATGGAACAAGGAGAGAAAACGGTGGGTGAGTGCGGTGTGTTTCGAGTGTCGAGTGAGCAAAGAAAAGGGGAAGGTGAGAGCAGCAGCACGGCGTGGCCGTGTCGTCGTCCACCTTCGGCTACGGCAGCCCGTGGCTGTGCTCAACTTGAGCAGCGAGAAATGCCGCAGCGTGGCCGCCCTCCTGGCGGTGCACGGGAGAGTGAGGAGTGGGTGAGAGGTGGTGGAGAGGTGCGGGGAGAAGAGGTGGTGCGGGGCGGCTTTTATAGCGGAGTTCCTCCACGGCCGGCAATGGCACGGGGTACAGAGGGGTCTGGGGAGTGGGAGAGCTAGGCATTGGTGGCGGTGTGGTGTCGTGGCGACGTAGGGGAGCTCTGCAGGGGCGTAGAGGGAGTGGGGTGTCACGGTGGCTTGCGTGCACGCTCGTGGACTGACGGCGTCCATGGCGTGGCAGCGGAGTGCGACGGCTCGCTGGCGTTGCTGCAGGGCACCAGCGGTGGTGTGGACGTGTCGGAGAGGTTGAGGGGTGACAGGAGCGAGTCTGCGGCGAGCAGCGCGAGCTGGGGTGCCGTGGTGGTGAAGAACGGCTCGGCGTCCACGCACGGGCTGGACACGGCGACTTCGCAGAGCTGCAGTGGTACGGCGAGGCAGGGCGTCAGGCAGTGGTCTCCTCTGGCCCTGACGAGTGCGGTGAGAGGTGAGGGGATGCGAGAGGCAGAGAGGGGTCAGTGTGGCGTCTTCTCCTCGACAAGCCAGCGACGGCCAGCACGGCGCAGCGCAGAGCAGCACGGTGGCGTGCGCTCGTCGACGGGCACGAGCCTCTGGCCCAAATTGCTGGCTTTCTCCATGCTCTGGTGGCTCAGTGAGGTGAGAGAGAGAGATGGCAGAGAGGAATCGAAGAATAGTCCACTCAATCCTTCGATTTGATTTCGGTTTTCAGAATTTGGGGAAGAACATGGGCAGTGCCCACCAAGTGTTCGATGAAATGTTTCAGTGAAACTTTAATTCAAATTTCTTGATTTTATTTCCATACTGTGATTCATATGTATAAACAAGGGTTTTTGGTATGGTGGTAGAATTTATTTGATATGTGCTACATAGCACATTTTGTGATTTTAAAACAATAAAGAAACGTATAGAATTTTATTTTTGGAATAAAAAGAATTTGGGAGAGAAAATATTAGGGAAAATTATGAGAGTGGTTTAATTATCACCTCTCTGAATTTTGTTTGAAAGAAAACATTATTTTCTTGTTGGAGGAATATTAAATTTGTCAATTTGCATTTTGTGTGTTTTATTTCTATTTTCAAATTTTGAGTGCAAGAATTTAAATCACTCAACAATCAAAGCAATATCAAGAACAAGCAACACACATCAAGCAACAAAAAGTTTTTGTTGGTTCCCAATTTTTGATTATTTTACTAGTTACAAAATTGGGATGTTACATGCATCACCACACTCGGGCGTTTCATTTCAAGGCTTGGAGAACGAGCTCTGCCCTTCTTCAAGCTACTCAAGAAGACGGGTCCCGTGGAATGGACCCCGGAGGCTGAAGAAGCTCTTCAGTCCCCCAAGCGCTACCTCGCCTCGCCCCCCATCCTCGTGGCACTGACAGAGAAGGAGCCCCTACTGTTGTACATCGCTGCCACCAACCAGGTGATCAGTGCAGTTCTTGTGGCAGAGCGTGACGCTCCTCCAGGCAAAATCAGTGGCAAGCGTACCGGGAACATCCTCCCGGGGCAACCAAGCAAGAAGAGGCAGCCGGGTGACAAAGGGCCGGAGAGCCCTGAACCTGACATGCCCATTGACGCAGCCAACGGCGTCACAGGAGAAGCATCGCTGGGGGCTGACGCGCTCCCTCTTGAAGCAGAACTCCCAGAGGAAGCCGAGCCCGTCAAGGACTCGGTAACCCGCAAGATACAGCATCCGGTCTACTTCATCAGTTCGGTGCTGCGCGACGCCCGGGAGCGGTACCCCATGATGCAGAAGCTATTACTGGCGATCCTCATCGCCTCTCGCAAGATGAGGCCCTACTTCGAAAGCCACCCCATCAGTGTGGTTTCCAAGTATCCCTTGAGGAGTCCACTGGAATGCCCACTCGCCACCGGACGTGTCTCATGGTGGGCCATGGAGCTTCAAGGTTTCGGCCCCAAGTTCGAGCACACGAACAACATCAAGAGTCAGGCGCTGGCTGATTTCACGGCGGAGTGGACTGAGACAGCGTTTGACGACCCGGTGGAGGAATCCAGCCTTCCCGGGAAAGAAGACCCCGACGCCTGGACCATGAACTTCGACGGCTCCTACACCAAGGGCCAGGGAGGCGCTGGGGTTGTCTTGATCTCACCCACGGGAGATCGTCTGAAGTACGTCATCCAGATGCACTACAAGGAGAATATCTGTAACATCCCAAAAAATTAATATAAGTATTATTATTCCAAAAATGAGAGCCAACAAAAACTTTTGCTAAATTATATGTGTTGATCTCTTATTGTTGCTTGTGTTATTTATTTCTTGCTAATTGTGTGTTGCTTGCTCTAAATAAAAACATGAAGAAAAGAAAAAAAAAAGCAAAGCAATAAAAATAGTGTGACAAGTGTCACACACAATTCTCCAAGTGAGAAATTAATTCCTTTCAAAATAAAATTCAGAGGAGTGATGTTTAATCACTCTCAATTTTATTCCTATACTTTTCCCTCTCCAAATATATTTTCAAAATTCTAAATTTAAAATTCCAAAAACCTTTCTTTATCTTTTTAAATCACAAAGTGTGTGGTGCAAAACTTGTCAATTAAATTGCACCACAGCACCACAAACCTACATTTGAATATGTGAAACAAAGTATGAAAATAAATTTCAGAAATTCAAATTCAAATTTGGTTCAATCATTTCATCGAATACCTTGCACCCATGCACTGTGTTCTTCCCCAATTCATCCAAACCCGAAATCAAATTGATCGAATTCGTGTGTTATTCGTCGAATTGATGCCTGCACTCGATCCCTCTAGCTTCACCGACCTCGCCGCGCTCAAGAAATCGAAGAGGGGAGGTTGGCGTCGAGGAGAAGCTTCGGAGGGGACACGCTCCGGCGAGCACACACCATGTCGCGCAAGTGGCCGTGGCGTGGCGATGCCGCGTTGCTCAGCTCCGTGCCCCCCCTCTCTCCCTCACCTCGCTGCCCCCTCTCTGGCCACACCGCAGCCCGCAGGAACCCGCCCCCGCCGGAGTGACGCCGTGTGCAGTGCGCGCCGCGCACTGCCCGAGCGTTCCCTGGCCGTCTCACTCGCGAGCTCGCTCCGCTCATCGACACGCACTCAACCTTGCTCCCTGCCACTCCCACATCGTAGCCGCACCTCCACCGCCCCTACGGCGAGAGCACGTCGCCCCTGGAGCTCTCCTGCGCCCGGACCACCATGGACCCGTGCTCGCCGTTAAATACCCCACCTCGCGCCCGAACTCTCCACGCCCCGCACCACTGCCTCCACCCCTCTCCACTCCTCAGTGCACCGCCAGGAGGGCGGAGCCACTCCCTCGAAGCTCCAGCTGCCCGTGAGCTTCCTCGACGCTCCGCCGCATCCGAAGGTGGACGACGACACGGCCGTGCCGTGCTGCTGCCCCATTTCCCTCTCTGACCCCTCCACCTTGCTCTCCATCATCACCGCACTCACCCGAGCCCTTTTCTCCGTTGTTTCGTGCACAGGCGCGCCGTAGAAGCTTCGCCGGAGTTCGTGCCCGTGGCCGTGGAAGTTCGAGACCTCGCCGCCGTCGACTGGAGCCTCCCCAGCAAGTACAAATCGCACCGCCGCCTTCCTCGAGCCTCCGCCGTTCTCCAGCACCTTCCCCGCGTCTTCCCGAGCCCCCTAGGTGAGGATCCATCCACCACCGTGCCGCCGGCGCGGCGGCGCCGCCAGAATAAGGTCGCCGCCGATGTCTTTAAATCTGGACCGTTGGATCTAGATCCAACGGTGACTTACCTCTTCGTTAGGTGTTAGGCTGACGGGCTGGCCCCACCCGTCAGCGTTTTATTAATTTTCCCGTGTGCACTGAGTCACTGACAGAAGGGCCCCACCTGTCATACTTTTCAACATTATCCAGAGCAGTTAGATTTTCGAATTTAGTTTTCTCTGTGAATTCAGTACTGGACCCATTTTAGAAATTCGATATCTCGAGATTTAGGAATCCAAATAAATCAAACTCAATTGTTCTGGAAATCTTATGAAATTGTTTAACCAACACAAGTGGTCTCATGTCATTTAATTAAATAGATAAAAATATTATTAAAAATACTACAGAAGGTTTAAATTCTAAACTTGTTTGTTTATGATACTCTGCTAGTCCAAATAATTCCAAACCAATTTTTCTAGCTTAGTACTGCCATGTATTAGCTTCCCTAATTTTGGTAGAATTATTTGTGCATTATTAATTGTTTAGTATGAAGTAGAAGTTTGAACACCCTTCTGCACTCAAACATTTAAATATGTTTAATGGTTAACCCAAATGAATTAGGACCAATTTTTTAGGTCACATTTAGTCATGTTTAGTTACCCCTAAAAGGATATAATTTTAGGATCAACAGAACTTAATTGGTAGCTAAAACTTGATTATTAAGTTACTGGATTCAAACATTGTGTAGGGAGTTTGGTAACTCCAATTGATCCAAATCAAATTGTGTTGTCTTCTACACAGCAGTAGCTTTCTAAAAAATTAGTTTGTATTTTTGTGACCAACAGAACTCAAGTTGTGCAATTAAACATGTTCCACAAGTTTCTGCCATATTTTGAACATAAATAAATGATGTTTCATTCAATTATTTTGAAACCAAATTGTATGGTTTGATGTGTGCAGTAGCTATTTGTGATGTTTATGATTGATATGTTGTGATGCTTGCTTGAGTAGTTTAGTAATTGTTTGCATTGCTTGTTTGACGTTTAGACGAGAACGTTGCCGAAGTCTACGAGGAGGGGGAATACCTTGATCAGCAAGCACAAGAACCTGAGAACTTTGCCGAGCAAGGCAAGCTACTTCACTGAGCTTGCATTTACATACATCTATTTTGTCACATGAGTTATTCAAAATTATCAATGATTTTGAAAACCTTTTTACAAGTACATGAAAACTATTTTGCCACCTATGTAGAAGTATAAGATAGTTGATATAAAATTATAGGATGGGAAAATAAATGTTGTTTACTCAAAACTCCTTTGAAATACTTGTGTGGTTATGGAATACCGAGATGTCGGTGTTGAAGTGGAGAAATGGAAAAATGGGAATGTTTATGAAAAATGCACAGTGTCCTAGTACTATGACAACCAATCTTAATCTGTGCGACCACATTTACCCCCATATGGGAACGGGGCTTAGTCATATAATTTGCTCTTATTAGTATGGGATACCTCATCGACGGAGATGACTCCGTTATGCATGAGGGGATGGTTTGGAGAACTCCCCTGACCTGGGTCCTCGCTCAAACTCTATGGAAAGATAAGGAGGAGGATTGAAGACTTCATCAATGTGGTCGCCGGGAAAAACATATGAGTCCTCACACTTAGGGTTGCCGACGGGGACCGGACTGAGTGTTGGTGGGAATTATCATATGGGTAGGATCCTATACTAGCATGAGCAAAGGAGAGGCTAGGGTCGGTGGCTCAACTTCGCATACACCTTGTATGGCGGGACGTGGCTGACACGATGAGTTACCGGATGGATGTGGGATAAAAGCGTGCTACCTCTGCAGAGGGTCAAAACTATTCGAATAGCCGAGTCCTCGGATATGGACAATTGGGAGGCTGTCCTAAGATCATGTGCAAGTTTTTGGAAAAGCTTTTAAGTTTAAAAGAAACTGAAATGGTGATGGTGTGACACAACTATACCAAATGGAGTGGTATGAGTTGTTGGAATAAATGGACCATGGTGAGCCATGGTCATGAAAAGAGGGGTTTTGGAGAAACAAATGAGATGGTGACTTCTTTTAAAGATAGTTATAAAACTCTTCTTACCTTTTTCAATAAAGATATAGAGATGTTTTAAAGAAAAACTAGTGCATACTCATGTTGGGGTAGTTTGCGAGTACATTCAAATGTACTCATATTGGTTTCGTCCCTGGCTATTGTCCTAGCCAGACTACGAGAGGAGCACTACGCCGAGCAGGAGTATGGCGACTTCTACGCAAACTAAGGATCTCCACAAGTCAGCTGCCTGTCGGGTCGTCATCGTTAGAATATGATGTCTACTACGCCGTAGCTTCCGCTGATATTTTGGTTTGGCCCATGAAGGCACCTATGTAAGACTTGGTCTAAATGACCATTTATGTAAGACTTTTTATTCGGTATTGTAATGGATGTAAACTTTGGTATCCAATTCGGATTATGTGCAACGACAGACTGATCACGGGATCGTTGTGTTAAGCATAATCGGGTATTTCGGACAGCTAGTCCGGGGTCCCCACAGACTTGGTATCAGAGCCATCCTGACTTTAGGAAACCTTAGTTAGCATGGTCGTTAGACAAATGTTACAAAAAGATTAATTTCTAAAAAAAGGAGTGAAGTATTTTCGAAAACTGCTTATCTCCAATCCTCTTACTTATGCAAAAATTTACTCTCATTAAATATTACATTTCCTTGTATCCTTAAAATTTTGCACACTTCTCATTAAACTTAAAATTTGACTCACTTGTTGCCTCACTACATTTAAAATTTTGTACACTCGTCACTCACTAACTTAAAATTTTGCTTAAAAATTGTAGATGGCACTCCATTGGACCGAGTTCGTTCAGCTTGAGAAGGATAGCAAGCTGACGTTTGAGAGGGACTTGTTCGAGTTGAGCAAGCTGTTAGGTCGCCCCGCTCCAGAGTTTGAGGGAGCTCAGATTGACGTTCACGGTGTCGGAAGGCTGAGCTGGCTCATCAAGTCGTCAGTTCGCAGGAACATCAAGTCTCCCAGTTCCAGGACGCTCGTCTTCACCACCAAGGAGGCCACCTGGGTTGACGGTCTCTGTACTGCCACACAGAGGATGCTAGCCCGACTTTGTGAGGAGCACAAGGCGGAGTTGGCAGATTCCCGTTTCCGGTTCTACGGGAGGCGCAACTGCGACGGACACCCTACTCCTTCCCCTTGCCACCCGATGTTTGGGAGCTACATCATGGACATGGAGCTCTTACTTCAGCACACTCAGGATGATCTGTTGCGCACTAGGATTCAGCTTCGCTTTGACCGCGAGTCGCTCGTTGAGCTTCGCGAGAATGAGGAGAAGCTGCTGGAGGAGAAGGTCGCTCTTCTCGGAAGAGGGCCCAGCTGAGGAGGACCATCGTGAAGCTCCGCAAGAAGGTGGCGGAGCAGGACCAGCTGATCGAGGATCTAGAGCACCATACTGACGAGATGGAGGAGGAGGGCGAGGATCTCCGCAAGGAGAACAACGCTTTCCTCAGTGACGATGATGACTTTCTGGAGGAGATGGACTGTGAGGAGGAGGATGATGAGGAGGAGTTAGTTGACGAGGAGGAGGAGCCACTCGAGGCAGTTCTCGAGGACGAGGAGGAGGATCCCGAGGAGCCACCCTACCAGTCAGATGCTGACGTGTTAGAGCTGGAGGTTCCACCTCAGTAGGCGAGTGACTTGATCACTACCGCAGGATTAGGTTGACCCCTATCGCTAGTCGAGTCGAAGTAGTGGTTCTTTTGGAAACCAGATGCTATGTATCTTAGATGTAAGGTGATGTTGTAAGCTTGAAGTTGTTGTGAACTCCTTGATGTGATGTTTGTGAAATATAAGTATGTTTGTCTTGTTAGATCTGTGTGAAATATTTTCATATAATCCTTAAATTAATCAACCACTTGCGAAATCGTCTTTTCCCTTAGTCGAACTTTTCTTGCCTTGCCTCTTATACCCGGTGTGCTTCAGGATGCCGCCCCGTCGCAGCAATGCGGAAGGATCAGGATCAGCACCACCACCACCGGACCCAACCCCGCCCAACTTCTCGCGCTTATCATGGAGGAACGTGAAAATGCCCGGCAGAGCGCCAGGCTCATCTCACTGCCCTGCAACAACTCGCAGCCGCTTATAACAACAACAACAATAACAACAACAACAACAAATGGTGGTAATGGCAATGGCGATGGAAACCAGCGATCACCTTAGGCGATTTCCAGAAACCAACCCACCCACCTACTCCAAGGGACTTCACCCACTGGAAGCCGATGATTGGCTTCGCACCATCGACAACAATCTGGAAGTTGCTGCTGTGGGAGAAAATGAGAAAGTGCTGTATGCAACCCACTATCTCGCTGGACCTGCAAGAGCTTGGTGGGAAACTACCAAGGCTCTCCAGCAAGCTGGTCATGTTATCAACTGGGCTGAGTTCCAGGAGAAGTTCCGCAAGAAGCACATTCCCGGACTTATTGATAGGAAGAAGGATGAATTCCGCAAGCTGAGGCAGGGAAGTAGAGATGTGGTCGGTTATCTTGATGAGTTTACCGACTTATCTCGGTATGCTCCTGATGACACCGACAAAGAGAGAAGAAGATGGAGCGTTTCATGAGTGGACTTCATGATGAACTGCAGTGTGCTCTGGTTATCCATGACTTCCGTGATCTGGAGTCACTTGTGGACAAAGCCATCCAGCTGGAGACCAAGCGCAAGTCTATGTTGAAGGTCGCAAGAGGAGGATGAATGCTCAGGAAGGTTCGAGCAGCCAGAAACCTCGTATCTTTCAGCAAAACCCAGGCCTGCCTATCGTCCACCCAAGCCCACGCCCCAATTTCCCTAACCGCCCAAACAACTTCAACCGCCCCAATGACAATAACCGTCCCAGAGGAAACTTCAACAACTTCAACCCCAATGCCAATGTTGTCTGCTTTGAATGTGGCAACAAAGGTCACTACTCCAGAGAATGCCCCAATCCTAAGAGGAATGTTCAGCGCCCCAATGCACCGAACAATGGTCAAGGCCGCAATGGAAATGGTAATGGCAAGAATGCCGCACCCCGCGGAAATGCTGCTGTTGTCAAGGGCCGTCTGCACCACATCAATGCTGAAGAAGCTCAGGAGGCGCCAGATGTTGTGCTGGGTACGTTCCTTGTCAACTCAGTACCTGCAACTGTTCTGTTTGATTCTGGTGCAACCCATTCATTTGTTACCGAGGAGTTTGTCGCTAAGGGAGGATTAGTAGAAGGCTTCCTAAATAAAACCCTGAGTATACAAATTCCTGGCTCCACCATAGAAACCAAGAGATTTTGTCCAAATACTGCCATAGAGATTTCAGGCGAAAAATTTGCAGCCGACCTAATTATTCTAGGAACCCAGGCATAGATGTTATACTTGGTATGAATTGGCTAGCCAAGTACCATGGTCGAATAGACTGTGCCAGAAGAGCTGTATCCGTCACCACCGACAAAGAAGTAGAAGTGGAGTATGTGTCTGAAACCAACCACTCCCAACCAGGCTGCCATGAGAGCATAGCTCGACCCGCCCTAGATGAGATCCGTGTTGTTCACCTGTTCAAGGATGTTTTCCCAGAAGAATTGCCTGGTATGCCGCCAGACCGGGATATTGAGTTCATAATTGAGCTTATCCCAGGAACATCCCCATATCCCAAAGCCTTATCGGATGAATCCGGAAGAACTAGTTGAATTGAAGAAGCAGTTGGCTGATATGCTCAGCAAAGGTCTTGTTCGTCCAAGCGCTTCACCTGGGGATCACCCATTATTTTTGTGGACAAGAGAGACGGTACCACACGCCTGTGTGTGGATTATCGCAAGCTAAATGACGTGACCATTAAAAACAAGTACCCTCTTCCCAAGATCGAGGATCTGTTCGATCAAATGAACGGAGCCCGAGTCTTTTCCAAGATCGATCTTCGGACAGGTTACCATCAGTTGAAGATCCGAGAGACAGACATTCCCAAGACCGCCTTCACCACCCGTTACGGTTTGTTTGAATACACCGTGATGTCCTTTGGTCTGACCAATGCCCCAGCCTATTTCATGAATCTCATGAACAAGATTTTCATGGAGTACCTCGACAAGTTCGTGGTAGTTTTCCTTGATGACATCCTTATTTATTCCAAGACCGAAGAAGAGCATGCTGAACACCTGCGTCTAGTTTTGGAGACCCTCCGAGAGCACCAGCTGTATGCCAAGCTTAGCAAGTGTGAGTTTTGGCTCAGTAAGTGGCATTTCTCGGACATGTTGTATCTGCCGGAGGAATTTCTGTTGACCCGAGAAGATCCAAGCCATTGTTGACTGGTTATCCCCAACCAGTGTGACTGAAATCCGAAGCTTTCTCGGACTCGCCGGTTATTACCGCAAGTTCGTTGAAGGATTTTCCAGTATAGCCAAACCCATGACCCAACTGTTGAAGAAGGACAAGAAATTTGAATGGACTCAGAAGTGTGAAGATAGTTTCCAAGAATTGAAGAAGAGACTAACCTCAGCCCCAATTTTGATTATGCCAGACGTCACCAGAGTTTCGACGTGTATTGCGATGCATCACGCCTCGGACTTGGTTGCGTTCTGATGCAAGAAGGCAAAGTTGTGTCGTACCTGTCCCGGCAGTTGCGACCGCATGAAGAGAATTACCCAACCCATGACCTGGAGTTAGCTGCTGTTGTTCTTGCTCTCAAAAGTGGCGTCCCTATCTTGCGGGACATCGCTGCGAGGTCTATACGGATCACAAAAGCTTGAAGTATATTTTCACCCAGAAAGATTGAACCTGCGACAGAGGAGATGGATGGAATTAATCAAGGATTATGATATTGGAATCCATTATCACCCTGGAAAGGCTAATGTAGTTGCCGATGCCCTTAGTCGCAAACCCTGCACCCTGAATGCCCTGATCCAAGCCGAACAGCCAGCCTTGTTCAAAGAGTTCGAAGATTTGGACTAGAACTTGTTAGCCATGGTTATCTCGCCAATTTAGAGTTAACCCCAACCCTGATGGATCAAATCAAAGAAGCCCAAAAAGGTCATGAAAGCATTGAAGGAATTAGAAGAAGATTTCCCTCGGCAAAGCACCCGGTTTTACCGAAGATGCTGAAGGAGTGCTGAAATTCAATGACCGTATCTGTGTGCCCAATGTCACGGAACTTAAGGAGTTAATCCTGAAGGAGGCCCATGAGACCCCTTATTCAATCCACCCCGGCGGAACCAAAATGTACCAAGACCTTCGAGAAAGATTTTGGTGGCATGGAATGAAGCGAGAGATTGGTTCTTTCGTAGCCAAGTGTGATATCTGTCAGCGAGTCAAGGCTGAACATCAGCGACCCGCTGGATTGCTTCAACCTTTGAAAATTCCCGAGTGGAAGTGGGATGAGATTGGAATGGATTTTATTACCGGACTTCCAAGATCCAACCGAGGCCATGATTCAATCTGGGTCATCGTTGATCGATTGACCAAGGTTGCTCATTTTATACCTGTCAAGACCACTCACAATGGAGCCAGTTAGCAGACTTGTATATTTCCAGAATAGTAAGCCTGCATGGTGTGCCTAAGAAGATTGTATCTGATAGAGGCACGCAATTCACCTCAAGATTCTGGAAATCCCTTCATGAAGCCCTCGGAACCAAGTTAGCATTTAGCACAGCTTATCATCCCCAGACCGATGGCCAAACTGAGCGAGTGAACCAGATATTGGAGGACATGCTTCGCGCATGTGTTCTATCCTATGGTTCCAAGTGGGAAGATTGTCTTCCGTTTGCAGAGTTCTCGTACAACAATAGTTATCAGTCCAGTCTGCAAATGGCCCCTTTTGAAGCCCTTTACGGCAAGAAGTGTCGTACACCCCTGAATTGGTCCGATACCGGAGAAGGCAAATTGTTTGGACCAGATACCCTCCGTGAAGCTGAAGAGCAAGTTCAGCTTATTCGTGAACGCCTCAAAACTGCCCAATCCCGTCAGAAGAGTTACGCTGACACCAAGCGCCGTGACCTCACTTTCACATCGGAGATTATGTTTATCTCCGAGTGACCCCCTTAAAGGAATGCACGTTTCCATGTCAAGGAAAATTAGCGCCAAGGTATATTGGACCCTTCAAGATCATTGCTCGTCGAGGAGAAGTATCCTATCAGCTGGAATTGCCCCAGAGTTAGGAGATTATCATGATGTCTTCCACATTTCCTTGCTCCGGAAGTGTCTTGAAGTTCCTGACCAGCCTGATGTTTTCAAAAACATCGACCACCTCTCCATCGACCTGAACCAAGACCTGACTTATCGCGAGAGACCCCTCAAGATTCTCGAAGAGATGTTCGTGTTACCCGAAGACGTGCGATCAAGTTCTACAAAGTCCAGTGGACTAACCACTCTGAAGAAGAAGCAACTTGGGAACGCGAAGATTTCTTAGAAGCGAATTCCCAGACCTCTTTAATACCCAGCCTAGCAAATCTCGGGACGAGATTTATTTTAAGGGGGAAGGATTGTAACATCCCAAAAATTAATATAAGTATTATTATTCCAAAAATGAGAGCCAACAAAAACTTTTGCTAAATTATATGTGTTGATCTCTTATTGTTGCTTGTGTTATTTATTTCTTGCTAATTGTGTGTTGCTTGCTCTAAATAAAAACATGAAGAAAAGAAAAGAAATAAAATAAAAAAAAGCAAAGCAATAAAAATAGTGTGACAAGTGTCACACAAAATTCTCCAAGTGAGAAATTAATTCCTTTCAAAATAAAATTCAGAGGAGTGATGTTTAATCACTCTCAATTTTATTCCTATACTTTTCCCTCTCCAAATATATTTTCAAAATTCTAAATTTAAAATTCCAAAAACCTTTCTTTATCTTTTTAAATCACAAAGTGTGTGGTGCAAAACTTGTCAATTAAATTGCACCACAGCACCACAAACCTACATTTGAATATGTGAAACAAATTATGAAAATAAATTTCAGAAATTCAAATTCAAATTTGGTTCAATCATTTCATCGAACACCTTGCACCCATGCACTGTGTTCTTCCCCAATTCATCCAAACCCGAAATCAAATTGATCGAATTCGTGTGTTATTCGTCGAATTGATGCCTGCACTCGATCCCTCTGGCTTCACCGACCTCGCCGCGCTCAAGAAATCGAAGAGGGGAGGTTGGCGTCGAGGAGAAGCTTCGGAGGGGACACGCTCCGGCGAGCACGCGCCATGTCGCGCAAGTGGCCGTGGCGTGGCGACGCCGCGTTGCTCAGCTCCGTGCCCCCCCTCTCTCCCTCACCTCGCTGCCCCCTCTCTGGCCAACCGCAGCCCGCAGGAACCCGCCCCCGCCGGAGTGACGCCGTGTGCAGTGCGCGCCGCGCACCGCCCGAGCGTTCCCTGGCCGTCCCACTCGCGAGCTCGCTCCGCTCATCGACACGCACTCGACCTTGCTCCCTGCCACTCCCACATCGTAGCCGCACCTCCACCGCCCCTACGGCGAGAGCACGTCGCCCCTGGAGCTCTCCTGCGCCCGGACCACCATGGACCCGTGCTCGCCGTTAAATACCCCACCTCGCGCCCGAACTCTCCACCCCGCACCACTGCCTCCACCCCTCTCCACTCCTCAGTGCACCGCCAGGAGGGCGGAGCCACTCCCTCGAAGCTCCAGCTGCCCGTGAGCTTCCTCGACGCTCCGCCGCATCCGAAGGTGGACGACGACACGGCCGTGCCGTGCTGCTGCCCCATTTCCCTCTCTGACCCCTCCACCTTGCTCTCCATCATCACCGCACTCACCCGAGCCCTTTTCTCCGTTGTTTCGTGCACAGGCGCGCCGTAGAAGCTTCGCCGGAGTTCGTGCCCGTGGCCGTGGAAGTTCGAGACCTCGCCGCCGTCGACTGGAGCCTCCCCAGCAAGTACAACTCGCACCGCCGCCTTCCTCGAGCCTCCGCCGTTCTCCAGCACCTTCCCCGCGTCTTCCCGAGCCCCCTAGGTGAGGATCCATCCACCACCGTGCCGCCGGCGCGGCGGCGCCGCCAGAATAAGGTCGCCGCCGATGTCTTTAAATCTGGACCGTTGGATCTAGATCCAACGGTGACTTACCTCTTCGTTAGGTGTTAGGCTGACGGGCTGGCCCCACCCGTCAGCATTTTATTAATTTTCCCGCGTGCACTGAGTCACTGACAGAAGGGCCCCACCTGTCATACTTTTCAACATTATCCAGAGCAGTTAGATTTTCGAATTTAGTTTTCTCTGTGAATTCAGTACTGGACCCATTTTAGAAATTCGATATCTCGAGATTTAGGAATCCAAATAAATCAAACTCAATTGTTCTGGAAAGCTTATGAAATTGTTTAACCAACATAAGTGGTCTCATGTCATTTAATTAAATAGATAAAAAGTATTATTAAAAATACTACAGAAGGTTTAAATTCTAAACTTGTTTGTTTCTGATACTCTGTTAGTCCAAATAATTCCAAACCAATTTTGTAGCTTAGTACTGCCATGTATTAGCTTCCCTAATTTTGGTAGAATTATTGTACATTATTAATTGTTTAGTATGCAGTGAAGTTTGAACACCCTTCTGCACTCAAACATTTAAATATGTTTAATGGTTAACCCAAATAATTAGGACCAATTTTGTTAGGTCACATTTAGTCATGTTTAGTACCCTAAAAGGATATAATTTTAGGATCAACAGAACTTAATTGGTAGCTAAAACTTGATTATTAAGTTACTGGATTCAAACAATTGTGTAGGGAGTTTGGTAACTCCAATGGATCCAAATCAAATTGTGTTGTCTTCTACACATCAGTAGCTTTCTAAAGAAATTTAGTTTGTATTTTTGTGACCAACAGAACTCAAGTTGTGCAATTAAACATGTTCCACAAGTTTCTGCCATTTTTGAACATAAATAAATGATGTTTAATTCAATTATTTTGAAACCAAATTGTATGGTTTGATGTGTGCAGTAGCTATTTGTGATGTTTATGATTGATATGTTGTGATGCTTGCTTGAGTAGTTTAGTAATTGTTTGCATTGCTTGTTTGACGTTTAGACGAGAACGTTGCCAAAGTCTACGAGGAGGGGGAATACCTTGATCAGCAAGCACAAGAACCTGAGAACTTTGCCGAGCAAGGCAAGCTACTTCACTGAGCTTGCATTTACATACATCTATTTTGTCACATGAGTTATTCAAAATTATCAATGATTTTGAAAACCTTTTTACAAGTACATGAAAACTATTTTGCCACCTATGTAGAAGTATAAGATAGTTGATATAAAATTATAGGATGGGAAAATAAATGTTGTTTACTCAAAACTCCTTTGAAATACTTGTGTGGTTATGGAATACCGAGATGTCGGTGTGGAAGTGGAGAAATGGAAAAATGGGAATGTTTATGAAAAATGCACAGTGTCCTAGTACTATGACAACCAATCTTAATCTGTGCGACCACATTTACCCCCATATGGGAACGGGGCTTAGTCATATAATTTGCTCTTATTAGTATGGGATACCTCATCGACGGAGATGACTCCGTTATGCATGAGGGGATGGTTTGGAGAACTCCCCTGACCTGGGTCCTCGCTCAAACTCTATGGAAAGATAAGGAGGAGGATTGAAGATTCATCAATGTGGTCGCCGGGAAAAACATATGAGTCCTCACACTTAGGGTTGCCGACGGGGACCGGACTGAGTGTTGGTGGGAACTATCATATGGGTAGAATCCTATACTAGCATGAGCAAAGGAGAGGCTAGGGTCGGTGGCTCAACTTCGCATACACCTTGTATGGCGGGACGTGGCTGACACGATGAGTTACCGGATGATGTGTGATAAAAGCGTGCTACCTCTGCAGAGGGTCAAAACTATTCGAATAGCCGAGTCCTCGGATATGGACAATTGGGAGGCTGTCCTAAGATCTTGTGCAAGTTTTTGGAAAAGCTTTTAAGTTTAAAAGAAATGAAATGGTGATGGTGTGACACAACTATACCAAATGGAGTGGTATGAGTTGTTGGAATAAATGGACCATGGTGAGCCATGGTCATGAAAAAGAGGGGTTTTTGGAGAAACAAATGAGATGGTGACTTCTTTTAAAGATAGTTATAAAATCTTCTTACCTTTTTCAATAAAGATATAGAGATGTTTTAAAGAAAAACTAGTGCATACTCATGTTGGGGTAGTTTGCGAGTACATTCAAATGTACTCATATCGGTTTCGTCCCTGGCTATTGTCCTAGCCAGGCTATGAAGAGGAGCACTACGCCGAGCAGGAGTATGGGACTTCTACGCAAACTCAGGATCTCCACAAGTCAGCTGCCTGTCGGGTCGTCTTCGTTAGGATTTGATGTCTACTACGCCGTAGCTTCCGCTGATATTTTGGTTTGGCCCATGAAGGCACCTATGTAAGACTTGGTCTAAATGACCATTTATGTAAGACTTTTTATTCGGTATTGTAATGGATGTAAACTTTGGTATCCAATTCGGATTATGTGCAACGACAGACTGATCACGGGATTGTTGTGTTAACATAATCGGGTATTTCGGACAGCTAGTCCGGGGTCCCCACAATATCTCGAACAACACGACGGAGTACGAGGGCCTGCTCGCGGGACTTCGCGGTGCCGTTGGCCTCGGTATCAACAAGCTCATCGTCAAGGGTGACTCTCAGCTAGTCATCAAACAAGTGAACAAGGGTACGCCTGCCCCCAGATGGCACCGTACGTCGAGGAGGTGTGGAAGCTTCGGCGACGCTTCGACAGCTTCCGGGCCGTGTACGTCCCAAGGGATGAAAACACGTCCGCGGACGAGCTGTCACAGATGGCCTCCAAGCGAGAACCAGTGCCTCCCGGGATCTACATTGAGGTGCTCCGGCAACCCTCTGTGTCTCCCGAGAGGCTCAAGGCAAGGTCTACACCGACACTGGGGGCTGGTGACCTGTCTACTTCGACAACCCGGGAAACCAGCCCAGAAGGCGCACAAGACCCGCAGGACCTGGACCAAGGGAAGCCATGCTTCTCCTTGGTCAAATGGTGCTACCGGTGGAGAGAACCTACCCACCCTGGGCCCTGGATATCGTCAAGTACATGACGGAGCATGCTCTTCCGGAGGATGATCAGAGGCCGAGCGGGTCGCTCGTCAAGCCAAGCTCTACGTCCTGATCGACGGCGAGCTCTACCGGCGATGCGACAACGGAGTCAAGCTCCGCTGCATACCACAAGAACAAGGCCAAGTACTGCTACGAGACATCCATGAGGGCACATGCTCAAGTCATGTTGCATCAAGATCTTTGGCGGGAAAGGTTTTCCGCCAGGGTTTCTACTGGCCAACAGTCCTGTACGACGCCGAGCAAATTGTCAAGACCTGCGAAGCTTGCCAATACTACGCGAAGAACATCAATCAGCCAGCTCAAGCCCTACAACCAATCCCAATATCCTGGCCATTTGCAGTCTGGAGGCTTGATATCGTGGGCAAGTTGCCAAAGTCAGTTGGTGGACATGAATACCTCTTCGGGGCTATCGATAAGTTCACAAAGTGGGTTGAAGTAATACCAGTACCACGCCAGACGGGCCAGGCCGCCATCAAGTTCATCGAGGGGATTGTCTACCGCTTCGGAGTACCTAACAGGATCATCACAGACAACAGCACTCAGTTCACAAGTCGAGCCTTCCTCAACTTCTGTGATGAATTGGGCATCAAGGTGTGCTTTGCATCTGTATCCTATCCAAGATGCAACGGACAAGTGGAGCGAGCCAATGCGGAGGTCCTAAGAGGTCTGAAAACCAAAGCATTTGATAAGCTGGAGAACAAGGGGAAGAATTGGATTGATCACCTACCAACTGTACTATGGTCCCTCAGAACCACTCCAAGCCGAGCCACTGGAGAAACACCTTTCTTCCTTGTCTATGGAGCTGAAGCTGTCCTGCCAACAGAACTAAGGCACGGATCTCCCCGGGTACTCGCTTATGATGAGGAAACCCAAGCTGAGTGAAGGATTGATGACATAAACTTCCTGGAAAAAATTCGATGTCGAGCATCACTACGATCTGCTCGATATCAGCAAGGGCTCCGCCGCTATCACAACCGTCATGTCCGGTCACGGGAACTACAACCCGGGGACCTGGTACTTCGCAAGATATAGAAACTCGAGGGCCTGAACAAGATGTCAAGCAAGTGGGAAGGACCCTACCGGGTTACTCATACCCTGAGACCTGGAGCAGTCTATCTGGAAAACGAGAAAGGCAGGCCGGAGGGCAACGCCTAGAACATCGAGAATCTCCGCAAGTTGTACCCCTAATTACGAACATGAATCGCCAAACATCGAATACGCTAAGCACACCTAAAGGGGCTAGTGTTCTGTAATAGGGTGTAAGAAGTCATCGCCAAGAAATAAAAGATAAGTGTTTCAATTCTGTGAGCCTCAATTTATGTCGAGATGTGTGTTATCCGCAACAACCCCAAGCAGGGGGCTGATATGGTGCCGGTGGCTGACGGGTCGAGCGCGAGTGGCCTATCAGTAGGCACTGCCACCCGATCGTGCCGTACTGCCGCGGAAAGGAGTGAACGGGCAGTGCTGTGTTTTAACGAACTTAAACACAGAAATGCACATTCAACTTTGCTTGCGGGTTTCTCCGGATGAAACACTATCACGACATAAAAAGAGGGTCCATTCTTTCCTACTAAAAGTTTGTTATGTGCAGCGCCTTCCCGGGACAGGAACTGACGGTGGAAAGCAGCTAAGGAGTTGGGTATCCGGGAGGGACAGGACGGATCAGGGACACGGTAAAAAACAGCTAAGTCCTTGCATCTGCATCCTGCACTTAGGCATGACATCTCGCTCGGAGTCAATATACCATCGACCTGCGCATGCTTGACAATTGATGAGAGACTTTGCGGGGGTAATGCATCCACCCCGGCGAACGGTCCGTTTCCCTCTGGCCTAGTACCCGTGGACAGTGGAGTAGGCGCCCGGAAGGTATAGTGCTCTTAGGCGTACTGCTACTTCGTGCACGCAGTCAGAGTACTTGGCACCTAAGAGATCTCCTCTGAAAACTTGACAGCGCGTTAGTGCAAAGGGAGATTTGGGAAATGACCCCGGGAGTTGAGGCTAGGTTGCATTTATCTGAACTTAAATTCTGAATTACATTCAGCTGTGCAACTTCTTGATTACATAATAAGCCTGTGCTACTAAGACCAGCTCAGGGTTCCTAGCTGTGCGGACTTGCTGTTATTCTCGCCTGCCGGGTGAACTCCGGACTCCCGGGGACGCCTGGGACGAAGGAGGGCATTCACGCAGGACCTTCAGGGATCCCACGAGCCGGGAGTTTCCGGGCGAACCCCGGTACATGCTGGCTGCAGAGGAGGTGCACGTGGTCCACGAACTTGTCCATGATATCCTCTTCATCCTGTATGAAGGAAAGAGATCAAGTCAAGACGCAGGCTTTCCCTCGAAGATCATATTACCAAGGCCAAGGAAGCTTTACCTTGAAGACATCGTCAAGGTCGCAGAGGAGGCGGATCAATCTCGGATTGCCTGCAGCCTCTCTCCACAAGCTCATCTTGATGATGTCCTTCCGGGTCGCCAGCGCCACCGACGCTTCCATGGCGGCGGAACCAGCAATGTTCCCCACCACTGGGAAAACCACGGAGACCCGAGGTCGAGGAGCGACCTCGTTCCCTCCGATGGCTCGGGCCTCAGCTCCCTTGGGCGTTTCCACCACGCCTCGGAAGATGGATTCCGCCGTCGACACGTCGGACAAGGACATTTCCTCCTCTCCAGACATTGCTCTGCGATCTATGGAGGGGAAGGGAAAGGAGCAAGACGAGAAGATGCGTCAAGGAAGTTGGGATTTGGAGGGCTTTTTATAGACCTCTCACGCTCCACCTACCCCTTGGCGTTACGGCTACTGCATTAATGGGGGCGCGTTTGGCGAAAAACTGCTCCCATTCACACCAAGTGCGACACGAAGACCAAGAGGCAAAAAGGAGAACAAGTTCTTCTTCATTTCAAGATCTACAGTGGGGGCTAATTTTTTACAACAAAAAGATTTGCTCCCGGCAAGCGAGGAGCACCACCGTACAATGGAAGACGCTACTTCCAGAAGTACGTCGACGAGGCGGCCAAGAAGGAGGTCAAGGAGATCTTCGGGAACGTCGTCTTGAAGCTCTTCGCCCTCAGGAAAACGAGCTCTCCTCGGCCTTGATGTTAGATGAGTTTTCCTCATCTTCATCCTCGTCGTAGGAGCCGGAGCCGCTGCTGCTCTCACTTTCGGCGCAGCATTCCATGCGCCCTCCTGTAGCACGGAAGATCTTCACGGAGAGTGTGGCGTCTCCGTCATACTTGCAGGCAAGATATTGCCCCCGGATCAGGCGGCGGGAGCGGGGAAGGACTTCCACCCCTGACCCAGGAGCATGGAGTCATCGACGGTGTACTCCACCGAGATCCAGGTAGGACCATTGGGACAGCCCTCCACCTGCAGCCACAAGCCCGGAGGCTTGTCGTCTCCCATCGCCATCGCAAAGGAGTCCGGAAGGTCAATCCGGCTGCGGATCTTGCGGCGCAGATCCAGGATGAACTCAAATGGTGAGAAGCTCGTGTGGACCGCAATCCGTGGAGGCAGTGAAGGAGATCTCTCGTGCCTCACGGTCTCTCTACCTCTGCCGCCGTGCTTCGCTCGCCCTCTTGGAGCGGCTCTTCCGCGGCTGCTGGTACCCTTCTCCGCCGGAGCCGGAGCACGTGGACGACCAACGCCCCTTTTCCCTCTCGCCATACTGGGATAGGAGAAATGTAGCAGCGGAGAAGAAGGATGGAGATTCATGGGGCGCCCTTTCCGCTTTTATAGCGCGCGGCGCCTTCTCTCTCCAGCGGCCTCCTCGGCTTCTCCACAGCGGGAATCGAGGAGACAGGAGCAGTTATTCGACCAAGCGGAATAACTCCAATTCCCGCCCTCTGGTGGATGGGACGTGTCAGTCAAAGCAAGATGCTGGGTACCCACTTTGGCCAACTCTTTGGCCATAGCCTCGGCAGCAATTGGAGCAAGAGACGCCGGGACCATGCCCAGGGGCTACTGTCGCAGCAGTGGAACATGGGGTTCCCCTGATGCTGCCAAAGTGGGTCCACCACTGGGACCCACCAAGAAGATGGACAAGGCAAGGAGTCAAGTTCAGCAGATGGGTCAGCTCATCTGCCCCAAGGAAACCCGACAAGTTCGACAGCAACGCTCCGCGGCTAAGGACCAGGCGACCTTCCGGGGTCACCCGTTGCCCGGAGAACAAGGCGGAATACCTGTGGGTCCGTGCGCCCGGCAGGAGGCCAGGCATACCCTCGGGTCCTCCATCCGTACCGTTGAAAGGATAAGAACGCCAGCTCGCCGGAAGCTGGTGGAAGACTTGGGCGCCAAGACGAAGGACGTGCCCTGGTGACGTTGCCACGAGCGAGGCTGGTGGGGCGGACAGGCTTTGTCCGTCCCACCTTTCCCAAGGGCGGACGACCGCGCCGCCCTCCAGAGGATGCTTGGAGGAGAGGATGCCACGTCTCCTCCAAAGACCACCGAGGGGTTCTCCAGCCAAAAACCCCTCACGCCCCTCGCGTGCCCATGTCGGATCCCCTTAGCCTATAAAAGGAGGACCATGGCACCGAGGAGGGGGGGCATATAGAGCTCAAGCAAGTCTAGACTAGGGTTCAGAGGCTAGAGAGAGGTGATCTCCCCAGGGCAGGATCTGCTCTTCGTCTACCTACGGCCGGAACTCTGCTGGGTTCATCCCAGAACACCCTTGTACACCACATCATGATGAACACTTCAATCCAGACATGTAGGAGTAGGGTGGTGGCTCTAGGTTGACGAGGGAATGTCTCCCCGGCAATAGTGCCAGAAACAATGCTTGTACGTCACACGTCAGTTGGGAACCCCAAGAGGAAGGTATGATGAGTGCAGCAGCAAGTTTTCCCTCAGTATGAAACCAAGGTTTAATCGAACCAGTAGGAAAACGAGGTTTGCTTCGGAGGTGTTGGTGGAGGAGTGTAGTGCGGCGCAACACCAGGGATTCCGGTGCCAACGTGGAACCTGCACAACACAACCAAATTACTTTGCCCCAACTTAACAGTGAGGTTGTCAATCTCACCGGCTTGCTGAAAACAAAGGGTTAAACGTATCGAATGGAAAATGATGTTTGTTTGCATAAAACAGTAAAGAACAATGATTGCAGTAGATTGTATTTCAGATGTAAAAGAATGGACCGGGGTCCACAGTTCACTAGTGGTGTCTCTCTAATAAGATAACTAACATGCTGGGTAAACAAATTACAGCTGGGCAATTGACAATTGATAAGTGCATATAACATGCATGTGTGAGCTGTGGTGTCTACTATGAGATTCATTTGGGCATTACGACAAAGTACATAGACCGCTATCCAGCATGCATCTATGCCTAAATAGTCCACCTTCCGGTTAACATCCGTACCCCTTCCAGTATTAAGTTGCAAGCAACAGACAATTGCATTAAGTAATGTGCGTAATGTAAACAATACATTCATCCTTGAATAAAGCATTACTGTTTTACCCCTAGTGGCAACAACACATCTACAACCTTAGAACTTGCTGTCACTATCCCAGGTTAAATAGAGGTTGAACCCAACTATCATGCATAAATACCCCCTCTTGGAGTTACAAGTATTCACTTGGCCAAGGCTTCAACAAGTAACGGAGAGCATGCAAGATCACAAATGACATAGACATGATAATATAATATTCAGCTCCACATAGGTATCAATATAAGTCAGATCCCAACAAACACAACATGTAGCATTACAATAAGATGATCTTGATCATGATAGGCAGCTCACAAGATCCAAACATGATGGCACAAGTGGAGAAGACAACCATCTAGCTACTGCTATGGACCCATAGTCCAAGGATGAACTACTCACGCATCACTCCGGAGGCGGGCATGGCGATGTAGAGCCCTCCGGTGATGATTCCCCTCTCCGGCAGGGTGCCGGGAAGAGCTTCAGAAACCCCCGAGTTAGGGTTGACGACGGCGGCGGCAGCGAATATGTTCTGGATGAAAGGCTCGGTGTTTTAGGGTTTTCACATCTCGGGGAATAAATAGGCGAAGGGGCGATGTCGGCGGACCCCCGAGGGGCCCAAACCACCAGGTGGCGCGGCAGGGGGCCCACCCGCGCCTGGGTGTGGTTTGGCCACCTCGGCGTCCTCCTTCGTCTCTCCTTCGGACTCCGTGATGGTGCTGGAAAAATAGGGACGTGGCCTTTTGTTTCGTGCAATTCCGAGAATATTTCCAGAAGTAACTTTCTGAAACCAAAAACAGCAGAAAACAGGGAACTGGCACTGTGGCATCTTGTTAATAGGTTAGTCCCAGAAAATGCATAAAAGTGATATGAAGTGTATATAAAACATGTAGCAAATGGTATAATATAAGCATGGAACAGCAGAAATTATGGATACGTTGAAGACGTATCAAGCATCCCCAAGCTTAGTTCTACTCGTCCTCGAGTAGGTAAAATGATAACAACAAATAATTTCTGAGGAGACATGCTTTCACACAATCTTGATCAATATATTGCAAGGCTCATGTCATGAATGAAGTGACTCAAAGCAATGGTCTATAGTTTGCTAACAAATAGATAAAGAGTAAACAATGAATCATATAAGCAAAAACTTTTCATGAATAGTACTTTCAAGACAAGCATCAAAAAGTTTTGCATAAGAGGTAACTCATAAAACAATAGATTCAAAGCAAAAGGCATTGAAGCAACACAAAGGATGATTAAGTTTCAGCATTTGCTTTCAACTTGTAACATGTATATCTCATGGATAGTTGTCAACATAAAGCAATATAACAAGTGCAATAAGTAAACATGTAAGAATCAATGCACACAAAGTTGACACAAGTGTTTGCTTCTAAGATAGAAAGGAGTAGGTAAACTGACTCAACATAAAGTAAAAGATAGGCCCTTCGCAGAGGGAAGCAGGGATTAAATCATGTGCTAGAGCTTTTTAAGTTTTCGAAAGCATATAGAGAGCACAAAATAAGTATTTGAGAGGTGTTTGTTGTTGTCAACGAATGGTAGTGGGCACTCTAACCCCCTTGTCAACCAGACTTTCAAAGAGCGGCTCCCATGAAGGACGTTATTTCTACCAGCAAGGTAGATCATCCCCTTCTCTTTTGTTTACACATGTATTTTAGTTTCTTTATAGATGACACTCCTCCCAACCTTTTGCTTACACAAGCCATGGCTAACCGAATCCTCGGGTGCCTTCCAACATTCACATACTAGTTCGGTGAAGAGATAGTGAAATACAAGTAATATGGATGATTATAAGTAGTAATTGCAATCTGAAATAAAAATGGCAGCAAGCAAACATGTAGCAGAACTTGTTGTAAACGGTGTTTCAATGCTTAGAAACAAGGCCTAGGGATCATACTTTCACTAGTGGTATCTCTCAACATTTTAGCACAACTGAACGCAAGTAAGTGCTACTCGGGATTATTCTCCTTCTTGGTGAAACAAGAGTACTATGTGTAGGGCTACAAAAGCACACCTCAAAGTCTGAGTAAACAAACACCACAATTCCACAAAGAATAAGCCATGATAATATCTAAATTATTTATAGAGTCACACACAAGTACCCACACTGTCACCTTGATACCGTGTTGTCACAATGACTCCGGAAACTAGATAAAATCACTTGAGTAGCATAAACATTACATATGAATTCAGCGATACTAGCAATGCTCATGATCACATAAAGATCACACCATGGGAGAGAGAGGTAAACCACATAGCTACCGGTAGAGCCCTCAGCCTCGGGGGAGAACTACTCCCTCCTCATCATGGGAGGCAGCAACGGCGATGAAGATGGCGGTGGAGTCGATGGAGATGGCTCCGGGGGCAATTCCCCGTCCCGGCAGGGTGCCGAAACAGAGACTTCTGTCCCCCGAATTAGGGTTTTTGGTGGCGGCGGAGCTACGGAACTCTTCTGGAGAAATCGTCGATTCTTCTAGGGTTTTCGGGCAGGAGCAATATATAGGCCAAAGGGCAACGCGAGGGCGTGCACGAGGCGGCCTCACCACGTGGCGGCGCCACCCCCCTCCAGGCCGCGCGACGGCATGGTGAGGAGGCCGTGGGCCTCCGCTGGACTTGCCCTTCTGGCTCCGTGGGTCTTCTGGCGAAATAGAATTTCTGTAATTTTTCTGGATTTTTCCGAGCACTTTGGTTTTCGGGCCTTTTCTGCAATACACAGACATAATAAACAGAAACTGGCACTGTGGCATCTTGTTAATAGGTTAGTCCAATAAATGTCATAATATGATATAAAGTGTATATAAAACATGTGACAATTGGTATAATATTAGCATGGATCATAAGAAATTATAGATACGTTGGAGACGTATCAAGCATCCCCAAGCTTAGTTCTACTCGTCCTCGAGTAGGTAAAACGATAACAACAAATAATTTCTTAGGTGACATGCTACCACATAATCTTGATCAAATAATATTGTAAAGCATATGTCATGAATGAAGTGACTCAAGGCAATGGTCTATAGTTTGCTAACAAATAGATAATGAGTAAACAACTGAATCATATAAGCAAAAACTTTTCATAAATAGTACTTTCAAGACAAGCATCAAAAAGTTTTGCATAAGAGTTAACTCATAAAGCAATAGATTCTAAGTAAAAGGCATTGAAGCAACACAAAGGAAGATTTAAGTTTCAGCAATTGCTTTCAACTTTCAACTTGTATATCTCATGGATAATTGTCAACACAAAGCAATATAATAAGTGCAATAAGTAAGCATATAAAAATTGTTGCACACAAAGTTGACACAAGTGTTTGCTTCTGAGATAGAAAGGAGTAGGTAAACTGACTCAACATAAAGTAAAAGAAAGGCCCTTCGCAGAGGGAAGCAGGGATTAAATCATGTGCTAGAGCTTTTTAAGTTTTGAAATCATATAGAGAGCATAAAAATAAAGTTTTGAGAGGTGTTTGTTGTTGTCAACGAATGGTAGTGGGCACTCTAACCCCCTTGTCAACCAGACTTTCAAGAGCGGCTCCCATGAAGGACGTTATTTCTACCCAAAGGCAGATCATCCCTCTTCTCTTTTGTTTACACATGTACTTTATATTTGTGTGACACTCCTCCCAACCTTTGCTTACACAAGCCATGGCTAACCGAATCCTCGGTGCCTTCCAACAATCACATACCATGGAGGAGTGTCTATTTTGAATGATTAACTTTTTAAATTGCTTACTGATAAATCAGGGCAAAACATGTGAAGAGAATTAAAAGGTGAAAGTTGTAATTAATTGGGACTGGGCACCCATTTGCCAGCTCTTTTTGCAAAATTATTGGATAAGCGGATGTATATGCCACTAGTCCATTGGTGAAAGTCTGTCAGGAGTAAATGACAAGGTTGAAAGATAAAACACCACATACTTCCTCATGAGCTATAAAACATTGACACAAATAAGGGATAATAGCTTTTGAATAGTTTAAAGGTAGCACATGAAGTATTTACTTGGAATGGCAGAAAATACCACATAATAGGTAGTTATGGTGGACACAAATGGCATGGGTTTTGGCTCAAGGTTTTGGATGCACGAGAAGCATTCCCTCTCAGTACAGAGTTTAGGCTAGCAAGGTTGTTTGAAGCAAACAAGATATCAACCGGTACAGCAAGACTTACATGAAAACATATTGCAAGCATTATAAGACTCTACACTGTCTTCCTTGTTGCTCAAACACTTTTACCAGAAAATATCTAGACCTTAGAGATAGCAAACATGCAAACCAAATTTCAACAAGCTCTACGGTAGTTCTTCACTAATAGGTTTTTAACTACATGATGCAAGAGCTTAAACATGAAATACTTGAGAGCTCAAAACAATTGCCAAGTGTCAAATTATCCAAGACAATGATCTATATGTGTGTCTTTTCGATATACCATCTACCACATGTTGCATTTTCTGTTTCCAACCAAACACCAATCAACTTATTTCAACAAAAACTCTCCAAATAATTTACAAATGAAACAAGAGAGTATTACTCTACAAGAACTAACAGCTCTGAATAAGAGATGCATGAAAAACAGGAGCTAAAAGCATAGCAGTAGCTAGATAAGAATACTCAACAGATATAAGTGAAGAATATGAGTATTCACATGAAAAAGCGGAGCGTGTCTCTCTCCCACACAAGAATGCTAGGATCCAATTTATTCAGAAAATAAAAATAACAATGCGAAAATAAAAGCACACAGACGCTCCAAGTAAAGTACATAAGATGTGGAAGAATTAAAATATAGTTTCACTAGAGATGACCTGATAAGTTGTTGATGAAGAAGGGGATGCCTGGGCATCCCCAAGCTTAGACGCTTGAGTCTTCTTGAAATATGCTTGGGTGACCCACGGGGGCATCCCCAAGCTTAGGCTTTTCACTCTTCTTGATCACATCATATCATCCTTCTCGCTTGATCCTTGAAAACTTCCGCCACACCAAACTCAAAGTAATTCTCATTAGAGGGTTAGTGCATAATCAAAAATTCACATATTCTACAGTGACACAATCATCACCAATACTTCTGGACATTAGCTACAGCCACTGATGTTTTATGGAGCAAAGAAATCCAATCAAACATAGTAAAAGAGCAATGCAAAATAAATGGCAGAATCTGTCAAAACAGAACAGTCGTAAAGACGAATTTTTTCGAGGCACTTAAGTTGCTCAGATTGAGAAACTCAAAACTAATGAAAGTTGCGTACATATCTGAGGATCACGCACGAATTTTTCAGAATTTTTCAATTTTTCTGGAGTGAATAAAGCTCAAAACCGTGGACAGCAAAAATCTGTCCCTGTGCAGAAATCCAAATCTAGCATCAACTTTCTACTAGAGACTTTACTTGGCACAACAATGCAATAAAATAAAGATACAAAGGAGTTGTTACAGAAGTAAGCACACTCCTTGACTCAAATAAAATAAAATACAAAAATAAAATAACATGGGTTGTCTCCCACAAGCGCTTTTCTTTAAAGCCTTTTAGCTAGGCATGAAATTTTTGATAATGCTCTCATATGTATAAGAGTTGAATATAAGAGAGCATCAAGAAGCAAATATTAAACACATTTAAGTCTAACCACCTTCCTATGCAAAGGAATCTTGTAAGAAAACAAATTATTGAAGCATGAAGCATCTAGCATAGAAAGACAAAACAAGTGCAACTTCAAAACTTCCAACATAAAGAGAGGGAATTTAATAACATGAAGATTTCTATAACCATATTTTCCTCTCTCAAAATAATTTTCAGTAGCATCATGAATAAACTCAACAATATAGCTATCACATAAAGCATTCTTATCATGATCCACATGCATAAAAGTAGCATTACTCTCCACATAAGCATAAACAGTATCATTAGTAATAGTGAGAGTAAAAGTATCACATCCATCATTGTAATCATCATAAATTGGAGGCATAGAATAATCATAATGAATTTTATCCTCAATAGTAGATGGACTGAAAATATCATATTCATCATTGCAAACATCATATATAGGAGGCATATCATAATCAACATAAACTATATCCTCAATAGTAGGTGGACTGAAAATATCACAATCATTATAATCATCATAAATTGGAGGCAAATTATTATCAAAGCAAATTTCCTCCTTAAAGCTTGGGGGACTAAAAATATCATATTCATCACAACCAGCTTCCCCAAGCTTAGACTTTTCCATAACATTAGCAATAATGGTGTTCAAAGAATTCATGCTAATAACATTGCTACCACTATTATGCAAACAAACTTCCATAGGTTTTTTAATTTTCTCTTCAAAAGCATCATGTCCTAATTCAATATAAAGTTCATAAAGATCTCTAATTTTTTTGTTGTTTTCCATTAAGCCTAACTAGTGAAAATAAAAACAAGAAACAAAAAGAAATAATTGCAGAATCTAAAGGAGATACCTTCCAACACTTACCTCCCCGGCAACGGCGCCAGAAAATAGCTTGATGTCTACGCACGCTTCTATTCTTGTAGACAGTGTTGGGCCTCCAAGTGCAGAGGTTTGTAGAACAGCAGCAAGTTTCCCTTAAGTGAATCACCCAAGGTTTATCGAACTCAGGGAGGTAGAGGTCAAAGATATCCCTCTCAAGCAACCCTGCAATTAAGATACAAGAAGTCTCTTGTGTCCCCAACACACCTAATACACTTGTCAGATGTATAGGTGCACTAGTTCGGCGAAGAGATAGTGAAATACAAGTAATATGGATGATTATAAGTAGTAATTGCAATCTGAAATAAAAATGGCAGCAAGCAAACATGTAGCAGAACTTGTTGTAAACGGTGTTTCAATGCTTAGAAACAAGGCCTAGGGATCATACTTTAGTGGTATCTCTCAACATTTTAGCACAACTGAACGCAAGTAAGTGCTACTCGGGATTATTCTCCTTCTTGGTGAAACAAGAGTACTATGCGTAGGGCTACAAAAGCACACCTCAAAGTCTGAGTAAACAAACACCACAATTCCACAAAGAATAAGCCATGATAATATCTAAATTATTTATAGAGTCACACACAAGTACCCACACTGTCACCTTGATACCGTGTTGTCACAATGACTCCGGAAACTAGATAAAATCACTTGAGTAGCATAAACATTACATATGAATTCAGCGATACTAGCAATGCTCATGATCACATAAAGATCACACCATGGGAGAGAGAGGTAAACCACATAGCTACCGGTAGAGCCCTCAGCCTCGGGGAGAACTACTCCCTCCTCATCATGGGAGGCAGCAACGGCGATGAAGATGGCGGTGGAGTCGATGGAGATGGCTCCGGGGGCAATTCCCCGTCCCGGCAGGGTGCCGAAACAGAGACTTCTGTCCCCCGAATTAGGGTTTTTGGTGGCGGCGGAGCTACGGAACTCTTCTGGAGAAATCGTCGATTCTTCTAGGGTTTTCGGGGCAGGAGCAATATATAGGCCAAAGGGCAACGCGAGGGCGTGCATGAGGCAGCCTCACCACGTGGCGGCGCCACCCCCCTCCAGGCCGCGCGACGGCATGGTGAGGAGGCCGTGGGCCTCCGCTGGACTTGCCCTTCTGTCTCCGTAGGTCTTCTGGCGAAATAGAATTTCTGTAATTTTTCTGGATTTTTCCGAGCACTTTGGTTTTCGGGCCTTTTCTGCAATACACAGACATAATAAACAGAAACTGGCACTGTGGCATCTTGTTAATAGGTTAGTCCAATAAATGTCATAATATGATATAAAGTGTATATAAAACATGTGACAATTGGTATAATATTAGCATGGATCATAAGAAATCATAGATACGTTGGAGACGTATCAAGGTTCTTTCTCAACAATAGATATATGTGACAAATCCATAGAGAAATCATAATCTTTATCTTTTATATCAATGAGAGATGTAGCAAACTTAGCATCAGGAGACAGTTTGTAATTAACAGCACGTCTTGCAAGAAGATTTTTAATAGCACTAGCATCTTTAGAAGCATTGCATTCTTCAATAAATTCATCATCAAGTTCAACATAAGTTTCCTCGAAATCATCACTAGTATGATCTCTTAATTCAGGTGAACTAACAGGTGTAATGGGACTTTCATTAGGTGTTTCAGCATTTTCAGTTTGTCTAGATTTAGCAATTGTAGCATCTAGAAAAGGACCTAATGAACCACTCTCATCAAGCACAGTAGAAGCATCCTCAAAACTATCAGAAATATTTTCAGATTCAGCAGAAGTAGCAGCACATGAAGCATGTGCATGTGGTGGTGTAATAAGTTGACTCATAACAGACGGTGAATCAAGAGCAAAAGAAGTACTCAGAGTTGTGCCTCTCCTTGTAGTGGATGGCAGTATATGGACCTTCTCATCACGAGGTTTACCCATGATGAATAATTTGCAGCGAACAATATCACTCTCAGGTGAGCTTATAAATAGAGCTATGCTCCCCGGCAACGGCGCCGAAAAATAGCCTTGATGACCCACAAGTATAGGGGATCGCAACAGTCTTCGAGGGAAGTAAAACCCAAATTTATTGATTCGACATAAGGGGAGCCAAAGAATATTTATAAGCCTTAACAGATGAATTGTCAGTTCAGCTGCACCTGGAAATAGACTTGCTCGACACAGTTTATCAGTAGCAACAGTTTTATAGCAGTAGCAGTAGTGAAATAATAGCAGTAATGAAATAAAGATAGCAGCAGTAATTGTAGTAGACAGCAGGATTAAAATACTGTAGGCATAGGGATGGATGAACGGGCGTTGCATGGATAAGATAATTCATATAATAGTCAAGACATGGGCAATTGCAGGTAGATAATAATAAAGTATCCAGGTAATAATCAATCATAGGCATGTGTTCCGTATTTAGTCGTACGTGCTCGCAATGAGAAACTTGCACAACATCTTCTGTCCTACCAGCCCGTTTGCAGCGGGGCCTCAAGGGAAACTACTGGTAATTAAGGTGCTCCTTTTAATGAAGCACCGGAGCAAAGCATTAACACTCCGTGAACACATGTGATCCTCACATTACAGCCATCCCCTCCGGTTATCCCAATTGCTGTCACTTTGGGGCCTCGGTTCCGGACAATTATATGTGTAAACAACTTGCAGATATGATCTAAAGCAATAATTATCCTCATGATACAATAACATGTTCATATCTGAAATCATGGCACTCGGGCCCTAAGTGTCAAGCATTAAGCATAACAAGTTGCAACAATGACATAAAGTACTAACAACGGATACTAGGCACCATGCCCTAACAATTTGATATCTATTACATGAATGATCTCATCCAATCCCTACCATCCCCTTCAGCCTACAGCGGGGATTACTCACACATGGATGTGATGATGGCGATGATCTCCTCCAATTCCCCGTCCCGGCATGGTGCCAGAACGGAGTTTCTGGTCCCAGAATTAGGGTTTTTGGTGGCGGCGGAGCTCTGGAGTGTTTCAGGGAAAAACGTCGATCCTCCTGACATTTTTAGGTCAAGGGCTTTAAGTAGTCGAAAGGGGGTCGCGAGGGGGTGAACGAGGCGGCCACACCCCACCACGGCGCGGCCCCCTTGGCCGCGCAGCCATGTGGTGTGGGGCCCCTGTGGCCCCCATCCGTCTCATCTTCTGTCTCCCGGTGTCTTCTGGAAAAATAGGAGCTCCTGGATATTTTCCGGGGATTTTCCCGAAACTTGACTTTCTGCACAAAAACAAGACACCAGGGCAATTCTACTGAAAACAACATTAGTCCGTGTTAGTTGCATTCAAAACACACAAATTAGAGGTAAAACAACAGAAAAAGTGTTCGGGAAAGTAGATACGTTTTGGACGTATCAGGGACAAATATGAAGTATCAAGCAAGTTCTTAACAATTACTACCCGGCATCCCGGGGTCTTCACTCTAGCGATTTGGAGGTGCTGGCGACATCGACGGGCTCAACAGCTTTGCCCTTGCCGGAGTCTTTCGGCTCGCCAATGTTTTCCTCCTCAAGCTCGTCCTCGTCCGACCGGTCGGGGATGAACTCGCTGAAGTTGACAAAGTCGGCGATGGTGCAGGCGGTGTCACGCACGTGGGGCTGCTCGCGTAGCCCCTCGTACGTGTCTTTTCCCCGGAAGCCAAGCTGAAGCGTCTGCACATCCATCTCCGGGTACCAGGAGATCGCCAAGGACAGCGCCCACAAGGCCCCACCGCGGGCTGCCGAATCCTGCAGTTCCTCCACCACAGCCGGTGACTCCACCAGCCGGCGAGCAAGATCGAAGAAGGCAGCTGGCAGACGGTCCCGAGGCTAGAAGAACTTGCAGACGGCGCCGGCCGCCTGACCAAGGGCCCGGGCATCCTCCCCGAGCTGTGCCACCCGGTCTTCCACGCTCGTGTTGCAGCCAATTAAAGACGCCGGAGTGATGGCGACTCCCAAATCCTCGAGCCGGCTCTTCACGGTCTCCTCCATGACGGCGGGATAGTAACCTGCAACCGGGCAAACCCGTCACAATGAAGCCGCAAGGAAAAACAAATTCTGAGCGATGGTTCGAAGACTCACTCCGGACGGCCCCGTCGATGCGCCACAGTTCGCCCTTCTGCGCCTCCACGGCCTTCTTCAGCCGGTCGACCTCGTTGAGGTCGTCATCCCGCTGCTGGTTGTAACCCCGCTCTAGCTCCTCGAAGGCCTTATTCCTCTCCTCCAACGCCTTCTCCGCCTGCTCCTTGGCCTTGACCAGCTCGGCCGCCTCCGACTGCTGCTTCCGGTTCAGCTCCTTGAGGCGCTCAACCTCCTGCGCCAGTACGCTGAACTTGAGGCTCTCCAGCTGTGCGCGCAGCGCCTTGTCGGACTCTGCAAGGCGAAGGAAGACATCAACAACTTGAACCCAACCACGCCCGGAGGAAAACCGGCTGAGAGAAAGCTCACCTTTGACCGCCCCGAGCTCCCTTTCTAGCCGCCGGATCTTCTGGCTCGACTCCTTCCGGGAACTCTGAAGGAAATAGCTGTCAACACCAAAACTCACACCGGCTGCGTGCAACCGGACGAAAACAAGTCAAACGGCCTACCTCGAGCAGTTCCTGGAAGTCCTCGAACTCCGAGAGCTGAAGCCTCAGCTCCTTCGCGATCTCCCAGGCGAAGGCCTCCGGGGTATTCGGCCGACGGAGCCCCCCGGCTTTGGTGGTGATCGACGGGTCCGCCGCGACGACCGACTGGGAGGTGCCGCCCCCAGCCGCAGGCGACGTCTTAGTCTGCGCCCTGGTCGTCTTCTCCACCGCGGCCCGCGCCACCTTCTCCGCCTCCCTCGTCGAGGCAGCGGCCTTCTTGGGATCCATGGCTGTTTCCGCGCCTGCACCCTCCTCGGTGGCTGCATCGGCACCACCATCACCATGCCCACCCCGGGGCAGCTTCATCGCCTCGCCTCCAGCCGCTACCTCCTCCCGGCTGTCAGGAGGACCAGTTGGCCCCGGCTGGCTGCTCGGTAGAGGGAACTGCTCAGCCGGCCCGCGCCCACCGGCTGCCTCCTCCAAGCCGGTCCCCAGCACCGGGTCGGCAGCCGGCGCGGCGCCGCCTGCCCTGCCCTGCCCAAGGACTTCAGTGGGCTGCGGAAAAAGCTGCACGTATGAACTACCGAAAGCAAAAGAACGTCGAGGATCGAAGGAAACCAAACTCACGCGTTGACGTTGGGAGGGAGCGTCCTCTTCTGCCGCTTCTTCACCGGCTCCGCCTGATTGGTCGGCGCCACCGGCTGAGCCCGCTTGGGGCGCGGGATGGACGGTGATGCCGTGTCCATCTCGGCGTCCTCCGCCTGGCTGGCGGGGTCAACCGGCTTCGCCTGCCGGGGCCGAGCGGTGGAAGACTCTGCACTCTCATCAGAGTCGTGGATGAGAATAATCTCACGTGGTTCACTCTCAACAAGCGGATCGACTGGCTCACCCGGCTTACCCCGAGCAGCCGGCGCGACGTCCCTCTCGGCCGCTTCCTCCTCGTCCGGCTTATGGGCCCCAGGCTCATGCGAGGTCGGGGTCAGATCCAGCTCGTACTTGGGGCCGTTCGGCCCATCCTCCAGCAGCTGGATCGGAAAGAGCTGCATAGCCAGAACAAAACACTCAAGAACGCAGGAATAAAGAAACAGGAGACAACCCACAAGCTCGAGCTACTAAGATCTTACCTGCGGCGGCAGGTGGTCGTGTAACAGCCCACTTTTGGTATTGCAAAATATGAACCAAATTTTCACTTTTTCATTCCTTCATGCATCATGGCATCCTCTCTAGATTGCTAAGCTTAAGACAAATGGTGTGGCAACACATAAAAACAGATACCAAAATGGCTCCAAATCTTTTAATGTCTTGAGGAAGTTTGTGACAAGTGAAAATCATTTGAAGCTTGTATATTTGTCAAGGAAGTTTCAGAAGTTCCAAATATACTTTTGCAAACTATCTTGATTTGTAAGATAAGATAAATGGAGAGAAACTCAAAATTGCCTGTGAGCCATTCCCATTTTTATTCTCCTGCCAAATGAGTTTCGAATAATCTGGGGAAATTAGGGGAGCTTCATATTGATATGGGAGGCTGCCTAAATTTTGTCATAATTTTTGAAGATGATTTAGTGCCCTAATTAAATCTCAAAAGGTGCTACTGTTTTTAAAAGAAAAGGACTTATTGGTGATGGAAGAAAACTGTCAGGGGGGTTTTTGCAAAATTGCCGTCGTCTCCCTCCTCCCGCACTGGCGCCACAGTGCGCCATGCCGCCGTGCCGCGCGATGCCCTCGACGGCCCCCCCTTCTCTGCCCTTCCCCTGCGAGGAGAGCAAGCACCACGAGGCCGCCCTGCTCGTCCTACCCTATCCACTCGCTCACCTGCTCCCACGCTCCCCATTTCTCTCCCCACGAGCGAGCCATAGCCGCCATGGCCTTCGAGCCCGTCGCCGTCGATTGAGGAGTCCCCGAGCAAATCGAAGACCGCAGGAAGGTCCGCCGCGCTGTCTTCTCCTTCTCCGCCAAAGGAAGAGAGCCGCGCCGCTCGGAATCGTCTGCACCGGAATCGTCTTCCCCGCTGTCGTCCGAGCACCGCCGTGAGCGATTCACCGCCGTTGGTCCGTCTCCGACCTCGCCGTCTTCTCCAACATGCTTAGGGTGAGCTTCTCGTCCTCCGTGACACCTCCACCCTCCCTCTCTCGCCGTAGTTCGCCGTCGCACCGCACGCCGCCGTGCGCAGCCGTGCCGCTCGGATAATCCGAAACTAGAAAATTCGGATTTTTCGGAGACCTCCAGTACGAGATGCTTTTAGTCCTTAGCAAAATCTCAAGACAATGCGTCGATCGGATATTCCGAGTTAGGAAAATTAGGATAATCCGAAAATTATCAGTACGCCAGAACACTGTTTGCCTTCAGGTCCTTAGTCGTTTTTCGAACCAGTTGTGAACCAGTTGTATCGGATAATCTGATTCCAACCTCATCGGATAATCCGATACCCCGGATATTCCAATTCCAACTTCACAGGATAATCCGGTTAACCTGTTTCAATACTAATACAAACCCTTCTCAGCTCACTCTTTGGTTTGGATTGCAATGATGTTTAATCACCTAACCCTGCATTTCATCACCTGATCATGTCATTTCATATGCAAGTTAACCATAGGGTTTCATCTATCTTAATCAACAAGGAAAGATGCTACTTTACCTAACTCACGGTATATTCGAGATGCGCCCCTTTAAGCATCCGAACTCCGTTTAAGTTGAATAGCTTGAATCATCCTCATCTCGGGGATTTAAAATGTCATGCCATCATGTGTTTGCGCATTGCATTTGTTAAAGCATGTGTGGTGATTGATTGTTTCTTCCGATGTTATGCTTCGATAGATCAAGCAGCCGGGGTTACGCCGCAATACCCCGACGATCCGTACTACCAGCACGTTGAACAAGGCAAGCGTAATCCCCCCTCTGAGCATGTCCTATCCTATTTTTCCACAAATATTTTCTCCACTATAATATTGCATGCGGTTCCAAATGTCAATTTGATTAGATTAGAGTATCCTATAGTTGCATTAAGTTTCCGATGCCACTACTTGTTTCCCTCCTATTATCCATAGGATTATATTGTTGGCCTGAGATACTTAACTATGCTATGATGTTGCTTAGCCATGCTTAGTTAAATGTTTAGTCGTCCGATGGATATTTCATGTTGGAAACAGATGTTGAAATGTTTGGATGATGGTGGAGGAATTGTGGTGACAGGTAATAAAAAATGCTTAAAGGTGGGGATGAGAGGCCACTGTGGTTGTGGTGCTTTATCTCGTTCTCGCCGCCTAGATGCGAGTTCTCGCCTACGAGCCAAGATGAGCGTGCAACCATGCGTGGGCATATGGAACCTCATCGACCGACTAACTTGTGGCGGACTAGCCGAGGGTCCTCTAGTTTGAGCTTCCATTTGTGCGTGCGTTGAGATGGTGGCCAAGACTGAGATGAGGATTGTGGTGTTTAGGAAAATGGTGGCCACGGGGCAGGGTGTTGGAGGCACTGAACCTGTCCCGTCCTCACTGATGACCCTTGGTTAGTCTCAAGCGAGGTAAAGGTTGTAACCGCTCCCACTCAGCCGGCTTTCCCCGGAAGAGAGCTAATGTATAGGCAATGAGCCGGACGGTACGCATGGATAAGAAGCTGGGAGGGCCCTCGGGAGCCTGGCGACTTTCACATTGTACACCCCTGCAGGGATAAATCTTTTCGAAAAGCCGTGTCCGCGGTTATGGACGACTTGGTGACGGATTCAGAGACCATAGAATAACTTGAACGGAATGATTAAAACCTGAGTACTAAAGGTACTACTCAAGAATGCAAGGTTAGCTTCCTCGAGGGTGATTCGGGGAGGTGCCTTTGTAGAACAGGTACAGTGATGATGGTGGTTGATGATGAGAAAGGTGATCAAAGAAAAGAGTTACTTCTTACCCCCTTTCAAAATACCTGATTAGTCGATGCCATGGAGTTATGTTTCTATAAATAAAATCAGCTTTATGCAAAACAGCCATAAAACTTGAAAGCCTCATCGAGCTAAAGCTCTATATTTAATCTTGCGAGTTCGTCGAACTCAACGTCGTTTGTTTTGTTTCAGAGGAGGACTTCACCGACCTCGAAGGTGGGTTCTTTGTGGACGTCGACGAGTAGTCTGGGGTTCCCAGGTGGCAGCTTGGGACATCCGGAACAGCTGGCGCTTGAATGTTTATCTGTAGGCCTCTTAGGCCATAATTTGGATCTTGTTGTTTAGAACAACTTAATTCGCTTCCGCATGTTGTACTGTTGGGTCTGTGACCTCTGGTTGTAATTTGCTATCTTTCTCTATTATAAGAGTTGAAATATATGCTTTGTGTCGTAGAGTCTGTGATGTGCCAGTTGTTCCACAAGTCTTGATCTCTCTATTATGCATTGATAGTTGTGCCTGTGTTAAGGCATCAATCGGGGTGTTGCGTTGCCGATGATCATTCCGAGCAACGCCTGCCAAAGGTTTTGGCCGGGGATTGGTAAACCCGTAACCTCCGGTTGTATCGCTTAACCGGTGACACACACATCACTGTATAGCAGTCGGGTCGGGGCGCCACAAGTTGGTATCAGAGCAGGACTGCCTGTAGGAAACCCTTCTACTGGTCGACGTTGAGTCTAGTGTTTGTGAAAATATTTTTAACCTAAAAATGAGTTGTGAAAACCATCTTAGGATTCTTTTTACTCCTTATCTGGTTACATTCTAATCTCGGAGCAATCTTACCTCGATTTGAGTTAAAGAGTTTTACTTCTCGTCTGTTACCTCAAAACTTTAGGATCACGAGGTTGGGTTCTACCTTTAGTGTTATGTGTCGGTTGCTCCCGCTGCGTTGCAATCCAAATCAACTCAGATGTTCCTACCGAGTCTGATCACTTATTCCTTCGTTGGGTTTTAACCCAAGGACTTGAACAGAAGGTCCCGGATTGTGCCAACTAGAGTGTGTTGAATCACGTGGTTTCTTAACTATTTGAATCCCACGCTAGTACATGATGCTGATCTTTGACCCAAGTTCTATCTTGTTGATCCCTTGTTAGTTGTTACACAAAGTATTATCGTCCCTAGTCTGTGTACTTGAGTAGACACTAATGCTATTGTCTCAACCATTCGGAGAAGATACTAACTGTGTCATTGTAAATTCTCCAGAATGGCTCGAGGAGGCCGTGGTAACCACAATGATGAGGAACCGCCGCCACCCCCTCGATGGCTCAGGTCTTGATGGCCATTGAGGAAACCGCGGGCGCAATGAGCGCTGCTGAGCAGTTGGTGCAGCAGAATGCACAGAGGAATGGCTGCAACACTCTCACTGAGTTCCTGCGCTCGCAGCCACCCACCTTTGCTGATGCTAAGGAGCCACTGGAAGCTGATGATTGGCTTCGTGCTCTGGAGCGCAAGTTCTCCGCGCTGCATGTCCCAGTGGCCGAGCAAGTCAACTTCGCCACCTACCTCTTGGTTGGTGCGGCTGGCTGTTGGTGGGAGAGCCATGTGGCATTGTTCCGGCCAACCATGTCTTCACTTGGGCAGATTTCCGCACTGCCTTCCGTGCGGCTTACATCCCTCAGCCGATCATGGATTTGAAGAGGAGGGAGTTCCTGGATTTGCAACAGGGACGTATGGACCTCCGCACTTATGGTTGTGAATTCAACCATCTCTCTCGTTACGCCCCAAGGGACGTGACCACTGATGCTGACAAGCAAGAGCTGTTCCGCAAGGGTCTTGCGCCGCAGCTCCGCTATGAGTTACTGCCCTTCAAGTTCCAGACCTACCAGGAGCTGTTCAACCAGGCTCTTACTCTTGAGCAGGGAAGGAAGGAACTCGAGGCTTCCAAGAGGCCAGCACAGGGGACCACCAGAGTTCCTCGGGTTCTGAGAGCAAGAAGCGCAGGGTGTTTGTTCCCTACAGCGCTGTGCCGCGTGCTCCATTCATGCCGAGGGCCGCGGGATACAGGCCACCACCTCCGCGCCCCACTACTTCGACACTTGGGGCAAGCGGGAGTGGGTCGTCCTCAGCTACCTGCTCCACCTGGACTCACCTGCTACACCTGTGGCCAGGCTGGCCACTACTCCAGGGAGTGCCCCCAGAAGGCACCTATCACGGGAACTCCTGCACGAGCCCCTGCCACTCCAGCTGGCAAGGCTGGACCTATTGTGCGTGGTCGCCTGAACCACGTCTCTGCTGAGCAAGCTGAAGAGGACCCCGGCGTCCTATGGGTGAGCTACGAATCAACAACAATCTTGCTACAGTTTTGTTTGACTCTGGAGCATCGCATTCATTCATATCCATAGCTTTTGCAAAAGACCACAAAATACCGTTCGAGAAAATGAGACGTCCCTTGGTGATCTCCACTCCTGGCTCCAAATGGCAAACCGATGGGGTTACTCCTGAGTCCAGATTACATAGGTTACTCGTCTTTTCCTTTTGCTTTGGTAGCTCTGAGTCAAGTGGCATTGATGTCATACTGGGCATGGACTGGCTAGTAAAATACCGGGCTAATCTCGACTGTGCTGCCAAGACCATTACCGTGACCACCTCTTCCGGTGACATTGTAGAGTATTGGTCTGCACTCTCAAGACCTCCATCTTCAGTCATCCCCCTCACCGAGATCCTCCTTTGCTTTATGGAAGGCGAATCCCCTCCTGAAATCCAGGACATACACGTGGTGTGTGACTTCCCGGATGTGTTCCCGGAAGAATTGCCTGGCATGCCCCTGACCGAAGTGTGGAGTTTGTCATAGATCTACTTCCCGGTACTGCTCCGATTTCCAAGAAGCCCTACCGTATGCCGGTGGAAGAGTTGGCTCTGTTGAAAGAGCAAATTGATCAGCTGTTAGCGAAGGATTTCATTCAGCCTAGCAGTTCACCTTGGGGTTGTCCGGTACTCTTTGTCAAGAAGAGGGATTCTACCGTGCCTCGTCTAGTCTCTGACTATAGACCGTTGAATGCGGTGACAATCAAGAACAAGTATCCTATTCCTCGCATCAATGATCTGTTGGATCAGTTAGCTGGTGCAACAGTATTCTCCAAGATGGATCTGAGGTCAGGTACCATCAGATCAAGATCAGAAAGGAGGATATCCCAAAGACGGCATTTGTTACTCGCTATGGCTCATATGAGTATACCGTCATGTCCTTTGGTCTCAATGCTCCAGCTACTTTCATGAGGCTCATGAACTCCATCTTCATGGATTATCTCGACAAGTTTGTCGTCATTTACATCGATGACATCCTCGTTTATTCCAAAACCGATGAAGAGCATGCCGAACATCTTCGGTTGGTTCTGACACGACTTCGAGAACACCGCCTCTATGCCAAGTTCTCCAAGTGTGAGTTCTGGTTGGATAATCTTGTCTTCCTTGGTCATGTGATATCCGCTAATGGTGTGGCTGTCATTCCCGACAAGATTCAGTCCATTTTGGATTGGAAAACTCCAATGTCAGTCAAGGACATTCGTAGCTTTCTCGGATTGGCAGGTTACTACCGCCGATTCATCGAAGGTTTCTCCAAGATAGCCAAGGCTCTGACTGACCTTCTCAAGAAGGATAAAAGTTCGTATGGACGAAGCTGAAGAGAGCTTCAAAACACTGAAAGCCAAACTCACGACCGCTCCTGTGCTTGTCCTGCCGGACACAGCAAGGATTTCGTCGTCTTCTGTGACGCCTCTCTGCAAGGCTTGGGTTGTGTACTAATGCAAGATGGCCATGTGGTGGCATATGCTTCTCGCCAACTTAAGCCGCATGAGCACAATTACCCACTCATGATCTAGAGCTTGCCGCTGTGGTTATGCTTTGAAGCAATGGAGACCATACCTGTTTGGTAACCGTTGCGAGATTTCTCGGATCACAAGAGTCTGAAGTACCTCTTCACCCAGCCGGATTTAAATCTCAGGCAAAGGCGTTGGTTGGAGTTAATCAAGGACTATGATGTGAGCCTGAACTATCAACCCGGCAAAGCAAACGTCGTGGCTGACGCGCTGAGTCGGAAGTCCTATTGCAACAACCTGATGTTGAGAAGGCTCAACCTGCTCTTCATGAAGAGTTCGCCCGTTTGAACCTGGAAATTGTTCCCTCTGGCTACCTTGCAAATCTGGAGATCAAAGCTACTCTTGTAGACCAGATTAAGGATGCTCAGAAGCTGGATGAGGGTATCCTGAATATCAAGAAGAACATTGCTAGCGGAAAGGCCAAATGTTTCTCAGATGAATCCGGAGTTGTTTTTTGGTGACCGTCTGGTAGTGCCAAAGAACCGAATTTGAGGGAGCTGATCCTACAAGAAGCTCATGAATCACCTCTCTCTATTCATCCGGTAGTACCAAAATGTACCAAGACCTTCGACCACAATTCTGGTGGACCGGATGAAACGGGAAATCGCCAAGTATGTTGCTGAATGCGACACCTGTCGTCGGGTAAAGGCTGAACATCAAAGGCCTGCCGGCACTCTTCGCCCTATTGCTCCCGAGTGGAAATGGGATGAAATTGGTATGGACTTCATTACTGGTCTGCCGAAGTCTCCAAAGGGAAACGATGCCATCTGGGTCATCATTGATCGACTATCAAAAGTGGCTCACTTCCTCCCCGTTCGTGTTGACATTACAGCTGCCAAGTTGGCAGACCTGTATGCTTCTCGGATCGTCGTACTTCACGGCATTCCCAAGAAGATAATTTCTGATCGTGGAAGCCTATTCACCTCCAAGTTTTGGACTAGTTTCCAAACTGCTATGGGCACCCGTCTCAACTTCAGCACCGCGTTCCATCCTCAAACTGATGGTCAGACGAAAGAGTGAACCAAGTTTTGGAAGACATGCTTAGGGCATGTGTAATCTCTTTTGGCAAGGGTTGGGAAAAGTATCTCCCTTTCGCGGAGTTCTCCTACAACAATAGCTATCAAGCTAGTCTGGGCATGGCTCCATTCGAGGTTCTATATGGAAGAAAATGCCGCACTCCGCTAAATTGGTCCGAGACCGGAGAGAGGGCACTCTTTGGTCCGGATGTGATCAATGAAGCTGAGGAGAAGGTCAGAATCATACGAGAGAATCTGAAGATTGCTCAGTCTAGGCAGAAGAGCTACTATGATAAGCACCATCAGGAGATCCACTATGAAATTGGTGATAAAGCTTATCTCCGCGTCTCTCCCCTTCGTGGCGTTCGCCGCTTCGGTATCAAAGGGAAATTGGCCCCTCACTACGTTGGCCCTTTCACCGTTCTGGCCAAGCGAGGAGATCTTTCTTATAAATTGGAGTTACCGGTCATCTTCCCAAATGTACATGATGTGTTTCATGTCTCCCAACTTCGCCGTTGCTTCAAAGATCCTATCCATGGGGTCAATCATGAAGAACTGGATCTCCAGGAAGACCTCACTTATCGTGAGCACCCCATTCGTGTCCTGGATGAAGCCGAGAGAAAGACCCGTAACAAGACTACCAAGTTCCTCAAAGTTCAGTGGTCTCACCATTCCGAAGAGGAAGCCACTTGGGAAAGGGAGTCTAGTCCTCGTGAGGAGTATCCTGACTTCTTTCCGCAATCTTAGAATCTCGGGAAGAGATTCCTGTAAGGGGGGTAGAATTGTAACAGCCCACTTTTGGTATTGCAAAATATGAACCAAATTTTCACTTTTTCATTCCTTCATGCATCATGGCATCCTCTCTAGATTGCTAAGCTTAAGACAAATGGTGTGGCAACACATAAAAACAGATTCCAAAATGGCTCCAAATCTTTTAATGTCTTGAGGAAGTTTGTGACAAGTGAAAATCATTTGAAGCTTGTATATTTGTCAAGGAAGTTCCAGAAGTTCCAAATATACTTTTGCAAACTATCTTGATTTGTAAGATAAGATAAATGGAGAGAAACTCAAAATTGCCTGTGAGCCATTCCTATTTTTATTCTCCTGCCAAATGAGTTTCGAATAATCTGGAGAAATTAGGGGAGCTTCATATTGATATGGGGAGGCTGCCTGAATTTTGTCATAATTTTTGAAGATGATTTAGTGCCCTAATTAAATCTCAAAAGGTGCTACTGTTTTTAAAAGAAAAGGACTTATTGGTGATGGAAGAAAACTGTCAGGGTTTTTTTTTGCAAAATTGCCGTCGTCTCTCTCCTCCCGCACTGGCGCCACAGTGCGCCATGCCGCCGTGCTGCGCGACGCCCTCGACGGGCCCCCCCTTCTCTGCCCTTCCCCTGCGAGGAGAGCAAGCACCACGAGGCCGCCCTGCTCGTCCTACCCTATCCACTCGCTCACCTGCTCCCTCGCTCCCCATTTCTCTCCCCACGAGCGAGCCATAGCCGCCATGGCCTCCGAGCCCGTCGCCGTCGATTGAGGAGTCCCCGAGCAAATCGAAGACCGCAGGAAGGTCCGCCGCGCCGTCTTCTCCTTCTCCGCCAAAGGAATCGAGCCGCGCCGCTCGGAATCGTCTGCACCGGCATCGTCTTCCCCGCTGTCGTACGAGCACCGCCGTGAGAGATTCACCGCCGTTGGTCCGTCTCCGACCTCGCCGTCTTCTCCAACGTGCTCAGGTGAGCTTCTCGTCCTCCGTGACACCTCCACCCTCCCTCTCTCGCCGTAGTTCGCCGTCGCACCGCACGCCGCCGTGCGCAGCCGTGCCGCTCGGATAATCCGAAACTAGAAAATTCGGATTTTCCGGAGACCTCCAGTACGAGATGCTTTTAGTCCTTAGCAAAATTTCAAGACAATGCGTCGATCGGATATTCCGAGTTAGGAAAATTAGGATAATCCGAAAATTATCAGTACGCCAGAACACTGTTTGCCTTCAGGTCCTTAGTCGTTTTTCGAACCAGTTGTATCGGATAATCCGATTCCAACCTCATCGGATAATCCGATACCCCGGATATTCCGATTCCAACTTCACAGGATAATCGGATTAACCTGTTTCAACACTAATACAAACCCTTCTCAGCTCACTCTTTGGTTTGGATTGCAATGATGTTTAATCACCTAACCCTGCATTCCATCACCTGATCATGTCATTTCATATGCAAGTTAACCATAGGGTTTCATCAATCTTAATCAACAACGAAAGATGCTACTTTACCTAACTCACGGTATATTCGAGATGCACCCCTTTAAGCAACCGAACTCCGTTTAAGTTGAATAGCTTGAATCATCCTCATCTCAGGGATTTAAAATGTCATGCCATCATGTGTTTGCGCATTGCATTTGTTAAAGCATGTGTGGTGATTGATTGTTTCTTCCGATGTTATGCTTCGATAGATCAAGCAGCCGGGGTTACGCCGCAATACCCCGACGATCCGTACTACCAGCACGTTGAACAAGGCAAGCGTAATCCCCCCTCTGAGCATGTCCTATCCTATTTTTCTGCAAATATTTTCTCCATTATAATATTGCATGCGGTTCCAAATGTCAATTTGATTGGATTAGAGTATCCTATAGTTGCATTAAGTTTCCGATGCCACTACTTGTTTCCCTCCTATTATCCATAGGATTATATTGTTGGCCTGAGATACTTAACTATGCTATGATGTTGCTTAGCCATGCTTAGTTAAATGTTTAGTCGTCCGATGGATATTTCATGTTGGAAACAGATGTTAAAATGTTCGGATGATGGTGGTGGAATTGTGGTGACAGGTAATAAAAAAATGCTTAAAGGTGGGGATGAGAGGCCACTGTGGTTGTGGTGCTTTGTCTTGTTCTCGCCGCCTAGATGCGAGTTCTCGCCTACGAGCCAAGATGAGCGTGCAACCATGCGTGGACATATGGAACCTCGTCGACCGACTAACTTGTGGCAGACTAGCCGAGGGTCCTCTAGTTTGAGCTTCCATTTGCGCGTGCGTTGAGATGGTGGCCAAGACTGAGATGAGGATTGTGGTGTTTAGGAAAATGGTGGCCATGGGGCAGGGTGTTGGAGGCACTGAACCTGTCCCGTCCTCACTGATGATCCTTGGTTAGTCTCAAGCGAGGTAAAGGTTGTAACCGCTCCCACTCAGCCGGCTTTCCCCGGAAGAGAGCTAATGTACAGGCAATGAGCCGGACGGTACGCATGGATAAGAAGCTGGGAGGGCCCTTGGGAGCCTGGCGACTTTCACATTGTACACCCCTGCAGGGATAAATCTTTTCGAAAAGCCGTGTCCGCGGTTATGGACGACTTGGTGACGGATTCAGAGACCATAGAATAACTTGAACGGAATGATTAAAACCTGAGTACTAAAGGTACTACTCAAGAATGCAAGGTTAGCTTCCTCGAGGGTGATTCGGGGAGGTGCCTTTGTAGAACAGGTACAGTGATGATGGTGGTTGATGATGAGAAAGGTGATCAAAAGAAAAGAGTTACTTCTTACCCCCTTTCAAAATACCCTGATTAGTCGATGCCATGGAGTTATGTTTCTATAAATAAAATCAGCTTTATGCAAAACAGCCATAAAATCTTGAAAGCCACATCGAGCTAAAGCTCTATATTTAATCTTGCGAGTTCGTCGAACTCAACGTCGTTTGTTTTGTTTCAGAGGAGGACTTCACTGACCTCGAAGGTGGGTTCTTTGTGGACGTCGACGAGTAGTCCGGGGTTCCCAGGTGGCAGCTTGGGACATCTCGGAACCGCTGGCGCTTGAATGTTTATCTGTAGGCCTCTTAGGCCATAATTTGGATCTTGTTGTTTAGAACAACTTAATTCGCTTCCGCATGTTGTACTGTTGGGTCTGTGACCTTTGGTTGTAATTTGCTATCTTTCTCTATTATAAGAGTTGAACTATAATGCTTTGTGTCGTAGAGTCTGTGATGTGCCAGTTGTTCCACAAGTCTTGATCTCTCTATTATGCATTGATCGTTGTGCCTGTGTTAAGGCATCAATCGGGGTGTTGCATTGCCGATGATTCATTCCGAGCAACGCCTGCCAAAGGTTTTGGCCGGGGATTGGTAAACCCATAACCTCCGGTTTTAATGCTTAACCGGTGACACACAGCATAACTGTATAGCAGTCGGGTCGGGGCGCCACAGGTCGCGATCGTAAGGAGCGACCGTGAAGCCCCACTCCTTCGGGATGCGCTCCTTGGCCACGTGCCAGAGCCAGGCGTCCAGGGTCTCCGGTCGGTAGTTCTTCGTCGACACCCGGGTGGGGTCGTACCGGCCAGACATCTGGCAAATCTTGTGCGACCTCGCCTGAAGAGGCACAAACCGACGCCAGAGCCAGCATAGGGCGAGGTCCTTCGCCAAGAGCTCCGCCTCGGCCAACTCCTTCAGCCGGTCTTCTAGCTTATCCACCACGGCCTTGTCGCCGCGGTACCTCAAGCCCCAGTTCTTCTTCGTCGGAGCAGCGGGAGAGAAGGGCGGCAGGTTGACGTGGTCCTCGTCAGTCTGGTTGCGGACGTAGAAGTACGTCCGCTGCCAGTCCTTGACCGTCTCCACGGTCTTCACAGGCGGCAGCGAGGTGTCGGATCGTTTGTAGATCACGACGCAGCCGCAGTCGACGAACACGCCCTTCTGGCCGGGCTTGAACCAGCTGCGGAAGTGATACAGCCGGCAGAAGAGGTCAAGGTTGGGCCAGATGCCCAGGTAGCCCTCGCACAACGCCACGAAGGAACTCAACTGCGCGGTGGAGTTTGCCCCGAGGTGATGCGGCTGCAAGCCAAAGAAATCGAGAAACTCACGGAAGAATGAGCTCGCCTTGAGCCCGAATCCCCGCTCCATGTGGTCCGCGAAGACCACCCACTCATCCGAACGCGGCGCTGGAACCCTCTCGTCCTCGCCGGCGACCCGCGCCTCCACCGCCGCCGTCCCCGAGATGTAGCCGTCGTCCCAAAACTTCGGCAGTTCGTCCATCTTCACGCACGACCCTCGCCAGTCGCCGTCACGCTCTCTGGCCATCTCGTGGTCTAGCGCGACGGAGGAGGCCTTCCCCGACACCGGCGTCGAGCCACGGTGACCCTTGGTCGCCATCACGATCTTCGCTTCAAGGAGAAGAAGAACCCGCGGCCGGAAAAGGAGTGCCGAGGGGGTCCTCTCCGACACCGGCGGGGGCAGCAGCGGTCTTCGGTCGCCGGTGCCAGCACCCGATGCGGGTAGCAAAGACGAAGCACGAGGAGCAGTGAAGCGGCGGCGGCGAGATTTGGAGATGGGAGGAGGCGAATCCTTTTCCCCGAAGCCTCCCCCCAAATTTATAGGCGGGAGTTGCCTACTCTGCTCCCGTAACCGACGCCACTACTCGTGCCACGTGGCGCACGACCGCCGATCGTGGGCAGCGGTTTCCGCCCGCAGAAGATCCGCAACCGTCTCCCCCGCCACAGAAGATCCAGCACGGAAGTCGAGGGGGCCGCCTCAACTGCTGGCCGCCGCAGTGCAGACGGATGGGACGCGCGGACGTCATCACCCACGTCAGCGCTCGTGGGCGGATCAGTGGAGTCCCCGACGCATCGCATTCCAGTCGGGCTGACACTTTGGCTTCGCCCCAGCCGGACGCCCCAGCCGGACTAATCCTCCCAGCTCGGTTTTTTGCAGAACGCGAGATCTCGTCTACATCGGCTAATTGAAGCACCCAATTGAAGCACTCAAGGCATCTTCTGATGAACACGCAGAAGCCTTACTGGCCGTAGCCGGCCGCAAGGCCCCAACGTGTTCGGGGGCTAGTGACGTGGGGATAAAACCCCGGGTGGCAAAAGCCCCCTCCAAAAGCGACCCTTTCAAGGCGAAATCAGGGCCAAGAAACCAGCAGGGACCGCCTGCCCCAAGAGCGGTCACCCCTGCCTGCCTCCTTCAGCCAGGCCGCCTGCCCCGAGCGCAGCCGGTTTCCGCGCTCCTTCGTGCCCAGGCCGCCTGCCCCGAGTGCAGCCGGCCCGACCGAGTACTTCAGCCGGGGAATGCCGCACATCGACCGCATGTCCCTAATCAACCGGCGTCATAGGATTCCTTGGCGTGAACCACAAGGCGATGAAGACACGAGACGGACCGCAAGATTCAAGCCACCCTCGTCAACTTACCCAAAGAAGCAACTCGACAGGACCCGCCAACATTGGATTCCTGCGCCGGCTGGCCGCCCACCCCGATCCGGCCGGACCTATGGAGGCTAGCCTGCAGCCCAACGCCTCCAACGGTCCCTAGGCGGCCGGGATCCAGCGTCAAAGCTCTCCCATTGGACAACGGATGCCAGGCCATAGAGAACAAGCCAGCCGCCGCGAGGATCCGCGGGAGACAAGGACTAGACTGATGTGACTGGCTGACTAGACCAGCCGGCCCTACCTATAAGCCTGATGGCCAAGCCTATATAAGGCCGTCCGGCACCCCCACTTAGAGGGTACTCGATACTTCATCTCCTTCCACCCCTAGAGAGAGTAGAACAAAAGCCATGAACGGCTTCCCGAACAGCTCGAGGAGCAACTCTATATTGTGCCCACCCATAGTTGAGAGATTAGGCAGGGGTAGGGGTTTTACGTCCACCGTGAGGGCCCTGAACCTGGGTACATCGTGTCACCGCTCCAGCGCGCAATCCCGCCTTCGGATGCCGACGCTGCAGATCGCTGCTCCCACTCTCCCACTCAAGCTACCCCATGTAGCACTGCCGTGTCCGATACCACGTCAGCGACGGCGGTGGCCTCAGACGTAGTTTTGGAAAAGTGATCGGGTATCGGGGGTTTTCGGGACGAAGGCAATTTATAGGCGAAAGGGTGACTCGAGAGGGCTCCGGAGGAGCCCAGGTGGGCCCTAGCTGCGGTCCACCCCTGGACCGCGCCTCGGGGTCGTCTGGGGTCTGTGGGGCCCCCTTGCAGGACTCCTCCTGGTGTAGTCTTTATTTCCATGTAAAAATAATTCACGTAAATTTTCAGTCGATTCGGAGAAACTTTCCCGACTAGCTTTTCTGAAACAAAAAGACAGCAGAAAACAGGAACTGGCACTGGACATCTTGTCAATTGGCTAGTTCCATAAAATATGCCAAGATGATATAAATCATTATCAAAACATGTGGCAATGATATATAACAAGCATGGAACAATAAAAAATTATAGATACGTTTGAGACGTATCAGTATCCCACGCAACATCAAAAAAATTCTAAAAAAAGTTGACCTTCACCAACGATTTTGGAGGCACTGCCAATCCCATGGCCGATTTGAGCTCGTTGGCCACAACCGTCACGCGGGAGGCTCGTCTAAGCGAAATCGGGTGATGGCCGACCAAATCAGGCTATGGTAGTCGTCTTCCCTAGGTCCGGCTGCCGGCCTCGTGGGTGGAGCTTGCTGACCATGCCGTCCATGGAGAACGGTGTGACACCCCTCCCTGGCACATATCACCAGAGAGGCGATCGTCCCGTGCGCCAGCCCAAGATATCTGGCCGCACGTCGCGACAGTGTAACAAAGTGGAAATCATTACACAATCAGGCACGAGAAGTGCTACAAATGGTTTACAAGGCCATCAAGGCATGACAAAATATCAAGCCGAGCCTGGCTCAGGACAGAGTTTATCTAGCAGCGGAAGACGACTATGGCAACGGCTTGGAGCGGCTCCACTCCACAGGTATCTGGCTGGGCTACTGATCCTAGCACGCTCTGGCTCCAAGTCCTCGCTAAGGTGGAAGATGAATCCTCGCCAAAATCTGGCCAAAACCACGAGGCCCGTGAGTACATTAAATATGCACTCAGCAAGTATTGCCCTTCACTACAAACAATCCAACAATCATGCAACAAGATATACATTGCAAATAAAATCCTACACATGGCAAGTGTCTACTCTAGGCAGATCAATGACAGAAAAGTAGCATGGCATCACAAGCAAAACATGGCATAAGCAAACAATGGGGTATCACCAGTGTAGAGTCCAAGCCACGTGGGGTTGGATCGTACACTAGCAATCACACAACGAGCTTACCTGTGGCGAGTAGACGAGTGTACTAGTTGGTACCAAATAATACACACAACAACTGTGATCACTGCTAGGCACTCTGGCCTCAACTTTCTACTCTGGGCATGCACGGTTGATGTTGGCTCAGGCCTAGCTCTAGGCTTCCAACGATCGCACCGCCATCCCAACTCACGGGTTACCAACAACATCTCGATACAAAGTTCCCTGCATCATTTTATTTGTTCATTTAATGTAATCAGGTCGTTCATTAATTCTTTCAAACAAGTCTTAAGTTTAGCCTCCGGACACGACGAGGACACACAGTGTGACCGACACTGAACTGTTGTTCCATATCCCAGGAACAAGGCTAGCTGGCTAGGTTGACGCTCTCGAGAGTTTGCTTTACCACCTATCAGAATGCACCCCACTCAGCCGACGCTTCAGGTTTGTCACGCCCAAAGTCGTACTAAGCAAAATACACTCTCGTGACGGTCCACTTGCTAAGACACTCTCCTGCACCACCCTATGCGCATGGCACAACGGGCAAGTAAATCCGGCACATCCCTCGGAGCTACCGAGTATGCCTAGCTCCGGACTCCCTATCACAGTCGAACCCGTGCCTGTCGACCACTCCCCTCGGACAGCGCAACCGAACGACTGCGCCCAATGGATGGCACAAAAGAGGCTTAACAACCTACTAGGTCACGGTCCTCCCATGAGACGACGATGGTATCGCGTTCAAGGGTTCAGATTAGTGGCACTATGAATCGACCTTATCGCTGTTTGGAGGGGTGTTTCATTTAATCAAGTTTCATCACAACAAGTCTAAAAGCAGAGGATTAGTCCAGCATAATAATCACAACAACAATATCATACAACAACATAACAACCTGCATGTATCAGCATCAACATAACAGTAACAATAATAATACCCGGGTGACGGTGGCGGGAGACCCGGCCGGTGTCACACGGGGGTTAGTGATACAACAATAACAATAATAGCATAATAATTCCCCCACTTCCATGACTGAGGCGGGAGACCCGGCCATTGCCCCGGAAATGTGAGTGTCACCGTAAAAGAATAACCGAAAAGCACTCATCAAAAATGAGAGAGCATCCATTCCACTCGAAGATTACCTCGACGTGGTGTCAGCAATCTCGGCAAAAGAACCGCGGAAAAGTCAGCTCCCAGCGTCGCAGTCCGGATGGTCTATGCCAACCATATTTGACGGTGGGACAAGGCAACTAACACGAATGCCCCCAACCCCGAGGATCATAAGACGACATTCGTCCGCTCCTCACCTCGGCGAAGAAGAAGATGAAAAACCAAACAAAGCCCCGCAAAGCGAGACGCACAGTTGTAATAATTTCCCCCACTTCCTCGGCTGAGGCGGGAGGCCCTGCCATTGCCCCGGAAGTGTGAGTGTTGCACAGATAAATAATATAAGGTAATGCAATAATTTAACAAGCAATATGACATATGCAGCAATACAACGCTCATGTAAAAGTACGGACAACAAACAGACATGTAATAATATCAGTAGACAGGCACAAACAATAAAACAATAAGCAGACATAAACACCGGCATGATAATAAGCAACCAAACAAGCATCGCGGGACGGCTCATAGCAAGGGGTTAGCTTGCCTCTGGGGGTGGTCTTGAAGTGGTTCGGGAAACCTCGGACTCGTCGGGGGTCGGGAATCCCGGGAAACGCCTACTCCTCGAAACAACCGACGCCGTATTAAATAAAGGCAGTGAAAATAAGTTGCTCCAAAATTATAAAAACTAGCACTACTAGATAGGTCTCGTCGAGATACAAATTTAGAAATTTGAATCACCTAAATCGGAGCTACGGTTTAAAATCTACGGGCGTTCGAAAAACTTACCAGCAGGAAAAAGAAAAACCTGCGCGGGAAAAAAAAACGAAACGGGCCGCTATCGGCCGCTGCGCGCCGCGCGCTGCGCGCGCCAGCGCCTCGCCCGGATGGGCCGCTGCCGGGCCAAGGCCGCTGCGCCTTAGCAGGCCATGGCCGGCCGCTGCCGCTGCTGGCCCAGCTGGGCTTCACACGGGCCAGAGAACGGTTCGCTGACCGAACCCAGAACGGAAAAAAAAACGAAACGGATCGATGCTTCTTCATCCTTGCGTGCTCCCGTACTGGAACCGCCATGGATCCGTCGGGGACGGCTGGGAGGCGTGCTGGGAGGCCGGTCGGCGGCGGGGACGGGCCCGGGGCGGTGCACCGCGGCCAGGGGAGGAGAAATGGAGGGCGGGGGTGGCCTCCCACGAGCTTGCCCGAGCTCGGGAGCTGCGGCCATGGTGGCCAAGAAAAATGGTGCTCTCCCTCACTTGCTTGCACTGAAATGAGGGGGCAGGGGAGGGAAAAAGGGGTGGAGGGGCTCTGGCTTGCTCGGGGCTGCTCGGGGGTGGGTTTTATAGGCCAGAGGCGGCTGGTCGGTCGAATGCGGAGCCGACACGCGGGGGACGGCGCCTAACTCCGGCCGAGCTTTAAATGGAGAGGATAAGAGCGTCTTGGGTGCGAGCCGGGGAGCAGGAGGGGGTCTGGGTCGCGTCTGGGTCGAGGGAACAGCAGAGGAGCCGGAGGAACAGCAGGGGGGTCGGGGAAGCAGTGCGGTGGTGCTGCTCAAGCCGGCGGTGACCACTCTCTGGTCATGACGATATCGGCATCTGGACGGTTCTCTCATCCTAGGGATCCAGAAGAAAATCTAATCGCGTCACTTGGTGCCAAATTTAATTTCCTACAACTTCTCTGACTAGTGTTTTTGCAAACTCGCAAGTTGGTGCGACTAGGATTTTCAAAATACAGTACTGGTCTATTTTGAAATTTGCTATTTGGGGAGGCAAACCATTTTTGGTTTGAACCAAACTTGGTCCAGAGGTGTAGGGTCTACTAGAGCATGCAACTAGGTGCTCAATCCCCACTACAAAAATCATTTGGGCTTGGTTTTGAAACATTTGAAATTTCGGGCAGAATCTTGCATAAGGAAAAGGTCCAACATTTCCCTAACAAGCTACCCAATGTTTTTGCACAAATGGGTTACACACTGCCTAGGGATCACTCCCAAATTTTGGTGGAAGTTTTGGAGACATATACATAGGGGTTCCTTTGGAAATTGCAAAAAGGTATGAAAAGAGCATTACAAAGGAAGTACCTCAAATAATGCTCAAATGGAGTTGGGACAATGGAATGAAATGTTCAGGAGGTGAAATCATGAACATTCCCAAAATGGCATAACTTTTGGAGGTTCCTAGCTTGGTAAAAATATTTCTGGACTAGAAATGGCAGTTTTGAAAATATTGGCTAACTTGGAAATATTGCATTGGAGTATGCAATATTTTTGCATGGATGGTCTTTATATGGACATGGGGTCCTCTGGTATTTTTGGTGGGATTTATCTAGCTATGGAAATGGGCTTCCCTTTTGTAAGGGGAGAAAAGGGTTTAAACGGTTTAATAATTAGGGCTAGGGTTTTCGAGAGAAAACCTAAGCAACAAAATTATCACCGACATTGGAGTGGTTTGTGGATCATTGGGAAATTTTGATAGAGCAATTCCCAGGTCAAATCATCCGGAAAGATTTGAAGAAATATTTAGGATAAGAAGAAAAAGTTTTTCAGGTGTCGGAAAACACCACTAAAATTAGGTTCCAAATTTTGGGGTGTTACAGACCTTCCCCCCTTAAAAAGAATCTCGTCCCGAGATTCGGGGAGTTATACAACATAAATCTTGAACGATCCATTTATACCCCAATTAAAAACTTTTTCTACAAAATACTATGGTTTGACCTACGAAAGGATCGCCACTTAACAAGGTTTTATTAAAATCCGATATTTTTAAAAGTATGGTATTTCTATCACACTCAATGCATTTAAAAGATGACATCGCAGGGGCTCACTCAATTCAATCAACATAGGATCTACTAGCAGGTTTATAAAAATTAAGTCTAAGGTTTTGCGCAAGCAAACATAAACATGGCAAGATCAAACAAGATCTACAACCAAACTATCAATCAACAACCAAAGATTTATCTAGGGCAAATAATTGACTCAAGTTTGGGAACACAACGGTTTACGGTTTTATTTTAGAAAAGCTGTATACTCATTTCCATGCGTACACAGGTTTTGGAAAATAACAAGGTTTCTTTTAAAAGAAAATATCTGTGCCACCGATAATTGGCTCACAGACACCGTGGGATAGGGCTATTCTCAAAAATTATTTGCAGTGGTATGGCATAATCATTTCAACCATACCGAATAAGCCAGCACAATCAAACAATCATTCAAATAACATAGCAAAAAATTTCTCCACTTGTATGCGACACACAAAACATCCGAGTGATGAACCATGTATAGCAACAAGCAGGTGATTTTCCCAACCTACACACAAGTCAGCAATAAGCAAGCCGGGTACCGTGGAGTACGGTATGAAATACTCCCACTTAATGGCTAACTTGTGCAACACACGCAAAAATACTTTTCTTACTCGAAATAGTCCCAATCAAAGTTTGTGTTAATTTTATAGGCAGGTATACGCGTCTGGGTTCACGTATACCACTTCTGTTTTTATCTGATCTGTCATTTCTTTAAAACTTTTCAGCGAAAGAAAGGCATGATATTCCGTCACACGTCAACCAAGTGGTTAACAAGGGAATCAGAATACCAAGTTTTATTACGGCTGATTTGACATCAACCAGCAAACAGACAACAAACTTACACTACAAGCCATCACAAGAAAAACAAACAAACAACAAACAACCTTGCCGATTCTCACCTACTAACGTAAAAGCGCCACTCAGGCTAACTACACCTGGGTTCTACTCCGCTTGACGGCCTCTAGCTCTGGGTGTGGGATGAGATGAGAACGCGGGATTCCTTTGCGGGATCCTGCTTCAAGAGAGTTTGGGTTGCTAAGGATAGCAGGCGAGGGTGGGGATAAACGGCAGCTAGGACTGGGTCTCATATACTGGGTTGTGTCGGTTCCTTCTCTTGGAAGAAACCAGCGAGCCTCTCTCAGGAGATGGGACAAGTCCTACTGTGCCATACTATGGACCGACACTTGCCATGCCAGTTAGGCGGAGATGGGTTAAATCCATCGGGCTCACTGTCGGGCAAAAGTAAGGCTGGGCTTTCCATGCTAGGGTAGTCTACAGCCAGCCTGGTGCTCTGATACCACCTCTGTGACACCCCTCCCTGGCACATATCACCAGAGAGGCGATCGTCCCGTGCGCCAGCCCAAGATATCTGGCCGCACGTCGCGACAGTGTAACAAAGTGGAAATCATTACACAATCAGGCACGAGAAGTGCTACAAATGGTTTACAAGGCCATCAAGGCATGACAAAATATCAAGCCGAGCCTGGCTCAGGACAGAGTTTATCTGGCAGCGGAAGACGACTATGGCAACGGCTTGGAGCGGCTCCACTCCACAGGTATCTGGCTGGGCTACTGATCCTAGCACGCTCTGGCTCCAAGTCCTCGCTAAGGTGGAAGATGAATCCTCGCCAAAATCTGGCCAAAACCACGAGGCCCGTGAGTACATTAAATATGCACTCAGCAAGTATTGCCCTTCACTACAAACAATCCAACAATCATGCAACAAGATATACATTGCAAATAAAATCCTACACATGGCAAGTGTCCACTCTAGGCAGATCAATGACAGAAAAGTAGCATGGCATCACAAGCAAAACATGGCATAAGCAAACAATGGGGTATCACCAGTGTAGAGTCCAAGCCACGTGGGGTTGGATCGTACACTAGCAATCACACAACGAGCTTACCTGTGGCGAGTAGACGAGTGTACCAGTTGGTACCAAATAATACACACAACAACTGTGATCACTGCTAGGCACTCTGGCCTCAACTTTCTACTCTGGGCATGCACGGTTGATGTTGGCTCAGGCCTAGCTCTAGGCTTCCAACGATCGCACCGCCATCCCAACTCACGGGTTACCAACAACATCTCGATACAAAGTTCCCTGCATCATTTTATTTGTTCATTTAATGTAATCAGGTCGTTCATTAATTCTTTCAAACAAGTCTTAAGTTTAGCCTGCGGACACGACGAGGACACACAGTGTGACCGACACTGAACTGTTGTTCCATATCCCAGGAACAAGGCTAGCTGGCTAGGTTGACGCTCTCGAGAGTTTGCTTTACCACCTATCAGAATGCACCCCACTCAGCCGACGCTTCAGGTTTGTCACGCCCAAAGTCGTACTAAGCAAAATACACTCTCGTGACGGTCCACTTGCTAAGACACTCTCCTGCACCACCCTATGCGCATGGCACAACGGGCAAGTAAATCCGGCACATCCCTCGGAGCTACCGAGTATGCCTAGCTCCGGACTCCCTATCACAGTCGAACCCGTGCCTGTCGACCACTCCCCTCGGACAGCGCAACCGAACGACTGCGCCCAATGGATGGCACAAAAGAGGCTTAACAACCTACTAGGTCACGGTCCTCCCATGAGACGACGATGGTATCGCGTTCAAGGGTTCAGATTAGTGGCACTATGAATCGACCTTATCGCTGTTTGGAGGGGTGTTTCATTTAATCAAGTTTCATCACAACAAGTCTAAAAGCAGAGGATTAGTCCAGCATAATAATCACAACAACAATATCATACAACAACATAACAACCTGCATGTATCAGCATCAACATAACAGTAACAATAATAATACCCGGGTGATGGTGGCGGGAGACCCGGCCGGTGTCACACGGGGGTTAGTGATACAACAATAACAATAATAGCATAATAATTCCCCCACTTCCATGACTGAGGCGGGAGACCCGGCCATTGCCCCGGAAATGTGAGTGTCACCGTAAAAGAATAACCGAAAATCACTCATCAAAAATGAGAGAGCATCCATTCCACTCGAAGATTACCTCGACGTGGTGTCAGCAATCTCGGCAAAAGAACCGCGGAAAAGTCAGCTCCCAGCGTCGCAGTCCGGATGGTCTATGCCAACCATATTTGACGGTGGGACAAGGCAACTAACACGAATGCCCCCAACCCCGAGGATCATAAGACGACATTCGTCCGCTCCTCACCTCGGCGAAGAAGAAGATGAAAAACCAAACAAAGCCCCGCAAAGCGAGACGCACAGTTGTAATAATTTCCCCCACTTCCTCGGCTGAGGCGGGAGGCCCTGCCATTGCCCCGGAAGTGTGAGTGTTGCACAGATAAATAATATAAGGTAATGCAATAATTTAACAAGCAATATGACATATGCAGCAATACAACGCTCATGTAAAAGTACGGACAACAAACAGACATGTAATAATATCAGTAGACAGGCACAAACAATAAAACAATAAGCAGACATAAACACCGGCATGATAATAAGCAACCAAACAAGCATCGCGGGACGGCTCATAGCAAGGGGTTAGCTTGCCTCTGGGGGTGGTCTTGAAGTGGTTCGGGAAACCTCGGACTCGTCGGGGGTCGGGAATCCCGGGAAACGCCTACTCCTCGAAACAACCGACGCCGTATTAAATAAAGGCAGTGAAAATAAGTTGCTCCAAAATTATAAAAACTAGCACTACTAGATAGGTCTCGTCGAGATACAAATTTAGAAATTTGAATCACCTAAATCGGAGCTACGGTTTAAAATCTACGGGCGTTCGAAAAACTTACCAGCAGGAAAAAGAAAAACCTGCGCGGAAAAAAAAACGAAACGGGCCGCTATCGGGCCGCTGCGCGCCGCGCACTGCGCGCGCCAGCGCCTCGCCCGGATGGGCCGCTGCCGGGCCAAGGCCGCTGCGCCTTAGCAGGCCATGGCCGGCCGCTGCCGCTGCTGGCCCAGCTGGGCTTCACACGGGCCAGAGAACGGTTCGCTGACCGAACCCAGAACGGGAAAAAAAACGAAACGGATCGATGCTTCTTCATCCTTGCGTGCTCCCGTACTGGAACCGCCATGGATCCGTCGGGGACGGCTGGGAGGCGTGCTGGGAGGCCGGCCGGCGGCGGGGACGGGCCCGGGGCGGTGCACCGCGGCCAGGGGAGGAGAAATGGAGGGCGGGGGTGGCCTCCCACGAGCTTGCCCGAGCTCGGGAGCTGCGGCCATGGTGGCCAAGAAAAATGGTGCTCTCCCTCACTTGCTTGCACTGAAATGAGGGGGCAGGGGAGGGAAAAAGGGGTGGAGGGGCTCTGGCTTGCTCGGGGCTGCTCGGGGGTGGGTTTTATAGGCCAGAGGCGGCTGGTCGGTCGAATGCGGAGCCGACACGCGGGGGACGGCGCCTAACTCCGGCCGAGCTTTAAATGGAGAGGATAAGAGCGTCTTGGGTGCGAGCCGGGGAGCAGGAGGGGGTCTGGGTCGCGTCTGGGTCGAGGGAACAGCAGAGGAGCCGGAGGAACAGCAGGGGGGTCGGGGAAGCAGTGCGGTGGTGCTGCTCAAGCCGGCGGTGACCACTCTCTGGTCATGACGATATCGGCATCTGGACGGTTCTCTCATCCTAGGGATCCAGAAGAAAATCTAATCGCGTCACTTGGTGCCAAATTTAATTTCCTACAACTTCTCTGACTAGTGTTTTTGCAAACTCGCAAGTTGGTGCGACTAGGATTTTCAAAATACAGTACTGGTCTATTTTGAAATTTGCTATTTGGGGAGGCAAACCATTTTTGGTTTGAACCAAACTTGGTCCAGAGGTGTAGGGTCTACTAGAGCATGCAACTAGGTGCTCAATCCCCACTACAAAAATCATTTGGGCTTGGTTTTGAAACATTTGAAATTTCGGGCAGAATCTTGCATAAGGAAAAGGTCCAACATTTCCCTAACAAGCTACCCAATGTTTTTGCACAAATGGGTTACACACTGCCTAGGGATCACTCCCAAATTTTGGTGGAAGTTTTGGAGACATATACATAGGGGTTCCTTTGGAAATTGCAAAAAGGTATGAAAAGAGCATTACAAAGGAAGTACCTCAAATAATGCTCAAATGGAGTTGGGACAATGGAATGAAATGTTCAGGAGGTGAAATCATGAACATTCCCAAAATGGCATAACTTTTGGAGGTTCCTAGCTTGGTAAAAATATTTCTGGACTAGAAATGGCAGTTTTGAAAATATTGGCTAACTTGGAAATATTGCATTGGAGTATGCAATATTTTTGCATGGATGGTCTTTATATGGACATGGGGTCCTCTGGTATTTTTGGTGGGATTTATCTAGCTATGGAAATGGGCTTCCCTTTTGTAAGGGGAGAAAAGGGTTTAAACGGTTTAATAATTAGGGCTAGGGTTTTCGAGAGAAAACCTAAGCAACAAAATTATCACCGACATTGGAGTGGTTCGTGGATCATTGGGAAATTTTGATAGAGCAATTCCCAGGTCAAATCATCCGGAAAGATTTGAAGAAATATTTAGGATAAGAAGAAAAAGTTTTTCAGGTGTCGGAAAACACCACTAAAATTAGGTTCCAAATTTTGGGGTGTTACAGACCTTCCCCCCTTAAAAAGAATCTCGTCCCGAGATTCGGGGAGTTATACAAGATAAATCTTGAACGATCCATTTATACCCCAATTAAAAACTTTTTCTACAAAATACTATGGTTTGACCTACGAAAGGATCGCCACTTAACAAGGTTTTATTAAAATCCGATATTTTTAAAAGTATGGTATTTCTATCACACTCAATGCATTTAAAAGATGACATCGCAGGGGCTCACTCAATTCAATCAACATAGGATCTACTAGCAGGTTTATAAAAATTAAGTCTAAGGTTTTGCGCAAGCAAACATAAACATGGCAAGATCAAACAAGATCTACAACCAAACTATCAATCAACAACCAAAGATTTATCTAGGGCAAATAATTGACTCAAGTTTGGGAACACAACGGTTTACGGTTTTATTTTAGAAAAGCTGTATACTCATTTCCATGCGTACACAGGTTTTGGAAAATAACAAGGTTTCTTTTAAAAGAAAATATCTGTGCCACCGATAATTGGCTCACAGACACCGTGGGATAGGGCTATTCTCAAAAATTATTTGCAGTGGTATGGCATAATCATTTCAACCATACCGAATAAGCCAGCACAATCAAACAATCATTCAAATAACATAGCAAAAAATTTCTCCACTTGTATGCGACACACAAAACATCCGAGTGATGAACCATGTATAGCAACAAGCAGGTGATTTTCCCAACCTACACACAAGTCAGCAATAAGCAAGCCGGGTACCGTGGAGTACGGTATGAAATACTCCCACTTAATGGCTAACTTGTGCAACACACGCAAAAATACTTTTCTTACTCGAAATAGTCCCAATCAAAGTTTGTGTTAATTTTACAGGCAGGTATACGCGTCTGGGTTCACTATACCACTTCTGTTTTTATCTGATCTGTCATTTCTTTAAAACTTTTCAGCGAAAGAAAGGCATGATATTCCGTCACACGTCAACCAAGTGGTTAACAAGGGAATCAGAATACCAAGTTTTATTACGGCTGATTTGACATCAACCAGCAAACAGACAACAAACTTACACTACAAGCCATCACAAGAAAAACAAACAAACAACAAACAACCTTGCCGATTCTCACCTACTAACGTAAAAGCGCCACTCAGGCTAACTACACCTGGGTTCTACTCCGCTTGACGGCCTCTAGCTCTGGGTGTGGGATGAGATGAGAACGCGGGATTCCTTTGCGGGATCCTGCTTCAAGAGAGTTTGGGTTGCTAAGGATAGCAGGCGAGGGTGGGGATAAACGGCAGCTAGGACTGGGTCTCATATACTGGGTTGTGTCGGCTCCTTCTCTTGGAAGAAACCAGCGAGCCTCTCTCAGGAGATGGGACAAGTCCTACTGTGCCATACTATGGACCGACACTTGCCATGCCAGTTAGGCGGAGATGGGTTAAATCCATCGGGCTCACTGTCGGGCAAAAGTAAGGCTGGGCTTTCCATGCTAGGGTAGTCTACAGCCAGCCTGGTGCTCTGATACCACCTCTGTGACACCCCTCCCTGGCACATATCACCAGAGAGGCGATCGTCCCGTGCGCCAGCCCAAGATATCTGGCCGCACGTCGCGACAGTGTAACAAAGTGGAAATCATTACACAATCAGGCACGAGAAGTGCTACAAATGGTTTACAAGGCCATCAAGGCATGACAAAATATCAAGCCGAGCCTGGCTCAGGACAGAGTTTATCTGGCAGCGGAAGACGACTATGGCAACGGCTTGGAGCGGCTCCACTCCACAGGTATCTGGCTGGGCTACTGATCCTAGCACGCTCTGGCTCCAAGTCCTCGCTAAGGTGGAAGATGAATCCTCGCCAAAATCTGGCCAAAACCACGAGGCCCGTGAGTACATTAAATATGCACTCAGCAAGTATTGCCCTTCACTACAAACAATCCAACAATCATGCAACAAGATATACATTGCAAATAAAATCCTACACATGGCAAGTGTCTACTCTAGGCAGATCAATGACAGAAAAGTAGCATGGCATCACAAGCAAAACATGGCATAAGCAAACAATGGGGTATCACCAGTGTAGAGTCCAAGCCACGTGGGGTTGGATCGTACACTAGCAATCACACAACGAGCTTACCTGTGGCGAGTAGACGAGTGTACCAGTTGGTACCAAATAATACACACAACAACTGTGATCACTGCTAGGCACTCTGGCCTCAACTTTCTACTCTGGGCATGCACGGTTGATGTTGGCTCAGGCCTAGCTCTAGGCTTCCAACGATCGCACCGCCATCCCAACTCACGGGTTACCAACAACATCTCGATACAAAGTTCCCTGCATCATTTTATTTGTTCATTTAATGTAATCAGGTCGTTCATTAATTCTTTCAAACAAGTCTTAAGTTTAGCCTCCGGACACGACGAGGACACACAGTGTGACCGACACTGAACTGTTGTTCCATATCCCAGGAACAAGGCTAGCTGGCTAGGTTGACGCTCTCGAGAGTTTGCTTTACCACCTATCAGAATGCACCCCACTCAGCCGACGCTTCAGGTTTGTCACGCCCAAAGTCGTACTAAGCAAAATACACTCTCGTGACGGTCCACTTGCTAAGACACTCTCCTGCACCACCCTATGCGCATGGCACAACGGGCAAGTAAATCCGGCACATCCCTCGGAGCTACCGAGTATGCCTAGCTCCGGACTCCCTATCACAGTCGAACCCGTGCCTGTCGACCACTCCCCTCGGACAGCGCAACCGAACGACTGCGCCCAATGGATGGCACAAAAGAGGCTTAACAACCTACTAGGTCACGGTCCTCCCATGAGACGACGATGGTATCGCGTTCAAGGGTTCAGATTAGTGGCACTATGAATCGACCTTATCGCTGTTTGGAGGGGTGTTTCATTTAATCAAGTTTCATCACAACAAGTCTAAAAGCAGAGGATTAGTCCAGCATAATAATCACAACAACAATATCATACAACAACATAACAACCTGCATGTATCAGCATCAACATAACAGTAACAATAATAATACCCGGGTGACGGTGGCGGGAGACCCGGCCGGTGTCACACGGGGGTTAGTGATACAACAATAACAATAATAGCATAATAATTCCCCCACTTCCATGACTGAGGCGGGAGACCCGGCCATTGCCCCGGAAATGTGAGTGTCACCGTAAAAGAATAACCGAAAAGCACTCATCAAAAATGAGAGAGCATCCATTCCACTCGAAGATTACCTCGACGTGGTGTCAGCAATCTCGGCAAAAGAACCGCGGAAAAGTCAGCTCCCAGCGTCGCAGTCCGGATGGTCTATGCCAACCATATTTGACGGTGGGACAAGGCAACTAACACGAATGCCCCCAACCCCGAGGATCATAAGACGACATTCGTCCGCTCCTCACCTCGGCGAAGAAGAAGATGAAAAACCAAACAAAGCCCCGCAAAGCGAGACGCACAGTTGTAATAATTTCCCCCACTTCCTCGGCTGAGGCGGGAGGCCCTGCCATTGCCCCGGAAGTGTGAGTGTTGCACAGATAAATAATATAAGGTAATGCAATAATTTAACAAGCAATATGACATATGCAGCAATACAATGCTCATGTAAAAGTACGGACAACAAACAGACATGTAATAATATCAGTAGACAGGCACAAACAATAAAACAATAAGCAGACATAAACACCGGCATGATAATAAGAAACCAAACAAGCATCGCGGGACGGCTCATAGCAAGGGGTTAGCTTGCCTCTGGGGGTGGTCTTGAAGTGGTTCGGGAAACCTCGGACTCGTCGGGGGTCGGGAATCTCGGGAAACGCCTACTCCTCGAAACAACCGACGCCGTATTAAATAAAGGCAGTGAAAATAAGTTGCTCCAAAATTATAAAAACTAGCACTACTAGATAGGTCTCGTCGAGATACAAATTTAGAAATTTGAATCACCTAAATCGGAGCTACGGTTTAAAATCTACGGGCGTTCGAAAAACTTACCAGCAGGAAAAAGAAAAACCTGCGCGGGAAAAAAAAACGAAACGGGCCGCTATCGGGCCGCTGCGCGCCGCGCGCTGCGCGCGCCAGCGCCTCGCCCGGATGGGCCGCTGCCGGGCCAAGGCCGCTGCGCCTTAGCAGGCCATGGCCGGCCGCTGCCGCTGCTGGCCCAGCTGGGCTTCACACGGGCCAGAGAACGGTTCGCTGACCGAACCCAGAACGGGAAAAAAAACGAAACGGATCGATGCTTCTTCATCCTTGCGTGCTCCCGTACTGGAACCGCCATGGATCCGTCGGGGACGGCTGGGAGGCGTGCTGGGAGGCCGGCCGGCGGCGGGGACGGGCCCGGGGCGGTGCACCGCGGCCAGGGGAGGAGAAATGGAGGGCGGGGGTGGCCTCCCACGAGCTTGCCCGAGCTCGGGAGCTGCGGCCATGGTGGCCAAGAAAAATGGTGCTCTCCCTCACTTGCTTGCACTGAAATGAGGAGGCAGGGGAGGGAAAAAGGGGTGGAGGGGCTCTGGCTTGCTCGGGGCTGCTCAGGGGTGGGTTTTATAGGCCAGAGGCGGCTGGTCGGTCGAATGCGGAGCCGACACGCGGGGGACGGCGCCTAACTCCGGCCGAGCTTTAAATGGAGAGGATAAGAGCGTCTTGGGTGCGAGCCGGGAGCAGGAGGGGGTCTGGGTCGCGTCTGGGTCGAGGGAACAGCAGAGGAGCCGGAGGAACAGCAGGGGGTCGGGGAAGCAGTGCGGTGGTGCTGCTCAAGCCGGCGGTGACCACTCTCTGGTCATGACGATATCGGCATCTGGACGGTTCTCTCATCCTAGGGATCCAGAAGAAAATCTAATCGCGTCACTTGGTGCCAAATTTAATTTCCTACAACTTCTCTGACTAGTGTTTTTGCAAACTCGCAAGTTGGTGCGACTAGGATTTTCAAAATACAGTACTGGTCTATTTTGAAATTTGCTATTTGGGGAGGCAAACCATTTTTGGTTTGAACCAAACTTGGTCCAGAGGTGTAGGGTCTACTAGAGCATGCAACTAGGTGCTCAATCCCCACTACAAAAATCATTTGGGCTTGGTTTTGAAACATTTGAAATTTCGGGCAGAATCTTGCATAAGGAAAAGGTCCAACATTTCCCTAACAAGCTACCCAATGTTTTTGCACAAATGGGTTACACACTGCCTAGGGATCACTCCCAAATTTTGGTGGAAGTTTTGGAGACATATACATAGGGGTTCCTTTGGAAATTGCAAAAAGGTATGAAAAGAGCATTACAAAGGAAGTACCTCAAATAATGCTCAAATGGAGTTGGGACAATGGAATGAAATGTTCAGGAGGTGAAATCATGAACATTCCCAAAATGGCATAACTTTTGGAGGTTCCTAGCTTGGTAAAAATATTTCTGGACTAGAAATGGCAGTTTTGAAAATATTGGCTAACTTGGAAATATTGCATTGGAGTATGCAATATTTTTGCATGGATGGTCTTTATATGGACATGGGGTCCTCTGGTATTTTTGGTGGGATTTATCTAGCTATGGAAATGGGCTTCCCTTTTGTAAGGGGAGAAAAGGGTTTAAACGGTTTAATAATTAGGGCTAGGGTTTTCGAGAGAAAACCTAAGCAACAAAATTATCACCGACATTGGAGTGGTTCGTGGATCATTGGGAAATTTTGATAGAGCAATTCCCAGGTCAAATCATCTGGAAAGATTTGAAGAAATATTTAGGATAAGAAGAAAAAGTTTTTCAGGTGTCGGAAAACACCACTAAAATTAGGTTCCAAATTTTGGGGTGTTACAAACGGAAGAGCTTCAGCAGCTGCGCTACTGGTGAGCGGAGGAGCGGCGGTGCTTACCGACAAGCAGAGCCGTGGTGGCAGCTGCGCGCATGAGTTACACAAAAATAAATTTCCGGCACTAAGGCGTGTGGCAGCGTGGCGGTCGGCCATGGATTAATGGCGGCAGCGGCATGCTCTGAAACACATGATGGCAATGACTGGGTCAAGGGAGTAACTAGTGGTGTCCGGAGAGTATCTCGGCCTGGGAGAATAAGGAGAAAGAGATTTGTTTGTTCCCCTAAGTAGGTCAGCTAGTGGGCCAAGGTGTACGTGCTTCGCGAGACCGGCTGTAGCTACAGCCGGCTGTTAAACAATGTTTTCCTTGTTTTGGGAGCGGCTAGACTCCGCGACGAGTTTTATTTATCAAATCACAATTACACTGTTAACGTTAATTGATGTAGCAAATAATTAAACTGGATGAATCTTCAAACCAAACATTCGGTTTCGTATCACACACTTTAACTAAAATATGGCCTACCCGGTTTACATTTCTATCCCCTATTTTTTGTTTTGCATTTGTAGGACAAAACATGTGATTAACTTTTCGTAAACAACTTCGATTTTATCTGCAATGATAGGAGCTGTTATTGTCGCCGTAAATCCTCACCTCTATAACTTCAGGAAAACTAGATTGGACGAACAATTTATTAATTCCCAATTAATTCAACAAGTACATACCATACTTGATCGCCAATGTCTCCGGTGTAGTTGCATTAAGAGCAAAACAACATTATTATTGCTAGCTATTGTGAAGTTTCCTCTGTCACATATCATTATGCATGAGCACGTAGGAGTCTATCTAGGAAAGTTAGTACGAAGTAAACTTCATTATGAAACTCTAGTATTTACGCCCTGGCAGAATGGGTTGTGATAGAAATGAAGAGGGGAAGGAGGGAGAAATCGAAGCAACGATAGCATGCGGGGTCATTCTCGACCCACCCCTCTCCTCTCTCCCCTCACGTCGCTCCCCCAGGCGACGCTAGGGGCGCATCGCCGCGCCGCCGCAGGCCTTCCCCGCCCAGCCCTCCTCGGCCGCTGCCGCCGCCGGCCTCCTCCCGCGGCGGTGGCGGCCCGCCCCCGCTGCCAAAGGTGGTCGGGGGCTCCTCTGCTTGAGTTGGTGGCGGCCGGCTCGTGGGGGCGACGTCGGTCGGGTGTGCGGGAGCCGGGTCGGCGGACCCGGGCCAGGGCGGTGGTGTCGTGTACTCGCAGGATGCTGCAGCGTTTCCTCTCCGCGGGCTGCAGGGCGGCCTAGATCAGCGGCGTTTCTCCGGCGTGCGGAAGTCGGGGCGGCGGCCCCGGGATTTGGCTGTCGACGGCTGCCGAGCGCAGGCGGCGCTCGGCGGTGGTGCGGCCTGGTCGTCGCAGCCCACCTCGGGAGGCGGTGGATCCGGTGTCTTGCCGCCGGATCTGGCGAGGAGGGCTGCAGCCATGGCCTCCCACGACTTGGATCCGGCTGGCCGGGGACCCTATTCGTGGCTGGCCGGCTGGTGAGCTGCGGGCTGCGCGGCGGTAGTTAGAGACCAGAACCCAGTTAGTCTTCGAGTTCTTCGTGCGTCTGGTGCTGCTGCGGGTGGCCATCTGGGCCTCCCGCCTTGTTTCCTCTGGTTGCTTCGGTGCTCCGGTGCGGCACTTCTGTCGCGGTACAGGTCCGCGGCTGAAGCGGTCCTTGCCGGATTTGGCGGTCGGCGGCGACGTATGTCTACCCGGCTCATGTGGCGTGGGCTCGGTGTTCCGGGCGAACGCCTCGCACTGGTCTTGGCTGGTGCCGACGATGATGTCATCTCCATGCGTCGCTACTCCTTTGAAAGGATCGAGTAGGTTGACTAGGGGGGGGGGGGGGGTGAATAGGCAACTACAAATTTTCTTTTTCTTTTGATACAAATTTGGGAATTGCTCAAATATAAGTTCTCTAGATATGCAACTAGGTGAACAATCCTATATGATGAGCAATAAACAAGCTAGCAAGATATTCTACACAAGATAAGCTAGCAATACAAGTAAAGGAAGGTTAAGAGATAACCACACGGTGACGCGGAGATGTTCTACCGAAGTTCACTTCCCAATGGAAGCTACGTCTCCGTTGGAGCGGTGCGGAGTCACAAAGTGAACTCCGAATAGCCTTGATATGGCACACCGTATCTCCCTCGTGTTATCCTCCGATGAGGAGTTCCACGAGCCACTATATGATGCCCTCGAGGTCGGCAACAAACCTTTACAAGGATGAGGCACACTCCACAACCGAATTGGAGGCTCTCACCAAATTCCCGCGGCTCCCAAAGCCACAAGAATCACAAGGCCGGGGCACGACTCCACAACTTAATTGGAGGCTCCCGGCTAGTCCCCGCGGCTCCCAAAGCCACAAGAACGACCAACGACAATCCAAAGTATCAACGAACTTACAAGCTTCAAGCCCTCTCAAGAACGGAGGGGAAAATCAAATCGCTTGGGTGGAAGTGTAGATCTAGGCCATCTCTCCCAAGTCCTAGAAGGACAAGGTGTTTGAGTGGGTAGGGAGAGAGATCTAGGGAGTTGAAGCTTTCAACAATGGTGGGGGTTTAGTTCTGGTCGTGGTACCCTCTCCAAGGTAGGAGAAGGCCTTTATATACTGCTCCCAGAATCTAGCCGTTGCAGACAGGTAAATCGGATAATCCGATCAAGTCAACATCGGATTATCCGATGGAATCGGATAATCCGATCAGACTACATCGGATAATCCGAAGACCTCAGTGTGAAGTTGCTTCTAGTCCTTAGCAGATTTCGAGCAAATCCTGACATCGGATAATCCGATACTTCCCAACTCGGATAATCCGAATATCTTCAGTGTGAGTTTCTTCTAGTCCTTAGCAGATTTCGAGCAAATCCTGATCATCGGATAATCCGATACTTCCCAACTCGGATAATCCGAATATCTTCAGTGTGAAGTTTCTTCTAGTCCTTAGCAGAATTTCAGCAGACTTTGCAAATCGGATAATCCGAATCTTCCAACATCGGATAATCCGATTTTCTTCAGCAACAAAACTGGCTCTTTTCAACTCCCTTTTTGGATTTGATGCAAAGATGTTTTACACACTTAAAACCTGCATCACTTGATTCACATGTTAAATCATCACTAGTGTTGTTGCCTAACACACAAAACACAAGGGATTAAGAAATGTCCTTTCAATCTCCCCCTTTTTGGTGTTAGATGACAACACTAGGATTTGCAAGGAAAGCATAATTATATTATCTAGATTCCCGAGCTTAAGACATGAGAAGCTCCCCCTGAATGTGTGCATATAATTAAATTGCATTGAATACAAATGCAACACATATAGGAAGAGGGCACCTCCAAATAGTAAGGAAACTAGATAGGAAATTTCATGGGAGACATATCAAAATAGAGAACTATACCTTGTGCACAATAGAGTTGAAATAAACCATAGCACAAGAATACACCGCATAACCATATTAGAAATCCATATGTCTCATAACTTAAGCACAAAGGTTCACACACATAAGTTCCACAGAAAACACAACACGAATAAGTTCGACATAAATGGACACAAGCGCAACAAGAATGGTAAAAGCATATGCTTGTGCCCGAAACCCATGCAAATCCCACACGGAGACCTAATAGAACTACTTCTCCCCCTTTGGCATCGAAACGCCAAAAAGGGAAAAGAGCGATGCTACGGCCCAAGTAGATCACTCCGACTCAGAGGCATCATCATCATCATCATCACCACACCAACACGTCACCGCCATCAGCACCATCATCATCATTTTCCTCAGACTCCTCTTCTGAAGACTCATAAGTACGGGCACGAGTGTAGGATGGCCGGGAAGGGCCAGCAGAAGCTGTCTCTAGAAGATGAGACTCAAGCTGAGTCCATGGAAACTGAGAGCCCTCGTTCCACTGATCATAAGAGAGAGGAGCAGACTCTGGGGGTCATCTGCGAGGCGAGGAAGGTGCTTGAGAATGTTCTCCTGCCTAAGATAAGTGTCATACTGTCCCCTCCGGATGTCCGCATTCATGCACAGGATGTTCCGCTGGAACCAGTTCAGTTTCTTGGGCGGAGCAAAGGAAGGAACCGGAGACGGACGGGTGGCGCCACGACGAGCATCACCCATGAAGGAACCTCGGGCAGGAGCTGCAGCAGCAGAAGATGGAATAACCTCTTTCCTCTTCTGATAAACCCTCTTGTACGAATGGGGCTCCATATCATACCGTTGAAGTTGTGGTTCTTCAAGTGTCCTTGATGAGCATCATGATGTAAGGAGCATAAGGAATAGTGAGCCCACTGACCATAGAGTCAAACAACTCACGAAAGATGAAATGCATCACATCCACTTTAAAATCAGCTTCAGGGTCTTCATTCTCAACAATCTTTTTAGCAAGGCAAAGCAGATTTGCAAGAGGAGCAACTATATTGTCATTGTTACCTCCACTGGGAGCAATAGTTGAGCGGAAGATGATCACAAGCTGGTCATAGAGGGGCAGGAGGCCCTGTTTTTGGCCAATAACACCAGCCCCATACATGTCCTTCATTATGTTTTTATTTGCTTCTCAACAGTGTGCATACGGTAACCACTAGGAGGAAGGTTGCTGCGGTAGGATGAATAGCCAAGAAGAGTAGACAACCGAGCAAAGGAGGATGTACACTGAGTGCGACCCGTCATCCATTTCATGGTCTTTTTATGGTCAGTCTCGATCACCAAGGTGGAGAAAAACTGCAGAATCATTGGCACATGTAGGGACATTGCTTTTCAATGAGAGAAACCATGCCCATCTGTTCAATCACATCTGCAGCTTGAGCATAACTGGCCTTGGCCTTGATATCTCGCATTCTGTAGGGCTGCATCGGGCGAATAGGGTGGAGATAATGCTTATAGATGTCATTGTATATATATATCTGCTCCATGCACCAGAAGTTGGGATCTTCAATATCTTCATCTCTTGGCACATTCATACCAGTTGGACTGACGGACTTGGGCATAGTCAACGGGGTTCATGGTCAAGTAGTTGGGGCGAGTTTCCTTGCCCTTCTTCGAAGGTTTATGGCAACTTGCTTCTTCTTGGATGTTGTTTGTCTTTTCTAGCATGCTTCTTCGGAGGACTACCCGAACCACGACTACCGGAACCACCTGTGAGATAGAGCAATAGATGGATAGCATAGATGAGTACACACAAGTCACAGAGCAAGGAATGGTACAATGTACACTAGGAGAGCATCCCTAAGTTGAGTCTACTAAGTCCTGGACAAATCAAAATGTGGCTGAAAAATACCACTGAGCAATTTCGGATAATCCGATTAAGTATGAATCGGATAATCCGACTGGTCGGAATATCCGGTTCAGACTGAATCGGAATATCCGATCTGAATCTGGCAGCAACAAATTGATTCAAGTCCTAGGTCTAGCAGTAGATCGACAAAAGGGGGGCTAGCCTAGTGTTCTAAGTACCAAGGGGAACCACTACCACCAGCCAAAACAACTTCTTACAAAGATCTAGGTGAGAACACCTAGGAGATGAGAGAGAAGAAGTTACCCTCGTCCATTGAGGAAAAAGCTTGGGTGAATGGTTCCCGGGGAGGAGGAGCACCAATCCGGCCAAATGCCGGAGTTGGGGACGGCCGGAGATGCCGGGGAGGCGCGGGGAGAGCAGGCGGCGGCGCTGGAGGAGAGAGAGGGTCGGGGGTGGAAGAAACGCTCGACTGAGCCCTTCACCCCGACCCCTGCTCTATTTAGGCGACGAACCGCCAAATCGGATAATCCGATCGACTTGATCGGATAATCCGATAGTCGGATAATCCGAGCAAGTCTGATCGGATAATCCGATTGTCAGGATTTCGTTAGAAATTCTGGCCTGCTAAACCCTTTCTCCTCAGTTTCAAAATAAGACTTGTGTGCATAAGATGGAGTGTTTTTAGGAAAGATAGGCTTGGGATAAGATTGCCAAACTGACATTGGTACTCCACACTCAAACTTGCAAAAATCGAACAAGGAAATGCCAAGATGAGTGGGTTTCCCATAAAACCAACAATAGGACCAAAATTCCAAATGATTTTCAATTAAGACCGAAAAGAACCAACTCTTCATAAAGAAGAGGGCGGTGGCCAAGGCCACCATGTATGAGTTTGTGGTGTGACACCGCGAAGATGTATCTCGGGTTCACGGCCACTACTCGTCATTTAAGCTCACAATTCATGAAATGAAAATATAGAGACAAAATGAGTTCTTACTATCGGCATAATGGGGGGAGGGATAGTCCAATGGATTAGGACCGCACTCCCCCTATGTCCATGCCTACATCCAAACCAAATGAATATCGTCTAATATGGGTAGGTATGCAAGAAGTCCACTAAATCCAATTGCTTATGTCCACCACATTAAGTTCTCCTCTCAACTCCTTGAATCTTGCTTCACCAAGAGGCTTTGTGAACATATCGGCGAGTTGAAGCTTGGTGTTGACATACTTGATTGCAATATCACCCTTCTCAACATGATCTCGAATAAAATGATACCGGATCTCAATATGCTTGGTCTTCCCATGAAGAACCGGATTGTGAGCAATTTTGATGGCACTTTCATTATCACATAAAAGAGGCACTTTGTCACAAATGACACCATAATCCTTTAAAGTTTGCCTCATCCATAATAGTTGTGCACAACAACTTCCGGCGGCAATGTATTCGGCTTCGGTGGAGGACGAGGCCACACAATTTTGCTTCTTAGAAGACCAACTCACAAGGGACCTACCAAGGAATTGGCAAGTACCCGAAGTTGATTTTCTATCCATTTTGCAACCCGCCCAATCCGCATCCGAATAACCTACAAGATCAAAGCTTGTGCCTTGGGGATACCAAAGACCAAAGTTAGGAGTATCCATCAAGTATCTTAGAATCCTTTTAACCGCGGTTTCATGACTTTCCCTAGGACTTGATTGGAATCTTGCACACATACCCACACTAAACATAATATCCGGTCTAGATGCACAAAGGTAAAGCAAAGATCCAATCATAGAACGATAAAGCTTTTGATCAACTTCCTTACCATCCGGATCTAAGTGAAGATCCGCCTTGGAGTCCATGGGAAACTTATAAGGCTTGGCATTGTTCATGTCAAATTTCTTGAGCATGTCCTTAATATACTTGGCTTGACATAAGAATGTTCCTTCTCGAAATTGGTGGATTTCAAAGCCAAGAAAATAATTCAACTTTCCCATCATGGACATCTCAAATTCCTTGGTCATTAGCTTGCCAAATTGATCACTAAATTCACGGTTAGTGGAACCAAAGATAATATCATCAACATATATTTGGCATACGAAAAAATCTCCATTTACCCTTTTTGTAAAAAGAGTGGGATCTATTACCCCAATTTCAAAGCCACGGTCTACTAAGAACTCCTTGAGATGATCATACCAAGCACGTGGAGCTTGCTTGAGCCCATAAAGAGCCTTATGTAGTAAGTAGACGTGGTTAGGAAATTTAGGGTCTTCGAAACCCGGAGGTTGTTTAACATACACCAACTCATTTAGTGGACCATTTAAGAAAGCACTTTTAACATCCATTTGATATAAGACAATATTATGAGTAGATGCATAAGCAATTAGTAAGCGAATGGATTCAAGTCTAGCAACGGGGGCATAGGTTTCACCGTAGTCGACTCCTTCGATTTGGGTGTAGCCTTGTGCAACCAATCTTGCTTTGTTGCGGATGACTTGACCATGAGAGTCTTGCTTGTTCTTAAATATCCACTTGGTTCCAATGACATTATGGCATGTGTCTTTGGGTTTTTCAACTAATGACCATACTTTGTTGCGCTCGAAGTTGTTCAACTCTTCATGCATAGCCGCAACCCAATCCATATCTTCAAGAGCATCATATACCTTGAGAGGTTCTAAGCTAGACAAACAAGAGACATGACCACAAAAGTTAGATAATTGTTTGCGTGTGGACACACCCCTACGAATACTCCCAAGGATATTTTCTTTGAAGTGGGAAAGATGATCCAATTTTGATGCACGCCGGATGACCCGGCGTTCCATGGCTTGACCAATTGTTTCACCAACACAAGTATCTTCATCATTGCCTTCATCTTGCTCATGGTCAACCCGAAGTGGAGTTCTTGGGTTGTGGGTTCATTATGTTCTTGTTCACCACTAGAGTTGGGTGGGTCTTGACCATCTTCTTGATCATTTGAATGAATATCATGTTCTTGTTCTTGGATAGTTTCTTGATCAACTATTGAGGTGGATGGCTCAACTTGAGTAGAACTTGTTCCTTCTTCTTGAGTATCATCAATAGGTCCTTCAATAGGAATTAGTTCTCCAATCCCCATAGTTCTTATGGCTTGAGATGGAGCATCATCACCTACATCATCATGATCAATATGCTCCGCTTGGGAGCCATTATCCTCGACAAACTCCACGTTCATAGATTCTTCAACACACCCGGTGGATATGTTGTAGACCCTATAAGCATGAGACTTTGCGGCATATCCAACAAGTATACCATCAAAAGATCTAGATTCAAATTTAGCAATTTTGCAACCTTTAATGTAAACATGGCATTTGCAACCAAAGACTCGAAAGTAAGATACATTTGGCTTTTTACCGGTGAGGAGTTCATATGGTGTCTTTTCCATGAGAGGACGGAAGAAGAGCCGGTTTGAGTAGTGACAAGCGGTGTTGATGGCTTCGGCCCAAAAGTTGTATGGGGAATGAAATTCGGCCATCATAGTTCTTGCCATATCAATAAGAGTGCGGTTCTTCCTTTCGGCGACACCATTTTGTTGGGGAGTATATGCAGCGGAATATTGGTGTTGAATGCCCTCCCCACTTAGGAAATCATCCATAGTGTAATTCTTGAACTCCGTACCATTGTCACTTCTAATTGCCAAAATCTTGGAGTCATATTGGCGTTGAACTAGGGTTGCAAAGTCAATGAATATCTTTTGAGTTTCACTCTTCTTCTTGATGTAGAAAGTCCAACAATATCTTGAATAATCATCCACAATCACCAAACAATATTTCTTGCCACCAAGACTATCATATGTGGGAGGCCCAAAGAGATCCATATGAAGGAGCTCCAAAGGCCTCTTAGTGGAGATAATGGTCTTCTTGGGGTGATTCTTTTCATGCATCTTTCCGGCTATGCAAGCACTACAAGGACGATCTTTGGAAAAATTAACATCGGTTAGTCCTACCACGTGTCCACCCTTTACAAGAGTTTGTAAATTTCTCATACCGACATGGCCTAGCCGGCGATGCCAAAGCCAACCCTTGTCGGATTTAGCCATTAGACACGTGGCAATTTGAGTGGTCTCTTTCGAGAAATCGACCACATACAAACCGTTCTCACGAAATCCAACAAAGGCTACTTTAAGAGATTTTGTGAAAAGGATGGTCACGTGGTATTTATTAAAGATAACGGTGTAACCGGCATCGCATAATTGACCAACGGAAAGTAGATTATATGAAAGGGATTCAACAAGGAGGACCTTCTCAATTGATAACTCCGGTGTGATCACCACCTTGCCATATCCCAATACCTTAAGTCTTGTATTGTTCCCAATGGTGACATGAGAGAATGAGAGTAATTGTTTCAATAAGCCCTTTACTACTTCTTTGCTTCCGGTCATGTGAGATGAACACCCACTATCAATGAGCCATGAAGATCCACCGGAAGAAAAGCCCTACAATAAATCAAGTCTTTGATTTAGGTACCCATTTTGGAATGGGTCCTCTTTTGTTAGTCACAAGGGTCTTTGGAACCCAAATAGCATAGTGATAATCATCTCCATATGAGGTACCAACATATTTAGCAAAAACATAACCATTTCTAGATTTCATAAGCACATATGAGGGGTTATATTTTCCGGCAAAGTCATTGTGAGTGGCATTGCCCCTTGTGGCTTTACCACCCACAATGGGTTCAACATTCTTCTTGCCCAACTCCCCCTCCTTCACAAAAATAATATCTTTTGAAGGGGAGGTAGGCATCTTCTTCTTGTTTGCCTTCTTGGACTTGGGAGCAAACCCAAGCCCTTCCTTGCTAACCACTCCCTTTTGATTGGTCAAAAGATCATTGAGGTTCTTTTCCCCTTGGATACAAGTGGCTAGACCCTTTTCAAGTTGGGCCTTCAACCTAGTGTTCTCCTCCATGAGAGATGCTTTAAGACATAAAGGGTTAGTAGCACAAGCATTGGCATCTTTATCATTATGAGGAGTGGTGAAGCTAGCATATATAAATTGAGCTTGTAATTTAGCATATGACCCCTTGAGCTTGGTGAGCTCACTTGAGGTCACCTTGTGGGTTTCCCTAAGTTGCTCAAAATTCTCAAGGAGTTTGTTATGACTCTCTACAAGCTCATCATTTTTAATTTTTAGATCACTAGCAACTTGAATAGAGGTTTCACGGGTTTCTTTTGCCTTGGATAAATCCTTGGCTTGGGTCTCCTCAAGTTGCTCCCGGAACACTTGTTCCTCAACAAGTTGCTCTTCTAGCTCACCAATTTTATCGGCATGATCACGTGCATGCCCCTCAAGCTCATAAATCCTATTCTCCTTCTCCTCAAGGAGGTGTTTGGCTTCTCCATATTGGTACATGAGAGCCTCAACCATTTTCTTGGTTGGACCTTGGAGCTTGTTTATAAAGAGGGTAATTGTATCCTCTTTCTCCTCATTTTTCCCTACATCCTCAACACAATCCAAGAGAGATGGTTTAGAGGAGATAGTAATTTTAGGTGGGGAATTCACCTTGGTTTCCTTGGCCATGAGGCACATAGGCTTGGGATCTTGTTGTCATTTGGAGCGGTGAAAAGGGGCGCCAATGAAGGAGGAAGGTTGCCCATTGCAAGAGCCGCCATCCCCACTTCCTCACTTGTATCATCATCCTCCTCTTCGCCACCCTCATACTCTTCTTCATGTGTTGCGGTGACAAGAGCCTTTTGAGGTTCTCTCTTGATGAGGTACTTGATGGGCTTGGTGAAGAACTTCTTCTTCTTTAAGATGAGTTGGCCTCCAAAATCTTCTCTTCTCTCATAGGGGCAATCCTTCACAAGGTGATTCTCCTTTCCACAATTAAAGCACATTCTTTTCATTTGTGGGGAGAAGTTGCTTCTAGGGGAGAAGTTGCTCTTGATATTCTTTTTGTTCCAATACTTGGTGGCGGCAAGAGCAAGCACCTCATTGAGTTCACCCACAAAATCTTCTTCATGATGACCACTTGTGCTTTCTTCATATCTTGGATGTTCTTCCACATGAGCCTTCAAGGCAAGGTTCTTTGTGCCACGAATTTGGTTGATGGAAGACTTGGAAGTGGCCTTCAAGGTATCATAAGTGACGAATTGTGCCAATATGTCATTGGGAGACATTGTTTTGTAGTCCGCTCTGTATGGAGATTCATCACCATATTTTCATTGTATGGAACAATGGTCTTGAGGAACTTGGCTTTGACCCATTCATCATCCATATCTTTCTTTCCATTTTCCCTACATGCCACACAAGCTTGGTGAGTCTTCGGAAGAGATCCGATGGTGTCTCTTCTTCTAGCATGATGAAGTTGTCCACTTGATGTTGAAGGATGGCGTCGTTGGAGCGTTGAAGGCCCTCATTTCCTTCATATACCGATGCGAGAAAATCCCAAGCTCCTTGGTGGTTTTGAGATTCCGCACTTGATCTTCATCATGGGCGGTCATGGCACTCTCAAGGATGTACTTGGCATTGGCATCAAGTTGTTCATCAATCTCTTCTTGCCTTGTCAAGTTGGAGGGATCAACCGGAGTATAACCATTTAGAACCACCCTCCAAAGATGCACCGATGAGCTGCGAAAATAAGACTCCATAGATTTCTTCCAAGTGAAATAACGAGTATTATCAAGCTTAGGAGGTGGCCTACTTAGGTTGGTTATATGAGGTTGAGTGAGTGGAACTTGAGTGAGATATGAAGTAGGTGGAGCAAAGTTATGAGGAGGCTTCTCACCAGTTTTAGGTTGATCTTTGTTATCCTTAACAACCAAGGCCTCAACGTTAGAAACACCGGTTGATGAGGAGGCATTTTGATTATTAATGACCCGAGTAAACACCTCGTCCACCATTTTGCCTTTCATGAACCCAAAGAGTTCAATCATGGCTTTCATGGTGACCGGGGCATTATCATCGGGAGGGGTTATCCCCGCTTCACTTAGTTCTTTCTCAAGTTGTTCTTATCATTTTTCTCTTGTTGTTCCTTAGCAAGTTTTAACTCCTCGTCGCTAGTCATCCTCCTCTTTAGGCTGTTAAGCCCTTAATAAAGAGACCTTGCTCTGATACCAATTGAAAGGATCGAGTAGGTTGACTAGAGGGGGGGGGGTGAATAGGCAACTACAAATTTTCTTTTTCTTTTGATACAAATTTGGGAATTGCTCAAATATAAGTTCACTAGATATGCAACTAGGTGAACAATCCTATATGATGAGCAATAAACAAGCTAGCAAGATATTCTACACAAGATAAGCTAGCAATACAAGTAAAGGAAGGTTAAGAGATAACCACACGGTGACGCGGAGATGTTCTACCGAAGTTCACTTCCCAATGGAAGCTACGTCTCCGTTGGAGCGGTGCGGAGTCACAAAGTGAACTCCGAATAGCCTTGATATGGCACACCGTATCTCCCTCGTGTTATCCTCCGATGAGGAGTTCCACGAGCCACTATATGATGCCCTCGAGGTCGGCAACAAACCTTTACAAGGATGAGGCACACTCCACAACCGAATTGGAGGCTCTCACCAAATTCCCGCGGCTCCCAAAGCCACAAGAATCACAAGGCCGGGGCACGACTCCACAACTTAATTGGAGGCTCCCGGCTAGTCCCCGCGGCTCCCAAAGCCACAAGAACGACCAACGACAATCCAAAGTATCAACGAACTTACAAGCTTCAAGCCCTCTCAAGAACGGAGGGGAAAATCAAATCGCTTGGGTGGAAGTGTAGATCTAGGCCATCTCTCCCAAGTCCTAGAAGGACAAGGTGTTTGAGTGGGTAGGGAGAGAGATCTAGGGAGTTGAAGCTTTCAACAATGGTGGGGGATTTAGTTCTGGTCGTGGTACCCTCTCCAAGGTAGGAGAAGGCCTTTATATACTGCTCCCAGATCTAGCCGTTGCAGACAGGTAAATCGGATAATCCGATTCAAGTCAACATCGGATTATCCGATGGAATCGGATAATCCGATCAGACTATCATCGGATAATCCGAAGATCCTCAGTGTGAAGTTTCTTCTAGTCCTTAGCAGTTTCGAGCAAATCCTGACATCGGATAATCCGATACTTCCCAACTCGGATAATCCGAATATCTTCAGTGTGAAGTTTCTTCTAGTCCTTAGCAGATTTCGAGCAAATCCTGATCATCGGATAATCCGATACTTCCCAACTCGGATAATCCGAATATCTTCAGTGTGAAGTTTCTTCTAGTCCTTAGCAGAATTTCAGCAGACTTTGCAAATCGGATAATCCGAAACTTCCAACATCGGATAATCCGATTTTCTTCAGCAACAAAACTGGCTCTTTTCAACTCCCTTTTTGGATTTGATGCAAAGATGTTTTACACACTTAAAACCTGCATCACTTGATTCACATGTTAAATCATCACTAGTGTTGTTGCCTAACACACAAAACACAAGGGATTAAGACATGTCCTTTCATCCTTCCTGAAGGCATCGTCGTGGAACCCGGTCCTCTCCACACCTCGAAGGCCAAGGTTTCTTCGGGTGAAAACCCAAACTCCCATGGAGTGGGCGGTGGCGGCGTCTACGTCGTTATCTTTCTGAAGACACCGCCTTGAAGTACTTGGTGCTTTGTGGGAGCCCGTGTAGCATAGCTCGCTGGCGAGGTTGAAGGATGCCGAGGCGGCGGCCTCGGATGAAGTTTTGTGACTTTTGTTTTGTGGTTTTTCTCTTGATCTTCTTTTCCGTTACTCATTTGCCCAAGGGCAGCTTGTACATATTCTACCTACTATTAATCGAAAAGCCAGCAATTGCTGGATCTTTCAAAAAAAATGAAGAGAAATAAGTAACCTTCACTTAACGTAATAAAGATACCCATTGTCATTTCCACACTTCCAACTGCATCATTCATTTGAAAAAATTAAAAAAAGGATATATGGAATAGATAAAAATTCTACAGCGCGCATATGTAGAGGACTGTTACAAATAAAAAGGAAACTAATAAATTTAGGTAAGAAACAAAATAAAATAAAGCATATGGGCTGGGAATATTTCTAGATCCGGCACAAACGGGAAATTCATTAATAATACCCCCTCAATTGTAGACAATATTTTATTGCAAGCAATTCCAGAGAAAAATGCATTTACTTATTAATTATTATAGTGATTGCCCCTTTGCTGTAGTCCATGATCACCAAGAACAGGAGCTTCAACAATCACAAAAACATTCCATGTTGCTAGGCACCTAAATTTCAAAGCAGTTTTTAAAGCTAAGTTACCTCTTTCAAATGTTAGTGTACATCTCCAGCTTCAATCGTGAAGCTCTGTCAGACTAGGATACTATGCCGATCGATCCCATAGAAACTAAAACTAGGGCTGATATCAAACTAGTTTCTGTAAAGTGTTGTTTAAAAGTTTTGAACTAACTCCAGTTTAAAAAGTATGACACTTATTTGAAACTTTTTTTTAGGAAAACGACACTTATATTGTATGCGTCTATTTGTCAGTCGACTGAAAAAAAAATCGTCGTCAGTCGAATTTTTAGGCCAATGGTACGTCGACACGTCAACCATCCTGGCCCCGCTGCCATGCGGAAAAAAAAATCGACTGATTTCGATTTCGCGGTCAGTCGAATGTTTAGGCCATTTGGAACCATTTTCTAATTTGGAACCATTTTTACATTTGGAACCATTTTCAAAATTGGAACCAATTTCAATTTTGGAACCAATTTTAAAATTGGAACCATTTCAAATTTGGAACCATTTTTACATTTGAAACCATTTTCAAATTTGGAACCAATTTCAATTTTGGATCCAATTGAACCAATTTTAAAATTGGTTCCAAAATTGAAATTGAAACCAATTTTAAAATTGGAACCATTTTTACATTTGGAACTATTTTTACATTTGGAACCATTTCAAAAATTTGGAACCAATTTCATTTTGGAACCAATTTTAAATTTAGAACATTTTTTAAAAAGAACGAAGAATAATAATAAAAAAGAAAAAACAAAACAGAAAAGAAACAAAAAAAAGAAAAACGAAAAACAGAGACAGAAACAGAGAAAAAAGATAAACAAAAACCAACAAGGAATTGGACGGACAGAAATTCGACCGACGGCGAAAAAAAATTCAGTTGACTGTCATACAGCAAATCCCCTTATTTTATACTCCATATGGGAGGTAGTAAAATTACCCTGTTAAAAAACCGAGTCGGTTAAGGTGGCGTAGGCGAACCAGCACAAGAGTCAAGAGACGTCCTGAACCAAACGCGTCCACAAACCTCCGTCGTCGTGTAAAAAAAAAGAAATCAAATCTCCGTCCTCGCCGATATCCTCCTCCTCCTCCACGCAGGAGACAACATGGTACGATCCATCCCGATTCACCCGTCTCGATTTGACCTCTCCTCATCCCAAATCGTAGTGTCTAGCTTCCATGATTGCTCTCCTGTTCCTCCAAATCGGGGGCTCCTTGAGCGGCCTGGCTGAATATCCTGTATGCCCTATCAGCCGGTTCGATTAGCTGACGAATTTGTTGCTGTTTCTTCCTGCAGTCGACGCTCGCTGCCGCAAGAGCTGACAACTTCTACTACCCGCCCGAATGGACCCCGAAGAAGGTAGGCGTCTCCGTCGGTGAATCGTGCATCTCTTCAGGTCGTTTCGATGTTTTTGTGGGTGCTGATGTCGCTGCGTGTTTTTTTTTCCTGTTTGATCAATCAGGGTGGGCTGAACAAGTTCAATGGCCAACATGCTCTCAGGGAGCGGGCAAGGAAGCTGGACCAGGGCATCCTGATTATAAGGTTTGTTTCATGTGAAATGTTACCTGTTTCCTTATATGATCTTACATGACATATAATGATATGATGAAGCTAGAAATGGGTATGCCCTAAGGCCTTTTTTGTATTGAAAATTATGTTGTGGCTGTTGGGGATGGAGGTTGGTCAGGCAGGAGAATTTTGTGAGTTGAGTGGGTTGATGAGGTTGAAAGGACGTGCATTGGCGTGTTCACGAATACATCTCAAAATACATGTTGTCTTGCAGCCCTTTTTTGTTTGTTTCATGGTCATAAACCAGTCAACCAATAAATGTAGAGAATTGTGAATACCGTTTGATTATAGTTTATTTGGCACTTTACTTGATTGTCGTCAGTGCTCGACTTACATGTGAATTGATAAGCACATCTTGCATCTGTCAATTATGTTATGGCAGGAGTCTGAAAAACATCTAATTGGAAAATGAATGGAGATAAACCATGGATAAGCCTTTTATCCTTTTCTTTCAAGTACCATCTCACCAAGAGAGGTTTGAAAGAATTATCTCTATGCTCCACCTTGGGCTGGCATGTTTCAAACATGGCCTGGACAAGGAACAAAGAGACTAACCTATCGTAAATGCAGGGGGAGTCTTCTCTTCCCAAATCGAATGACCTTTCTCTTGTAGTCAACCTCATTTTTCTGACAAGGCAGGCAGATATATACCTGCATATGTTTTCTCTTGCGATAGATACATGGCTGTGGTAGAATGTTTGTTGATGCATGCTAGTGTTACTGTTACCATTTATGCTTATTGGTGCGTGGGGCTAGAAACTTCTCTTCGAAGTGTTTGTCTTGCTTTGACTCAATTAGTTTCTTCTTTTCTGCAGATTCGAGATGCCTTTCAATGTCTGGTGTGGTGGATGCAGTTCCATGATAGGGAAGGGAGTAAGGTTCAATGCTGAAAAGAAACAAGTTGGAAATTATTACTCTACGAAGGTTTGTGTTGGATTTTAACATGTACTGACTACTGAATCATCATTTATGTTCATTTGAGTTTTTTCTTCTGTGCACGGCAGAAGCTGTTGGTGCATGAACTAGTTTATCCTCTCTCCCATGAATTTTTATTCTGAAAGCATCTCCCCGTGTTATCAGAGCATATGATTCATGGTTTCATGGTATAGTGTCTTCTCTTAATTTAGTTGAAAATTATGATGTATCTTCTAGCTGCCATACTATGATAAGCTTAAGCCCATGTTTGGCTGCCAAAATTTGAATTTTTTTTGAGCCTCAAGCTCTGGTGTGCACCCTTAAAACTGACACAGTAGTGATCTTTAGTATCTTGAAATTTCCTGCTGTGCACATAATTCACAGAGCTAACCAGAGAAAAGGTACAAAATGTCATCTGGTAAATTCTGGAGAAATTTTCATGTTGCTATAAATTGGAGGCAGCATCGAAGCTATTGTGAACTGAAACAACATTATGCATCAATAGTATGTTGAGGTTGCGAACCAAAGAGCCTTTAAGTTTCATGCCTCGCAATCTAATTTTGCCTTAGCATGTATATGTATTGTATTTGTACACAGCTATTCTTTTGAAAAAAATGGATATTTTGTGAGATTTTTGTGATTACCCCAAGGTCCAGTTTATGCCTGCTACGCTGTGCTGTGGAATCTAGTTAGTAGTTAGGGGAAGAAGTACTAATTTCATGATTATGCTGTCACACCTGAAAAGATGCTTTCTGTTAACTGTTACATCCAAAAAATAGAAATAAAGAAGTGTATTGTCATCGCAAATAGTTTTTGTAATACACTGTCATCTTCATGTATGTATCCAAAAATTAGTTATGCTCTTTAGGCTGCCCCTGACCAAAATATTTCTGCCATAATGAATTTCAAGTTACTGGGGCACCATTGTTAACATTCTGATTAAGTCCTTTCTTTTCTTTGATTTGAAAATCTAAAGAACCCTCTGTTTCCCTTTGGAGATCTAAAGGCTAGTTAGTATCTTGTACTTCCTATTGCATTTAATTGTGTTCGTTTGTAAAGGAGGATCATGGGAGATTGTAAAATGTTTAAAGGATCTAAGATATTTTTGAATAATAGTTTGTTTCGATGGTAGAGAGTTAGGATAGCTTGAGATGAAGCAAATGTTTCTATTCTCTAGTATGAGTATGTTCTGGAAGTTCACTTGCATATTGCCAAATAGCTTTGTATGTTGCTTCCTTAAGCCACACTAGGACTATTTGAAAAGAACGTCATGTCCTTGCTTCTGCTAACAGCATAGTGTTACATTAAAGAATCTCGAATACGTTTTAATGACCTAGATCTGTCAGCATCTTCTGTATTTACTTACTGGGAAACTGCGGACATTTTTTCTATTCCACAGTTCTAATACATTCTGCTTAAATCGTTTACCCGTATGTATCCTGATATTTTTTTCGTGACATTCTGTGTTAGATATGGAGCTTCACTATGAAATCAGCATGTTGCCAGCATGAAATAGTCATACATACGGATCCGAAGAATACGGAATATGTTATAATCAGTGGTGCTCAGCGCAAGACTGAAGATTTTGATGTTGAAGATGCAGAGACGCTGCTGCTGCCTGCAGATGAAGGTTCTAACATGTGTACAAATTTATTTCTCATTATGGATTCATTGGTTTCAAATGCATGATGTTTTATTGTACTTTCTTCAGAAAGAGACAAGCTTGCGGATCCTATGTATAAGCTCGAACATCAGGGAGAGGATATTCGAAAGAAGAAAGAAGAGGAACCAGTTTTAATTCGGCTTCAACGGCTCTCTGACAGCCGGCATTCAGATGACTATGCTCTGAACAGAGCCCTCCGCGATCGCCTTAGGGTAATCCAATGAATTCCTATATAATAATTCCTCAGCAATTTATTAAATCGTCAGGATTCTTATCCACCTGTTGTCCTATTTATGTAGAGCCAAAAGAAGAGAGTTGCTGAAGAGAAAAAATCAGCAAGGAAGATAGGACTTGGAGTACGGCTTTTGCCACCATCTGCAGCGGATGCTGCTGCGGCAGCTTCTGTGAAGTTTGCCTCCAAGTTTGAGAAGAGCAGAAAGGACAAAAGAGCAGCAATCAAGGCTTCCTCCATCTTCCCGGAGTCATCAAGCTCAGCATCAAAAGGAAAACTAGACCTTGCACTAAAGAGACGGAATATAAAAGCCGGTGCAGCGTCTGTGCTGATAGCAGGCAGGGTGAAGCCATCCTCGTGGCAGTGCGCCGGTTCTGAAAGTGCAAGGACTCTTGTGCCGATCATGACAAGGCGCAAGTAGCTACTCCAAGTTATGCTTTGTGCAATCAAGAAGCTTGCCCAGTCTGTTGCCCTGTAAAATCTTGTGTAGCACTTTGAGTGCTCTTTGTGAACGCAACCTTGGTGTGATGTCCTGCCGTGAGTGGCTGAGGTTGTGACATCATTCGTGCTATAGAGTGAATTTGCAGTTGTTCTGTATGTATATGAAGATGGTAGCGTTTTATTCTTCCGGACAACAACGTTGTGATTTCTGCATCATAATATGAAAAACTGGCTTGCTTGTAATTGACGACTATGATTTCTGCATCATAATATGAAAAACTGGCTTGCTTGTAATTGATGACTATGAACTTGCCCTGTTTTTTCTCTCTCCCTTTATTAGTATATAATAATCGAATGACATAAATATCTTTGAACTAAACTTGGAGCTATGTTTGGGAGCAATGAAACCATGACAAGTCTCCAGCAACTGCCGGTGGAGATGGCATTCCGTGTGTGCTTGCTGTCAACGGTGAGCTGTGCGCTCGTCCACTAAAAAAAAAGCTGTGCACCCGCTGTCCAAGTAGAAGCTTTCTTCTCTCCCTCTCTCAAAAGAGTAGAAGCTTTCCTCGTACGGGAACACCCAAATTTAAAGGCCTTGAGTGCCGCATCGATGTATGTTCTGTATATGTGCATACTCCTACCACAGGTAGCCAGCCTAACTCCTTGACCTGCATTAATAAAATCAGATCAAATACCCAAAACAGATCAATCAGAACGACAAGCAATCCAGAAGTTGCGACTTGTTGGAAATTAGCACCGCTCTGACCGTTTCAATGAACACCACAATTAGGAAACCGACATTTTATTTTGTGCGGTAAGTGTGAATGGCTTGACACTGCTGATGGTGCCTGCTTGACTTGAACATGGCACCTCACTAATTTGTGTGCGTGGAGCTGATCAGCTCACAAACTCTTACTCCAAACAAACGTCAGCTTGGCTATTTGCCAGTTGTGCGTCTCAAAGTCAAAATCTGGGCGTTGGGTGAAGCCAACAGTTCCTTGAGGAGTGAGTAACAGACGGGCGTTTTTCTCACCATGGATGTACCTTCGGTTTCCATTTAGAGCGCGTGTCTCGTACCTGCTGCTAACCTAAAGCTTTCACCAATGGACTGACCCACCCACAAATTAAAGGTACCCTCCAACAACCTGCAAGCTTACTCAACTGGTAATTAACCGATCGTTAATGCACTGTATGTATGGTACCATATATTGTTAATCGTATCCATTGTATTGCCGGGCTTCTAAGCGAGTGTACAGCTAGCGAGCAGTAGTAAAAACTCAACGATGCATGCATGCCAGGCTTCCGTGACGGCGAAGTCAGCAGCACCGGCCCATTTACTTACCCGTCGACCGTCCCTCTCCGCGTCCGGGAAAGCCGGGGGGAGCTGGAGTCCATCCCGGTTTTACGCCAGCTCGATCCAGAGCTGGGTTTACGCAAGCGCCATCAAGCTCAGCTCAGTCGACGACGATCCCATGAAATTAATCGAGCCCAGCGATAGGAGTCCCGCGGAAGCAACTCCCCCGCCCGCCCTCTTAACCCCACATCGCATTTCACTTCAACGTACGCCTCGCCCTCCTTCGTCCTTCCTCCTCATAGCCAATCTCACACACAAGCTTCTTCCATTCCCCAGCTAGCTACCTCCCTCCCTCTCTAGCTACGTACGTTCGTCCTGCATTACAGCCTCTCCTTGTACCAAGATTTTAGCTATCATTCTGCAGGAGCTAGCTAACTTGTCCTCCCCGCTCGCTTGCCCCATCGTCCATGACTCCCCTCGCCCGCAGCCTGCCCGCATGGTGGCCATGAGACGACCTCGAGCCGCCTCCGTCCTCCTCCTCCTGTGGCTCGCCGCTCTCACCTTCGCGTTCCATGCTTGCCCCGGCTGCGAAAGCCTGCTCAGCGAGTCGCGGAGTTCCGTCTCTCTGGCGAGAAAGATGCTACTCGCCGTGGAGAGCCTCGACGTCGCGTCCTCGGCGTCCACTACTGGTCGACCACAGGATCAGCAACGGCATCATCGTCACCACCACCACCACCATGAGCAGCATCACCGTCACCATGGCAAATGGAACTGGCAGGGAATTCCGCCATCTGCTGCCGCTGGAAACGGCGATGCCCGGTACGGCGCGGAGAAGAGGCTAGTGCCGACAGGCCCGAATCCCTTGCATCACTGAGAGAGATCCAGTATGAGGTCCGGGCTTCCATATATGGTGATTGATTGTTGGTGAGTGGCGCGCTCGCACCGTCTTCTTGTGTTGATTGAGCTAAGTAGTAGTATTCTTTCATTGTGGATCGATGCAGAGAGCACATAATCGCTGTGATCGTTGGTCGCACTCACCTGCCTAGTAGGAGTAGGTAGTAGAGGCGTTTTTTCCATGTACTTATTATTCTGATCAGAAGATGCAAAACCATGCAAAGAGTGGGAGAAAAACACAAATTTTTACTAGCTATATACGTAGTACATATACTTACTGGTAGTATAAGTTATGTTGTGGAGGGGTCCGTTTCTTGTTTCTTCTTATTTTCTACTCCATTTCTTCTTTGTTCATTCTTTGATTTCTATATACTGCATGATCTTAGATTGGCATGAATAAGATGCATGAACGCAGTTGATCCAGTACTGTATAATTGCAAATGGACTGTAATTTGCAATGGATTTGTTGGGAAATTGATGCAGCCGTTAAGTGCGTTGTACGTTCGCAAGAGCTAGCTAGACGATAGATTGGCTGTAAGAATCCGTGCAAAAGAGCTTGTGGAGTAGCTGTGACGGCACGGCATCGCAGCACATAGATATATGCTCCAGAATATGGGGTACAATGGCACAGATCACTATGTATATTACTCTTTTCCCTGGGTCTTGATACGCATGATAGTTTTGGCACTAAGTGCATGGGAGGCACCAGAATAAGCGGGTTTGACTTGGCGCCACATGATGTAGCGAGCGAGCTTACGCACTTGGCACATGCACCATGCACATGAGCCTACCCAACTGGTAACACCAAAGGGCAGTGGCGGCTCCAGGAACTGAAGCCTGGGTATTCCACCCAATTTTTTTTTTGCTCTAACCGTAGTATATGAACCAAACAGCACAACAGTAACAATATATGGATAAAACAACACTAGCATAACGGCAACAACACTTCCCAGGATCATGTTCGAGTGCCTGCAAATCTGCTTGCATCGTTTCATCATCTTCATCAATAGATTCATCATCTTCTACTTCTACATGAGGTGTTGAGGTTTCTGCTCTACTCTTCGGTACTTGGCATAACACCAATTGCAAATTGCTCTCAGGATGAACATATGAAGTACAAGCATTAGCTGTTGCTGCTGTCTGATTTGGTGTGGACATTTCATCTGTTTTTCTTGTCTTTGCAGCCTTTTCCCACATTGTAAATATGCTACTGCCAGCAATCCCCTTTTTCTTCATCTACGTTACAAGAAATCAAGTAAAACAGAAAATTAAATCTTGCATCTAGTCAGTGGCCTGCATCTAGTCAAGTAGTAGTAGTCAAGAAAACGAACTAGCGAATCAATCCACAAAAATTGGGGGCGAGGCTGGCCATACCTTCTGCGATGTTGCGCTCGGCCGAAGAGGAAGGACGCGGGCGGGCGGGGGGTGGGGCGCCGCGGGTGGGTGGGCGGGCCGGCGGGGCCGTCGGCGTCGCCTGTCCCTGACTGCATCGGCCGGTTGGCGGCGGCGGGCGGCGCAATCTCCTGGGGCAGCGGCGCTTCTCTCTGGCTCTCTGCGTCTCCAGGTCAGGTCGGGTCGTGCGAGTCGTTCGCGTGCGTGTTGAGCCTAAGGCCGGAGCTCCTATTCAGTACTTGAGCACTGGTTAGCATAGGTTTGCCCACTACCACGCGTTATGGGCCTGGCCCATTAGTTGATTTTTTTAATATGAGTAAATTTTGGAAATCAAAAAAAGCTCCCAGATTTTCAAAATGGTCATTTTAAAAAAAAATCAAGAATTTCAAAAATGGTTCATGATTTCGAAAACGGTTCATGAATTTGAAAATGGTTCATGAATTAATAATTTCCATAATTTCAAAAAAGTTCATGAATTTGAAAATTGGTTGACGAATTTGAAAAAAATGTTCATGATTTCGAAAATGGTTCACGAATTTGAAAATGGTTCATGAATTCAAATTTTCTTAAATTTCAAATGAGCTCTTGAATTTGAAAAATGTTTCACAAATTTAGAAAAAATGTTCATGAACCATTTTTAAAATCTGAACATTTTTTAAGTTTGAACATTTTTCAAAATCATGAACCATTTTTAAAATCTGAATTTTTTAAATTTTAGCATTTTATCAAAATTATGAAACCATTTTCAAAATCTGGAAATTTGAAAAAGAAAAAACCAGAAAAAAGAATCAGAAAACCGAAAAACAGGGAAAAGAAAAAATACCAGAAAAACGGTTGCTAAAACCGGTCAGGAAAATCTATATGGGCCGGCCCAACAAGAGCGACCTGTAGACTGAATAGTGTGGGCGAATCGGTGCTAACCAGTGCAACAGGCGCAGAATAGGAATTGCCCCTCAGCCAGAGCGAGCGAAGGCAGAGAAACTTCCTTAGTGGGCTGGGCTGGGCGAAATATACATACATATTGTTTTTCGCTGCAAAATCTTGGGTATTCCAGGTAATACAGGGGCATACCCCCGGCGCCACCACTGCCAAAGGGGGGAGTTTGCATGGGAGAGAGTTGTGTTTAATTATGTACGGCCATGGAATAAGTAGGGATTAGGGGGAATGATGTGACACCGTGCCAAAAAGCACGGGTAATTAATTGTTGTTGCAGCGACCTTCCTGGTTCTAAAACATGTGGATAAGCTCGTAAACAGGGGTATAAGGGTTTCGTCTAATGGTAAACTGTTGAGGGCTTGTTTGGTTGCCCACATACAGCCCAATCAGGCCCGATGCGTTCAAACTTCCTCTGTTTTGGTTGCCTATGCAAGGAGCCGGACCAACCTCGCCCGATACTTAAAACGCCTCCCCTTGGGCATCGGGTGTCTAAATGTCCTTCAATACTGGCACGCCATTCGCAAGACTCCCACCGCTCACTCTAAAGGATTGCGCTCGGCCATCATCCTGATTTATTGGGAATTATGAAAGGAGAGAAATGCCCAGGTGTTTAACAACAAGTCAACAATGCCATCGGTTCTCTTCCAGAAGATCAAGGATGAGAGCAAAAACTGGGTCTCCGCTGGCGCGAAGCATATTGCAGAAATTATCGCTTGATTTGCCTTGGGGGCCTGTTTTTCTTTTTCCCTAGGTCGTGTCATGTTTACTTCTCCTATATCAATATGAAGGCAAACCTTTTGTCTCGTTTAAGAAAAAATGCCTCCCAACCAGGCCTACTGGGAACATTTACTCACATTTTCCAGCGAGCCAGACCACAACGGACGCATCATGTCATGCAATTGCACTCTGTTGCACATGATGAGAAGTGCGGCGACACAACATCCTCGGCCATAACTCCCCTCTCTGTCAGCCCGAGTAATATCAACCAGTTTCTCAGCCCATCCAAACAAGTTTTAGGTTATTACACAAGAAATTGTGTTTAGGAAAACAGGTTTGTTAATTCTCAGTCGACTGAAAATTATTTAATTCTTCACAATGTCCATTCTCATGTGCCGAGATTCGTACATTTTTGTTGTTGTTTACATTCATGTTTCTGCCAGACCGGGCTAGCCATTTTTCTTGTACTGAGCCCCACAATAGTCCGAGTTGGGCCCCGTGGGTTTCATGTATTGAGGCCTTTTCCTTTTTGGTCATTTTTCTGGACTACATATTTCAATTGGCTTGAACAATTTTTCGGTTTGACCTTGTTGGTGTTTTTCTCTACTTGATCAACCTTTTCCCTATTTTTATTTCTATACTTTTATGAACATGTGATGTTTAATGTATACTTTTTTCTTAGATTTCAGTGATGTGTTGATCTTTTTGATCCACCAAATTTCATATTATTTTTTAAAATAATGTTGGAGGTACCCATCTCGAACGCTTAGTAAATTAATTAACAAAAAAAGATTTTTTCTATCGTGTTTGAGTTTATTTCAAAGCGTATGCATGTGTAATGAGACGAATCCACCTTCTGCTTATTGTACTTGCATGGCTAGGTTGAAAACATGTAACTAAGGTTGGGGCAGTTGCACAAAATGTTTACCATCAAAATCATATGAGCTTGTTTGCGAACCAACAAACCCTCCCACTTTGGATGCAAGTGCTTTAATCATCCCTTGTTAACCATTGCACATGGCATGCATCTGTATCCAGATGATTCAACTCAATTGTCGAGGGCTTAGAGAAGCTATCGTATGGTGCAAACAACATAGCATTGCCTCGAAATTCCAAGGACCCCCTTCCATTACCTTCTCGCAATCACTTAGGCAAGAGAATTGCATCACAAAGAGATTATTTTTCAAGGTTCTAATCTTTGCATCATGAGCCGACTCCCATGCAGACCTCATGTTTCTAAACAACCAGTATTAAATTGCTGAACTTGCGATCGATGTGAACCCTAACAATCATTCACTAGGTGTTTTCCTCCTTTAGGGGTACAACGTCCAGATCCTCTTCGCGAACACCAAATCTCGTTGAAAGGATCGGTATGGTCACCTAGAGGGGGGGGGGGGGGGTGAATAAGTGTTACTCAAATTTTAGTTCTTTTTCAATTTTAGGTTTGACACAAAGGTAAATTCTCTAGATATGCAACTAAGGTGAATTTACCTATATGACAAGTTAACACTACACAAGCACAAGATACAAGTAAAGGCTAAGGTAAGAAGTAACCGAACGTGAATCACGCGGAGACACGGGTGTATTACCGAGTTCCTCCTTTTTAGGGGAGTACGTCTCGTTGGAGGGGTGTGAGCTTTCAAAGCTCAAACGCCACAAATGGCCTCACCCTATTCTCCGATGAACCTCGCCCAAAGGCTTGGTTCATCTTCCACTATCGGAATCCTTCAAGGCGGAATCCAGAGCCTTTACAACAATCTTGGGGCACAACCCACAACTGGATTGGGGGCTCCCAAGTCAACAACCTGTAGCAATCAACAACAAGTGAGTATAACAAGGGGCTAGGTTTTCCCAATGAAACCCTAGCAAATGGTCCCTCAAGTGAATGAGGGGGAAATGCAAATCTGCTTGGTGAAGATGTAGATCTTGGCCTTCTCCTTCAATCCTCCAAAGATCAACGAGTTTGGGTGGAGGGATTGGGAGATCTAGTGATTCTTGAGTTTGCAACAATGGAGGCTTTAAGTTTTGGGCGAGCTAGTTGTCCCAAGATAGGTGGAGGGGTATAAATACTCCTCCCCAAAATTCTGCCCGTTGGGAGCCTTCATCCCGAGCCAGCGCCGCTGGCGCTCTCTGCAGCGGCAGTCAAAGGTCTTCAGGACTCCTCCATTCCGCGTCGCCGGTACTACCGCCGGTAGTACCGTGGCCACTGCCGCACAAGCGAGGCAGACACCACTTTGGGCGATAGTGCGGGCGGCACTACCGACACCTCGGCTCCACATACGCGCCAGGACCCGCACTGGCGGTACTACCGGTGGCTACTGCCGCACAAGAGGTTTCGAACCACGTTTCAACGGTAGTGGGCGGCGGTACTGCCGCCACGCCTTCCCTGCTAGGAGACAGTGGTACTACCGGCCGGAGGGGCGGTACTATCGCTCCTAGACAGAAAGTGCTCCTTCTTCTCCTTTTCTCGATGCAAACTTAACGGAGATGATTGTAGTACCCTGTTCACACTCAAATAACAAATTAGGAGCACATGTTGTATTGTCAACATCACCAAAATATGATGGAGAGCACATATGCTCTTTCAATCTCCCCCTTTTTGGTGGATGATGACAATACAACAATTTGCCACAAAACATTTTGCAAAATTTAGACGGAGCTCCCCTTAGACGTGTGCATACTCAAAAGTAGCTTTTGAATGCTCAAATGCACAACAAATAGGACCAACACTCCCCCTAGATTTTGCAAACCGTACAAGATATATTATAAGTCATAGAGCACAACTTGCACAAATTAAACAACCTAGGCATGGAAACAACATAATCATAGGGTTCAACATGTCTTACACCATGCATAACAAGGTTCTCAAATGACAAACGATAACAAAGTTCACAAGCTCATAAGAATCAAAGAAATAGCAAAGCTTGTGACTTATCCCATGCAAATCCCAACGAAAGCCTAATAGATATTTCTCCCCCTTTGGCATCAAGACACCAAAAAGGAAGAAACCGATGCTAGCGCCCCATGGTTCACTCGATGATTTCCTCGTTGCTCGTGGGACGTGGACGACGGCGAGAAGACACTTCTTCCTCATCTTCATAGTCGGACCAAGTGATAACATTGCCCTTAGAGTCTTTTTTCTTCCCAACTTGCATAGGGAGTGATGTTCTTCTCCGAACCGGACGCCACTTCTTCTCCTTGGTCACGACGACGTTGAATGTCGCGTTGACGAGCAAACTTGTCCTCCACATGATTGTCCCATGTGCGCTTGTCAAGAGCCTTGGACACACAAAACACTTTCTTCATTTGCCTAGCCATCCAAGTGAAACCACTATCCTTCTTGGGAGCCCGTGAGGGGCCAACATCATCAACAACTTTCTTGTCCTTGCCTTTGACATTCTTGTTCTTCTCGCTATGATCTTTGATGCGGTGTTGCTTGGGCTTGTGGATGATCCAAGTGTTGGGGTCACGAAGCCCCACGGCGGGACACTCCTTGGTCCATATCCATAAAATGATCTTCATAATAAGAGGGCCAAAACAAGCATTCTTCTTGTGAACGGTGACGTTCCAAATCTCAATCCACAAATAATCCATGACATCAAGCTTCTTCCCTTTTGTCTTGAATTGATGGGTGAACACCATCAAGGTAACCAAATAGCTATGAATTTGATCCAAGTTTCCAACCTTGGGGTTGATGGTTTCCCGGTAGATGCGATGCATAATCTCATAGGGAGGATAAAGACCCTCCGAGTTTCCACAACTGAAATTTTTCCAAAAGTAGAGAGGAAGAAGGTCATCCTTGGTCAATGGTCTTGGATTAACATGAACACGGAGCCACTTCTCTTCATGAGCATCTGTCCAATGGGGACCAAAATCTTCATATCTAAGCATAGCACCAATGTCACTCCAAAGTGCGGTGAATTGCTTATCCCAAGTCATCCAAGTGATATACCTTGGCCGCTCGGTTCCAATGTAGACGGTGGCAAGAAACTGACATACAAGGGACTCATCATAGTTTTGCTGGAGAGTGATGATAGGGAGTAGGCCAAACTCACGGCACATAGACAAATCTTCTCCAAAATATTCCGGGTGTCTATCCATGTGGTGAATATCAATGTACCGCTGATCGATCACATTGTCATTGGGATTCCGGTGAAGAATCTCATTGTAGCACTCCTCTTGGAAACGAGTATGAAAGAATGGATTTTTGCCTCGAAACTGGGGAGTCAAATTCACCTTGTCAATGACATAGGGATCCTTGTTTCTGAACGAAAAGTAGTCATATCTGACATGCCACTAGCTGAGAGGGTCTTGCTCTTGGTGGCAGGCTTCTTCTTGGGAACACCCTTTTTGCCTTTGGAAACAATGGGGTCAATCTCGTCTTCCATCTCATTACCTCTTTGCTTCTTGCCCCGAGCCCAGGAACCACTAGAACCATCCCCACCTGTGAAAAGCAATGGGTAGGGAAAGCATGGAGATGAGTAATGCACAATTATCGTGAATTGGTGACCAAGAACACGAGTGTACAAAAATTGGAGAATCAAGTACTAGAGGTGAGTACAACAACTAGGAGGGTAGGAATTAACCAAGGACGGTGAACAAATTCAACGAAGAACATGATGAACATCCACGGTTAATTTCAACGATTCTAGGTGACGAACCGGTGTCCATGGCAAAGGATCGAAGGAGGGGAGGTGCCTGAGCCGTCCCAGGGTAGGGGATGCGAGAGCCAAGGCCGGGGGGCTCGATCCCAGCGGTAATGGAGGGCGGCGGCGACGGATCTTGAGTGGGAGAGAGAGGGGAGGAAGGGGAAAGTGAAAGTCAAACTGCTTTCACCCTTCCTCCCGACCCCTTACCCGTTCAGATCCACACGAGCGGTACTACCGCTCGATCCAGCGGTACCGCTCCCGGTTCCTGCGCAGCTCTGGACGGGGTCCCACGCGCTGACAAGGGAGCCAAGGCACCCGAGCGAGCGGTAGTACCGCCGCCAGGGCCGTTAGTACCGGTACCTAGGGCAAAGTGCTGTTATGGCTCAAAAGAGCCGTAACAACACGATGTCACCGGTTCCGACCTTCAAAACCATCGAGAGCACGAAATAAAAGGCATTTTTGAAAGAGAGGGCTTTTGGGATAAGAGTTTTGGCTTAGGATACACATTGTAACTGGAGATAGAGAGTATGCACAAATTTGCAAGAATCAACATAAAAGGCCAAACTTGAGCACTCTCCCAAAGCAACAAGTCTAGAAACCCAAATGAAAACCAATTAAGATCAACTCCTCATAGGGAGGAGGGCGGTGGCCGAAGCCACCATGTATGAGTTTATGGCATGATACCGCGAAAAGATATCTTGGGTTCACAACCAACACTCGTCATTTAAGCTCACAGCTCATAGAACGGATATAGAGATGCAAATGAGTTCTTGATGTCGGCATAATGGGGGGAGGGATAGTCCAATGTATTAGGGCCGCACTCCCCCTATGTCCATGCCTACACCTAAACCACAATAAAAAGTCAACTATAGGTGTGTATGCAAGAAAATCAAATTAAGCTCCTAGAATCCACAATATTTATCTCATTCATCAAATAAGTGAATCTTGCTTCATCAAGTGGCTTCGTGAATATATCGGAAATTTGATCTCTTGTGGGAACATGGGCTAGTTCAATATCACCATGGGCAACATGATCTCGAATAAAATGACCATGAATCTCAATATGCTTGATTCTTGAATGTTGCACCGGGTTGTAGGCGATCTTGATAGCACTTTCATTGTCACACAAAAGAGGCACTTTGTCACAATTGACACTATATTCCTTTAAAGTTTGGCTCATCCATAACAATTGAGTGCAAGCACTAGCGGCCGCCACATACTCGGCTTCGGCGATGGAAAGAGATATACAATTTTGCTTCTTAGAAGACCAACTCACCAAGGACCTACCAAGGAATTGGCATGCCCCGGAAGTTGATTTCCTATCATCTTGATCACCGGCCCAATCCGAGTCCGTGTACCCACAAAGAGAGAAGGTTGAACCCTTTGCATACCACAAACCAAACTTTGGGGTATGAACCAAATATCGAAAGATTCTTTTGACCGCCACCATGTGGCTTTCTTTAGGAGCGGCTTCATACCGTGCACACACCCCTACACTCAACACAATATCGGGTCTAGATGCACAAAGATAAAGCAAAAAACCAATCATGGAGCGGTATACCTTTTGATCGACATCTATACCCTTTGGGTTAAGTTGTAGATGACATTTGGTGTCCATTGGAATGCGCTTCTCCTTAGCATCTTGCATATCAAATCTCTTGAGCATGTCTTGGATATATTTGGCTTGAGAGATGAAAGTCTCTTCTCTCAATTGCTTGATCTCAAAACCAAGAAAGAACTTCAACTCTCCCATCATGGACATCTCAAACCTATCGGTCATAAGCTTTGAAAATTCATCATTAAAAGCTTTGTTAGACGAGCCAAAGATAATATCATCCACATATAGTTGGCATAGGAAAAGCTCCCCTTTTACCCTCTTTGTGAAAAGAGTGGGATCGATTTGCCCCACTTCAAACCCACGGTCTAACAACAACTCTCTAAGATGCTCATACCACGCACGTGGAGCTTGCTTAAGTCCATAGAGCACCTTGTCGAGCTTGTAGACATGGTTAGGGAAGTTTGGGTCCTCGAACCCCGGTGGTTGCTTTACATATACCAACTCTTTCAAAGGACCATTAGGAAATGCACTTTTCACATCCATTTGTTGCAATTTAAAGTTATGATGCGATGCATAAGTAAGAAGGATACGGATGGACTCAAGGCGAGCCATGAGCATAAGTCTCTCCAAAATCAATGCCTTCAACTTGAGAGAACCCTTGTGCAACCAATCTTGCCTTGTTGCTTACAACTATTCCATGTTCATCTTGCTTGTTCTTGAATATCCATTTTGTGCCTGTAACATTGCGGCATTCCTTTGGCTTCTCGACTAACTTCCACACCTTGTTGCGCTTGAATTTATTGAGCTCTTCATGCATAGCTTCCAACCAATCCGGATCTTCAAGAGCTTCAAATACTTTCTTTGGTTCCACCACGGAGATATGTGCTTGATGTTCACTAAAGCTTCTCAAGTCACCAAGAACATTTTGTAGATCATGTTCTCTTATTTCCATGGTTCTTGCAACTCTAGCTTGACGACGGGCTTCAATATCCTCATTGCATCTTGGAGGTATCAGTTGATTATCTTGATCATTTGTGTCCTCATCTTGAACAAAATGTTGACCTTGATCATCATTGTGCATATTTTCATGAGAAGGAGAGGAATGATCTTGGTCTTGACCTTGGCTAGCATCAACAATAGGAGAACTTGATTCTTGCATATCAACTTGGTCAACTTGAGGAGGGTCTTGAACTTGTTCTTGGGTTGGTGCATCATTTGCTTCCAAGGTGGGCGAAGGTTCAACTTGTGATGATGAAATCTCCACTTGAGTAGAGCTTGGACTTTCTTGAGGAGGATCATGATGAATCTCTGTGGGGGAAAATAATCCAACACCCATTCTTCTCATTGCATCTTGAGGTTTCTCATTGTCTACATCACAAACATGAAATTGCGCCACTTGGGAGCCATCATTTTCATCGAACTCCACACTACAAGATTCACAACTCTCCCGGAGGATTTGTTGTAGACTCTATAACTGTGGGATTCGGCACCGTAACCTACAAAAATACCCTCTAAAGCTTTGGACTCAAACTTAGACAAACGAACACCTTTGATCTTATAGAAATACTTACAACCAAATACTCGGTAGTAGGTGACATCGGGCTTGTTGTCGGTGAGCATCTCATGAGGAGTTTCCTTCTTGCCCTTGCGGAAGAATAGCCGATTTGATGAATGACACACCGTGGAGATGGCATAGGCTCATAAGAAGAGCGGAGATTTAAACTCCGCCAACCTAGACCTCGCCATATCCATGAGAGTCCGGTTCTTCCTCTCGGCTACACCATTTTGTTGAGGGATATATGCAGCGGAATATTGATGACGAATTCCCTCTTCACTAAGAAACTCATTTAAGGTGTAGTTCTTGAACTCGGAGCCATTGTCACTCCTAATGTCCAACATGGGAACATTGTGTCGACGTTGAACTTCATTGGAGAAGTCGATGATTGCTTGTTGAGTCTCATCCTTCGACTTGAAGAAATAAATCCATGTAAATCTTGAATAGTCATCAACAATCACCAAACAATACTTCTTCCCACCAAGACTTGGTTGAGCGACGGAACCAAAGAGGTCAACATGAAGAAGTTCCAAAATCCTCTTTGATGAAATGATGGTCTTGCTTGGATGGGGAGAATCATGCATCTTTCCTTCAACACAAGCCCTACAAAGATGATCTCTAGAAAAACAAACATTCTCTCTTAGTCCAAGAATGTGGCCACCCTTGTGGAGACTTTGCAAAGTTCTCATATTGACATGGGACAAGCGGCGATACCACAACCACCCCATGTCGCCCTTTCCGAATAGGCGCATTGCTTGAGTGTTGGTTGACTCCGAAAAGTCCACCACAAACAACTCATGTTCAATGTACCCAACGAAAGCGACCTTTAGAGTCTTGCTCCACATGAGTACTACAATATCAATATCAAAGTGAACAGCGAAAACCATCTTATTAAGAGGATGAACGGAAAGTAAATTATAACCGAGTGACTCGACAAGCATGACATTCACAAGGGTGATATCCCTTGCTACTACCACCTTGTCGTGACCCGATACCTCCGCTTTTGATTTATCACCATAAGTGACGGTTGAGTGATTTGAATTCGGTCTCAACTCCGTCATGATCTCCTTGCTTCCGGTCATATGACTTGTGCATCCACTATCAAGCACCCATTTCGACCCTCCGGAAGCATAGTCCTACAAGAGATCATTGCTTGGTTTAAGGTACCCATCTTGCAATGGGTCCTCTTTGGTTAGCAACAAGGGTCTTAGGAACCCAAATAGCACGAGCAACATATCCATCATAAGGTCCAACATATTTTGCATAAACATCACCACAATAATCAACAAATAGAATGTAGTGAGGGTTAGCAATTCCCGCAAAGTCATCACGAGTGGTCTTGCCCCTTGTGGCATTACCACCCGCAATGGGAGTGTTTGCTTGTGAGGGCTTGGCCTTGTTCTTCTTGTTGTTCTTCTTCTGCTTCTTTGCCTTGGCAACATAACCAAGACCCTTCTTCCCTTTGTGTTGCTTTTGCTCAACAACATGAGCAACAAGCTTATATTTACCTTTGGGAATTGAGGTCTTGGCACTACTGGCCATGGCAATCTCATCCTTCAACCTAGCACTAGATTTCAGGGTGCGCCTTGGCGCACGCTCCCCGAGCTCTTTGTTGACGACACACCATACACGATGGAGATAATTAACGGTTAAAAATTATAAAGTCCATGTGTAATAAGTGCTGGCTCAAATACTCGGGACGCAGACCTCTCATATAGAATGAAAGAAACCTAACTATAAACATGACTAACAATGTAAACTAAAGAAACTGATATTCCACATAGTAAGTCTCTTAAAATGACCACGACGGCATGTTTAATTTTCATAGAAAAGAAGTAACCATGAGACCAAATTATAACCTCATTTCTAGCGGACGGTATAAGGGGAACGAATACACACATAGCGCTCAAGTAAGATTGATACACCAAACGAAGCATGAGTCCGATACAAACACAGACCCGAAATTCTGGATAACCTAAAACGATTTCGGCTAGGTAAAGAGACCATGCATACAAAGGAAAGGAAGCCCAATGACATGGGGTGACCACATCAAATCGCATGGTTAAGCTACCTAGGGTTTCCTTAGAGGGTGAGAAAGTTGGTAGCGCTGTTAGGTCCGTCGGCTGACAAATAAGAAGTTTACCCAGGTTCAGGCCCTAGAGGGTAATACCCTACTTCCTGCTTGTCTGGTTATTGATCTCGAGGTGTACAATGGAGCTACAATGGTGTCCTGGCAAGATGCGATCTCGCTAGAGTTTTTGTGGCTAAAGTACGGCGTGACCTAGATCGGCGGCCCTCCTAGCCTTTATATAGGAGGGTGGGTCTCGGGAGTTCGCATCCGATCCGGTTTACAGGTAAGGTAGGTCTCTCACTAGTAGGGATAACCCTTTTAGTGGCGCACCTGTTTTGTGATTCTGTGGCGCATGGGGCATGCGCCACAGACATCACGCCACAAAAATCCACATTCTGTGGCGCACCTGGGATGCGCCACAGAAATCCCACATTCTGTGGCGCACCGTCGACCATGCGCCACAGAAATTTTATTTAGTGGCGCACCAGAGAGGGGTGCGCCACAGAATAAAACTTGGTGCGCCACAGAATGTATGTACAGGATTTGGCAATTTACTGCCGCCCGCTGTACAAATACAGATATATTACAGGAATACATGTATATTACAGTATTTATGCAGATATAACAGAAACAACAATATATTTTGACAGGTATATTAAAACAAACACAGTACTATGTCATCGCATTACTTATATCCCGAGATAACATACATATAGATCGAGTGACAAGTGCGGAATTTTTACACAAATGTTGATACAAAAGTTTCACATGTTACAGATGAAGTGTTCAACGCGTACACTATAGGATTGAATAGAGTACATCGGCGATGATGGTGAGCAAGAGCAGGAGCACGACGATCATGAAGCCTTCTTCTTGGGGAGCGGCGCCGGGAACGGTTTATACATCTCTTTCGTCATCCACGTCCTGTTGTCACTCTGCAACTCTAGGCGTTTTTCGATGTCCCTCTGATGCAACCCTGGAGATGGATTGGGATATATATTGGTTAGTAATATAAATAGAGTATGCATGATTTATTCATCTAAGTGGATACATCCTACCTCGGCCGCGGTAGTTGAAGGCCCCCCCTGATGTGTTGACATCATCGATGATGATTTCCGATAACTTTGTCACGATGCGATGGAAGTCTTCTCTAAGATCAGCATCGGTGAGCCTATCGTCATTTTTGACCCATTCTCGCATACAAGATGGCATCCTCAATTGCTCAGCATCTCGGACATACCCTTTAAGGAACCGGAGGGCGTACAAGGCATCCTTCTTGCTGCCAGGCTGTTGCTTGAGGCAAGGAAACTCGGTCACATGCTTGAACCGACGTAGGGCTTGCTAGTCTTGAGGTGTACGTCATCTTCTTGGGCCTCCTTCATGGGCCTTGCTGGTTGGCCACCGGTTGGGCTTTAGTCTATACGTGCACCAGGTATCTTCATGATGGGTCACCGAACAGTACTCAAGACGATGGCCCTGGAAGACGGGACGGAAGGAACTTCCCTTGCTTCGCCAGTTCAAGTTCCTTGTGGAGAAGAACATGAGCTTGGTCTTGCAGCTCGATCTTTTCTTTAAATAGGACGATGGTCATCAGCAAGTCCATGTTGCGCACCAGAATCGAATTCACCTCGCCACGAGCTGGCGATGCCTTCTTTACATACTCTTTTTTTTAACTGTCGCAATAGTGGAACACGGGGTTCCTCTGATGCTGCCAAAGTGGGTCAACAATATGGGCCCACCAAGAAGATGGACAAGGCAAGAAGTCAAAACCGGTAGGTGGGCCAGCCCATCTACCCCCACAGAAGCCCGTCAAGCTCGATATCGGCAAGTCACGGGTAAGGACCAGGTGGCCTTTCAGGGTCACCTGCTATCCGGCGAACAAGGCAGAGCACCCGCGGGACCAGTGCCCGGTAGGAGGCTAGGCACTCACCCGGGTTCGAACCTCCGTACAGCGAAGAGGATAAGCACGTCAGCTCGTGCGGGGAGCTTGTAGAAGACTTGGGCGCCAAGACGAAGGGCGCGCCTCCAGTGAAGTCGCCTTGGGCGTGGTCAGTGGGGCTGTCAGGCTCTGTCCGCCCCGCTTTCCCCAAAGGAGGACGAACGCACCTAACCACCAGAAACACTTGGACGAGAGGAGGCCACGTCGCCTCCAGAAGACCACCGGGGGGTTTTCCCGCCTAAAACCCCCCACGCTCCCCGCGTGCCCATGTGGGATCCCCTTAGCCTATAAAAGGAGGACCAAGGCACCAAGGCAGAGGGGAGATGGAAGCTGAAGACTGGACTAGGGTTTGGAAGGTAGAGAGAGAGGTGATCTCCTCAGGGCAGGATCTGCTCATCGTCTACCTCCGGCCAGCACCCTGCGGGGTTCATCCCCAAGAACACCCTTGTAATCCACACCATGAGGACTACAGCAATCCAGACATGCAGGAGTACGGCTTTTAGGCTCCGGGCGGCCTAAACCTAGGTAAACTCTCTGCGTCTCTGTGTAGCTTGCTTGATCTTCCCACCGAAGAGCTCGACGACCACCTCCCGGGTGAAGCATTTCCCAGCCTCCTTTGCGCCCCATGCCGAACCTAAAAAGGGGGTATCCTTTACTCCCGGTATCCGTGATCCGAGACACGACATCTGGTGTGCCAGGTAGGGGGCGCAAGCGCTAGATTCGTCTTCATCGACATCAAGTTCTTCAGCAAGATCTACGTCAGGCTCTTCGTCTGACACAAGATCTGCTTCTAGCACTTCATCCTCAACAAGATCTGCTTCCAAGCTCTTCGCCTCCGACGCGACCCACCTCGACATTGACAAAGACAATGCCTAGTGTTCCTATCAGATGGCATGCAAGAGAAAGGCCAAGGCAGCCATGGAATGTCTGCGGTACCCAGGGCTCGGCTTCGTCTTAGAAGAATCTTCGTCAACACCTATCGCCAAAGGTGAGACCTTTGGGATAAAGCTCGTGCCCCCTGCGGCATATTTCAGCTCACTGGCCAGCAAGGGAAGACCTCAGGAAAGTGTCGCGAGCATTGACGTTCCTCTTTCCCCATGGACGCATGGTGCGAAGGAAGAACTCTATTCCGGCGTCCTACCTGCAGAGCCGCTTCCAAAGGGTGAAGACCCATGCCAAAGTGCTGAGGACAAACCGCCCGAAGAAAATCCTCTTGTTTATGTACCCCAAGCAATCGAGATCCCTCTGGGTAAGGATGGCCAACCCGGGATGTGGTGCATGTATCACAGGTCTGACAAGCACAGTATCGAGAACTGTCGCCAGTTGAACGAGGTCCAAAAGCGACAGAAGAGTGGGGAATGCTATACTTGCGGCGAACTGGGACACATCAGCAGAGATTGTCCCCTCGTCAAAAAGCCGAAAAGACCTAGGCAGTGGCTGCCCTCAAAGGCAATACTAGATCACAATCACAGCAAGGGTTCTCTTCACTCAAGGGGAAGTCACAAAGTACTTCCAACAATGCTTCCACTCAGACGGAGGAACTTGATGAGCCATGTCCATCACTAATGCTGCAGAAAACATAAGACGACCAAAGACTAACAGCTGCTGGTTGGGACCGAACCTTCATTTGTGAAGGCCCTGCTGAAGGAGAATGGGATCTCTCGGGTCACATCATGACAATACATCCGGGACCAAGTGGACCACCTCAGAAGTACTGGATTGCCAGATGGCGGATGAACAATGCAAGGGTCTCCGGACCGGCGTCACTCTGGTGCCAGCAAGCCAACAGCCGACGACAAGCTAGTCAAGGCCGTGCGCCTTGAGGAGCTGAAAAGTCCTGTCCCAGTAAGGATCTGCTGGACAGGCGAAAGCAAGTTACCCGGAAGAGATACCTTGATCAGTCCCAGGAAGGATCTGCTGGACTGAGGAAGCAGTCTAACCCGGAAGCAGTAAGAAAGATTTTATCCCAGTAAGGATCTGCTGGACGGAGAAAACCAGTCTTGCCCTCAGGCGGCATTCGGTGACCAATCCCAGTAAGGATCTGCTAGATTGGAACCCGAGAGGGAGCAGAAGATCCTGTCCCAGTACGGATCTGCTGGACATGCGATCACCTTGGCACGAAGAACCTGTCCCAGTAAGGATCTGCTGGATTTGCGGCTATTTCGGCACGGAGCCCTGTCCCCATAAGGAACTGCTGGACAGGGCAGAATTATGCCTGAAATACGGCATAGAAGACCCGCTCAGGCGGCAGCGCAACAAAATGAATTGCCGAAATAGCAGACAGGTGCCAACAGCAAGCTAAGTATAAACGTGCTTGCACGGGCTACGAAAGCGGGCGTTATCTTGGGGCAGCGCCTCCGCGATGATGCTGCTAGTTTCCCTCTGGTAGTGGAGTCGTGGGATGAGGTCCGTGCGGTCAGAGACGATGGGTCCTTGGGGGGGTTGCGCCCTGTGTCAGTATTTCAGATATACTCACAGCTGGTTAGCGCTCCGGCCCATGGATCCTCCCCGAGAGCCTTAAGGCCCCACAAGTGCAATAAAACTTATGTAATCGGGGAAAAAGTTATTTACATTCAAAAGTACTAGTTCATAAGCCTTTTTCGGCGACATACTTGCAAGACATAGTTCACGGTCCTTGGTACTGCTCTGTCCTTTTCAAGACTTGTCAGGTTCACGGATTATCTTCGCAGGAAAGATGCTCCAGGATCTCATCCACCTTACGGGTAACTTCCGGAAGGGATGACGTCTCGAGTCTCAGCCGACTCAGCTCGGACGACAGGGAAAGCTGCGGATCCTACTGGTGGAGGGCTGCGACGAACTGGGTGGTCGCTTGCTTGACCACCTGCTCCCCTGCCCGGTGAGTAGCTCTGCTCACGTTCTCCTTGATGCTGCCGACAAGCGACGCCACGTACTCTAGGAACGCGGGATATTGAGCAAAGGTGGTGGAGTGGTTAGACCTGAGAGTGGGTGGGGGAAGATATACCCATATCCCTGAACTCCTTCACGATTCTTGAAGACGATGTGTGCATCTGGAGCAGGAGCTGGTAATCCTCACGACGATGAAGCTTGAACCGCTTCTGCTCCCCTTCAAGTGCAGCTTTGGCTTCCGCCAATTCTACCTGCACGTCCTTGAGTTGGTTGGACATCTTCTCATGCTGATCCCAAGCAATCTGGGCCTGCGACTTGGACACTTCCATAGCTGTGCGACCATTGGCTAACTCTTGAGCTTCAGTCTTCCGGGTCACATTCATGCGGGCGGCGGCTTCATCCCTGAATGCCACCGCCTCCTTCAAGCTTCGGATTTGTCTCTCCAACTCGGCGCGACCGGCAAGTGCAGTCTTTTGGTCCTCCTCAGCTTGAGCAAGGGCCGCCTTCTGAGTAGCAATGGTGTTGGCACCAGATTCCACCTGCTGGCTCAGCTCTTCATTCTCGTCACGTGCCCGCCAGAAGTCTTGCTTCGCCTGACTGCGGCGCCCTCTCTTGAAGTCAAGGTCACTCGACAGCCTTGTGAGCTGCCTGTCCTCCGTGGCGATGATCTCGTCTCTAGCCCGAAGGACCTCTGCGTATTCCAGTTCCACCTCTCAGCGAGTCCACCCTGCTGCGTTATCCATCCCTTGCTCCAGACGATCTTCGTCTTGGAGTGCCTCTAGTTGAAACTGTTCCACGGCTTCGAGATGGACCCGCTCCTGGTTTTCAAGGTCACGAAGATGCTGTTGCAGCTCCTTCTCATGCCGGGACACTCTTAGCTCGCGAGCATTGAGCATTTCCTCGTCTGCGGCCAGCTTCATATCTTGAGCATGCGAGTTTTTCCCGTGGCCGGGGCCAGCCAGCACATGCTTCTCGATCTCGGCGCAAGCGAAGGCAAGGAATTCCTCAGTACCGGAGAACGCCTTTGTAAAACCAGCAGCCCTTTCTCCCTCTCTCGGGTGAGAGGAGGTACCCGCGGGCTTTGTCACGACGGCACTGCGTGAGGACTGACCGGTTTCAGTCCTGCACTCTTGGCGGAATTCTGGGGGCTCTACGTCAAGCTTACCCCCGGGAGACTCCGCCGCCTCAGTATCTGCACCACCAACGGCAAGTGAGTTTTCAGGGCCACACCGTGACCGCAGGTGGGCAATGATCACAACACCAAAGGAGCTTACCCGAGGATAACAAGGAAGCCGCCGGCACCCTCTCGGGGAAGGCCGGCTCATGAACCCGGGGAAGGGGCGTCCACACCACCATCGCCCTCGACCCCTGGACACCACTCTGCAGGAAGCAAACGTCAGGAGGGGTACCGGCAGGAGCCGGGGGCTCCTCCACGCCAATCGCGGAGCTCTCCACGGTTTCTCCCACTTCTTCGTCGTCCTCTACCCGGGGGCGCTTCCAGGGACTTTCGGGTTCTGGAGACCTGCAAGCAAGCAAGATATCACGCAATTGGAATCTCAAGCGAGGGTTTATGATTTTGATCAAGGTACTCGGACTCACCCTCGAGTCTGCTTGGCTCTGGAGAAGCTCCACCTTTTCTCCGCCAAGGCCTCGAAAAGATCCGGCAACGACATGCTCTCTTCGACGTCTTCATTGACCAGGAGCAGACGCAGAAGAGCTTCGGAGTCCTCCCCCGACTCCGGCTCCCCTTGCAGGTTTGAATGTGCTGGCTGCTCTGGGAGTGGCTCTACCATAGCACCCTCATCCCTCTCCGGGGCCTCCCCCACCTCTTGGGGAGGCGCGGAATCTGTACACCCGGCGGGCGCTGCCGGAGCATGTTCTTCTTCGACTTCGTCGTCGGAAGGACCCGGCTCTTCCAGGGAAACGTCCCCGTGAGATGGGTCCACAGCCGCGGAGGACCCCAGCCCCGGCGCAACTCTCTGCCTGGGAACTGGAAGTGGGTCCAGGAATTCAGTGCCCAGGACCCCATATGCGTTGCATTCCGGCATAGGAACTTGGGCACCCTCATTGCCTGAACTTTTGAAGAGGGGAAGGACTTTTGGTGGAAGATGGTGTGGAACCCCCAGAATCAAGAAGAGCATCTTATTCAGCCATTCCTTCCAATTCACGAGGAATCATATCCTTGGGCGAGTCTCCCACAGTGGCTGGGACCTGTGCTGCAACAGGGCAATCCCTCCCCAGATGAAGTCGCCAGCATTCGCGGTGCATGTCAGCCCTTGATTGCGAAGCTCGGCTAGCTTTTCAATGATCGGGAGGAGGGCCAGACCTAGGGAGCTCATATCCTTGGAATTGGCCAGAGACTCAGCAGGGAATGATGGCGTCAGGAGGTGGGGGCTGAAGTCTCCCACCGAGATGAAATACAATTTGTGTCTCCACTCCCCCCAGCTGGCGTTAAGCTTCACAATCGGGTATTGGTGTGCTGACGACTTTCTGAGGCGAAAGGTGACTCCACCAGTAATCCACTTTGTCTTTCCCAGGCGGGGAACGGAGTAGTGACGGAACAGAGCCACCGATGGTGTCACCTCGACAAATGCTTCACACGCATAGGCGAAACAAGCCAGGATCAACACCGTGTTCGGGTGCAAATGGAGCATGTGTAGCCCGAACGCCTCCAGGAGTGCGATGAAGAACGACGAGAAATGAGGAAGCAACCCCATTACAGAAAAGTTATGGAAGGTCACCACTTCACCTTCCTGCAGAAGACCCTCTCCGAGACGGATCTTCACTGCTTCACCACCATGGAATTCCGAGGCCAGCGCAAGGCGTGCGCGGCCTACCTTTCCGTCGTCCGCATACGCGCTAGGAGAGAACGAGGCTTGAGTCACCCTCGTCGGAGGAGGGACGGCAGCGGCGTGGGAAGCTTCAATCGCCGCCTTCTCTGCTACGGTTTGCTTCACCTTTCTTACTCCTCCTCTCTCTCGCTTAGGCGCCATGAGCGGGAGAAGGAACGGATGTCCCAGAGAAAGTTCTTGACGGCCGATGGAGGAAGGCGGCGCACGGCAGAGCGGAGAAGACGAAGCTGTTGGGCGGCGATTTGGGGATTTCGGCGATTGGGGAAGTAACTGCTACAGTGCCGTCGAGTCGTGGCTTATAAGGCATCCCACGCATCACGTCGCGGCCTGATTACTCCGACTGACGCGGGATCAAGGAGACGTTCCGCTTCTGGCATTTCTTCCCGTTGGTTTCAGGATAGGCGTTGGCTGTCTGCTCGGATCGCAACGTTCACCAAGGCAAAGAAGACCCGGGGGCTCGCGTTGACTTTTTCTTAACGCGGCCTCGGCAACCAGAGCAACCCAGACAAGATGCCGAGGACCCACTTTGATCGACTTTTTGGTCATAGCCCCGGCAGCAGAAGCAGGAACCCACCGGGTCTATGCATGGGGGCTACTGTCGCAACAGTGGAACACAGGGTTCCCCTGATGCTGCCAAAGTGGGTCCACAACCTGGGCCCACCAAGAAGATAGACAAGGAAAGGAGTCAAGACCGGTAGGTGGGCCAACCCATCTACCCCACAGAAGCCCGTCAAGCTCGACATCGGCAAGTCACGGCTAAGGACCAGGTGGCCGGCAGGAGGCTAGGCACTCACCCGGGTTCGAACCTCCGTACAACGAAAAGGATAAGCACGTCAGCTCGTGCGGGAAGCTTGTAGAAGACTTGGGCGCCAAGACGAAGGGCGCGCCTCCAGTGACGTCGCCTTGGGCGTGATCGGTGGGGCTGTCAGGCTCTGGCCTCCCCGCTTTCCCCAAAGGTGGACGACCGCACCTAATCACTAGAAACACTTGGACGAGAGGAGGCCACGTCGCCTTCAGAAGCCACCGGGGGGTTTTCCCGCCTAAAACCCCCCACGCTCCTCGCGTGCCCATGTGGGATCCCCTTAGCCTATAAAAGGAGGACCAAGACACCGAGGCAGAGGGGAGATGGAAGCTGAAGACTAGATGTGGGGACCCCGGACTAGCTGTCCGAAATACCCGATTATGCTTAACACAACGATCCTGTGATCAGTCTGTCGTTGCACATAATCCGAATTGGATACCAAAGTTTACATCCATTACAATACCGAATTAAGAGTCTTACATAAATGGTCATTTAGACCAAGTCTTACATAGGTGCCTTCATGGGCCAAACCAAAATATCAGTGGAAGCTACGGCGTAGTAGACATCATATTCTAACGACGACGACCCGACAGGCAGCTGACTTGTGGAGATCCTTAGTTCGCATAGAAGTCGCCATACTCCTGCTCGGCGTAGTGCTCCTCCTCGTAGTCTGGCTAGGACAATAGCCAGGCACGAAACCAATATGAGTACATTTGAATGTACTCGCAAACTACCCTAACATGAGTATGCACTAGTTTTATTTTAATTTCCAACTTTTATTTATTTAAAACATCTCTATATCTTTATTGAAAAAGGTAAGAAGAGTTTTATAACTATTTTTAAAGAAATCACCATTTTATCTGTTTCTCCAAAACTCCTCCTTTTTCCGACCATAGCCCGTCATGGTCCACTTCCTCCAACAACCTCATACCGATCCGTTGGTATAGGTGTATGGAACATTCTCCACTTCACTTTCTTTTTAAAACTCAAAGTCTTTCAAAAACTTGCACATGGTCTTAGGACAGCCTCCCAACTGTCCATATCCGAGGTAGCACGCTTTTAGCCCACATTCATCCGGTAACTCATCGTGTCAGCCACGTCCCGCCATACCAGGTGTATGCGAAGTTGAGCCACCGACCATAGCCTCTCATTTGCTCATGCTAGTCTAGGATCCTTCCCATATGACACTTTCCATCGACACTCAGTCCAGTTTCCCGTCAGAAACCCTAAGTGTGAGGACTCATAGTTTTGTCCGGCGGTTTATGGTGGAACCTTCTATCCTCCCCACCAACTTGTGTGAGGACCCAGGTCAGGGGGTAGGTCCTCGGACCATCCCCTCATGCATAACGGAGTGATCTCCGTCGATGAGGTATCCCATACTAATAAGAGCAAACTACATGACCAAGCCCTGTTCCCATATGGGGGTAAATGTGGTCGCACAGGGTAAGATTGGTCGTCATAGTACTAGGACACTGTGCATTTTTCATAAACATCACCATTCTCCATTTCTCCACTTCAACACCGACATCTCGGCATTCCATAACCACACAAGTATTTTCAAAGGAGTTTTGAATAAACAACATTGTTTCCCATCCTATAGTTTTATATAAACTACCTTATATTTCTACATAGGGTGGCAAAATAATATCCATATACTTTTTGAAAAGGTTTTGTAAACCAATGCCTTAAGAGTAAATCATTTGATCAAAGTAGATGCTTATGTATTTAGGTGCAAGCTCAGGGATTAGCTTGCCTTGCTCGGCAAAGTGGCCTTGGTCTTGATCTTCAGATTCAACAAATTCTCCTTCCTCGATAAATCCGACAGCGTTCTCGTCTAATTAATAAACAAACAAATACAAACAATCACTAAACTACTCAAGCAACATCACAACATAACAATCATAAGCATCACAATAGCTACTGCACACAACAAACAATACAATTTGGTTTCAAATTGATTGAATTAAACATTATTTGTTTATGTCTAAATTATGGCAGAAACTTGCTGAACATGTTTAATTCCACAACTTGAGTTCTGTTGATCACAAAAATACAAACTAAATTTCTACAGAAAGCTACTGATGTGTAGAAGACAACCCAATTTGATTTGGATTAATTGGTGTTACTAAACTCCCTACACAAATGTTTTAATCCAGTAACTTAATAATCAAGTTTTAGCTACCAATTAAGTTCTGTTGATCCTAAAATTAAATCCTTTTAGGGGTAACTAAACATGACTAAATGTGATCTAACAAAATTGGTCCTAATTCATTTGGGTTAACCATTAAACATATTTAAATGTTTTAGTGCAGAAGGGTTCTCTAACTTCAACTTTATACTAAACAATTACTACTGCACAAATAATTCTACCAAAATTATGGAAGCTAACACATGGCAGTACTAAGCTAACAAAATTGGTTTGGAATTAATTGGACTAACAGAGTATCAGAAACAAACAAGTTTAGAATTTAAACCTTCTGTAGTATTTTTAATAATACATTTTTATTATTTATCTAAATGAAATGAATCCACTTGGGTTGGTTAAAAATTTTCATAAGCTATCCAGAACAATTGAGTTTTATTTATTTGGATTCTTAAATCTCGAGATATTGAATTTTGAAGTTAGGTCCAGTACTGATTTCTCAGAGGAGTTTAAATTCGAATTTAATTGTTCTCTGGATAATGTTGAAAACTATGACAGGTGGGGCCTACGCGTCAGCGACACAGTGCGCGCGTGGAAATTAATAAAATGCTGACGGGTGGGGCCAGCTCGTCAGCCTAACATCTAAACGAAGGGGTACGTTGCCGTTGGATTTAGATCCAACGGCCCACGTTTGCCCACGTCGACGACGAACGCCGGCGACCTAAAACGAGCGGCGCCGAGGCTCCGGCGACGGTGCGGTGGTTGATTAGCTCACCTAGGGGGCTCGGGAGGAAGCGGCGATGACGCGGATCGACGGCGGAGGTTCGGGCGAGCGTCTGGGATGAGTTGCGCTTGCTGGGACGGCGGGAATCAACGGCGGCGAGCTCCTGAACTTCCTCGGGTACGGGCAGCAACTCCGGCGAAGCTTCATGGCGCGTCTGTGCACGAATAAGATGGCCAAAGGGCTCGGGTGAGTGCGGGGAGAGAGAGCAACAAGGTGCAGGGGTTAGGGAAGGAAATGGGGCAGCCTAACGGCGTGGCCGCGATCGTCTTCTACCTCGGACACGGCGAGGTCGCAGAAGAGCACGGGCAGCTTGCACGCCCTCCTGGCGGTGCACAGAGGGGAGTGGAGAGGGAGTGAGGTGGTGTGGTGTCTGTGGCGAGGTGTGGGGCTGGTAAAATAGGGCAGGGGCCGGCGTATCGTGGACGAAGCGCACGGACGGCGTCCATGGCGCCTCCGGCGGATATTTCTCGATTCCTCCGCGACGCGTGCAAGAAGCTCAAGGCAGAGGTGCCTGGGGGGTCCGTGAGTGAGCTGGGCGCAGCTGGCGCGAGTCTTGCGTGTCGAGGAGCTGGGAGTGGGGCGAATTTGAGCCGGCAACGGCGAGCTTGCCACGGCGATTGCAGAGGGGACAGGGGCGGCGTTGGGGCAAGGGAGAGGCTCGAGTGTTCTCCTCTGCGTGCAGAGGACGCAGAGGCACGACGGCGTGGGCGGACGCGAGCAGGGGGGCCTGGGAGGCCAGGAAACGGCGTCGAATGCCATGGCGACACGGCGCGCTGCGTCGGGGCGAGGGAGAGAGGTAGGGGATGACGGTTTTGCAGAGAACCCCCTGCCTCCTCTTTTCTTCTGTTTTCTTTTATTTTTATTTCAGTCCAGCAGCATTTCCTGGAATTTATTTGGGTACTTAAACAATTTAGAAAAATTCAAAAATATTTGTGAGGCTTCCACATAGCATGTAGTAGCTCCACAAAATTTGGTATTTCAAAATAAAATGTTTTGAATCATTTTTGTTCATAAAGTTTTAGTTATAGTATTTTGGTTTATTTCAATTGTTTTCACTTTTGAATTTTAAAATAGGTGTAATATTATTATTTGAGAGAGATAAGTAGTAAGGATGAAATGAGAGTGGTTACTATACCACTCCTCTGAATTTTGTTTGGAAGAAAGTTTAATTTCTTTGTGTGTCACTTGCCACTTCTATTTATTTCTTGTTTCCACTTTTGTTTTTGTATTTCAAATTGTTAATTCAAGCAAACAAGCAACACAATAACAAGAACAACTAGCACAAGCAACAATTTACAATCAACACATAATAATCAACAAAAAATTTTGTTGGCTCTCATTTTTGGAATAATAATACTTATAATATTTTTGGGATGTTACAATCCTTCCCCCCTTAAAATAAATCTCGTCCCGAGATTTGCTAGGCTTAGGTACTAAAGAGGTCTGGGATGATGGGTTTCCGACACATACTCCACTTCTACTTCTTTGTCGGTGGTAATTGATACAGCTCTTCTGGCGCAGTCTATTCGACCATGGTACTTGGCTAACCAATTCATACCGAGTATCACATCTATGCCTGGGGTTCCCAGAACGATTAAGTTAACTGGAACTTTTCTCCTTTGATCTCAAGGGGTACATCAGGGCAAAACAACTTGGTCTCTACGGTGGATTCTGGGATTTGGATGACCATGGGTTTGGGTAAGAGACTCTGACTAAACCTCCCTTAGCAACAAATTCTTGGGTAACAAATGAATGGGTAGCACCAGAATCAAACAGAACAGTTGCAGGTACTGAGTTGACAAGGAACGTACCCAGCACAACATCGGCGCATCCTGGGCTTCTTCAGCATTGATGTGGTGCAGACGACCCTTGGCAACAGCAACATTTCCGCGGGTGCGGCATTCTTGCCATTTCCATTGCGGCCTTGACCATTGTTCGGTGCCGGCGCATTGGGGCGCTGAACATTCCTCTTGGGATTGGGGCATTCTCTGGAGTAGTGACCCTTGTTGCCGCATTCAAAGCAGACAACATTGGCATTGCGGGTGAAGTTGTTGAAGTTTCCTCCGGGACGGTTATTGTCATTGGGGCGGTTGAAGTTGTTTGGGCGGTTAGGGAAATTGGGGCGTGGAGCTTGGGGTGGACGATAGCAGGCCTGGGGTTTTGCTGAAAGATACGAGGCTTCTGGCTGCTCGAACCTTCCTGAGCATTCATCCTCCTCTTGCGACCTTCAAACATAGACTTGCGCTTGGTCTCCAGCTGGATGGCTTTGTCCACAAGTGACTCCAGATCATAGAAGTCATGGATAACCAGAGCACACTGCAGTTCATCATGAAGTCCACTCATGAAACGCTCCATCTTCTTCTTCTCAGTGTCGGTGTCATCAGGAGCATACCGAGATAAGTCGGTAAACTCATCCAGATAACCGACCACATCTCTACTTCCCTGCCTCAGCTTGCGGAATTCATCCTTCTTCCTCTCAATAAGTCCGTGGGAATGTGCTTCTTGCGGAACTTCTCCTGGAACTCAGCCCAGTTGATAACATGACCAGCTTGCTGGAGAGCCTTGGTAGTTTCCCACCAAGCTCTTGCAGGTCCAGCGAGATAGTGGGTTGCATACAGCACTTTCTCATTTTCTCCCACAGCAGCAACTTCCAGATTGTTGTCGATGGTGCGAAGCCAATCATCGGCTTCTAGTGGGTGAAGTCCCTTGGAGTAGGTGGGTGGGTTGGTCTTCTGGAAATCGCCTAAGGTGGATCGCTGGTTTCCATCGCCATTGCCATTACCACCATTGTTGTTGTTGTTGTTGTTGTTGTTGTTGTTGTTGGGCGGCTGCGAGCTGTAGGGCAGCGAGATGAGCTGGCGCTCTTGCCGGGCATTTTCACGTTCCTCCATGATAAGCGCGAGAAGTTGGGCGGGGGTTGGGTCCGGTGGTGGTGGTGCTCCTCCTTCCGCACGACGGGGCGGCATCCTGAAGCACACCGGGTATAAGAGGCAAGGCAAAGAAAAGTTCGACTAAGGGAAAAGACGATTTCGCAAGTGGTTGATTAATTTAAGGTTATATGAAAATATTTACACAGATCAAACAAGACAAACATACTTATATATTACCAACATCACATCAAGGAGTTCACAACAACATCAAGCTTACAACATCAAGCTTACAACATCCCTACATCTAAGATACATAACATCTGGTTTCCAAAAGAACCACTACTTCGACTCGACTAGCGATAGGGGTCAACCTAATCCTGCGGTAGTGATCAAGTCACTCGCCTACTGAGGTGGAACCTCCAGCTCTACGTCAGCATCTGACTGGTAGGTGGCTCCTCGGGATCCTCCTCCTCGTCCTCGAGAACTGCCTCGAGTGGCTCCTCCTCCTCGTCAACTAACTCCTCCTCATCATCCTCCTCACAGTCCATCTCCTCCACGAAGTCATCATCGTCACTGAGGAAAGCGTTGTTCTCCTTGCGGAGATCCTCGCCCTCCTCCTCCATCTCGTCAGTATGGTGCTCTAGATCCTCAATCAGCTCGTCCTGCTCCGCCACCTTCTTGCGGAGCTTCACGATAGTCCTCCTCAGCTGGGCCCTCTTCTGAGAAGAGCGACCTTCTCCTCCAGCAGCTTCTCCTCGTTCTCGCGAATCTCAACGAGCGAGATGCGATCAAAGTGAAGCTGAATCTAGTGCGCATCAGATCATCCTGGTGCACTGAAGTAAGAGCTCCATGTCCATGATGTAGCTCCCAAACATCGGGTGGTAAGGGTAGGAGTAGGGTGTCCGTCGCTGTTGCGCCTCCCGTAGAACCGGAAACGGGAGTCTGCCAACTCCGCCTTGTGCTCCTCACAAAGTCGGGCTAGCAACCTCTGTGTGGCAGTACAGAGACCGTCAACCCAGGTAGAAGCCTTGGTGGTGAAGATGATCGTCCTGGAACTGGGAGACTTGATGTTCCTGCGAACTGACGACTGATGAGCCAACTCAGTCTTCCGACACCGTGAACGTCAACCTGAGCTCCTTTGAACTCTGGAGCGGGGCGACCTAACAGCTTGCTCAACTCGAACAAGTCCTCTCGAACGTCAGCTTGCTGTCCTTCTCAAGCTGAACGAACTCGGTCCAATGGAGTGCCATCTACAATTTTTAACAAAATTTTAAGTTAGTGAGGTGACAAGTGTATCAAAATTTTAAATGTAGGCAACAAGTGAGTCAAATTTTAAGCTTAATGAGAAGTGTGCAAAATTTTAAGGATACAAGGAAAATGTAATATTTAATGAGAGTAAAATTTTGCATAAGTAAGAGGATTGGAGATAAGCAGTTTTCGAAAATACTTCACTCCTTTCTTTTAGAAATTAATCTTTTGTAACATTTGTCTAACGACCATGCTAACTAAGGTTTCCTAAAGTCAGGATGGCTCTGATACCAAGTCTGTGGGGACCCCGGACTAGCTGTCCGAAATACCCGATTATGCTTAACACAACGATCCCGTGATCAGTCTGTCGTTGCACATAATCCGAATTGGATACCAAAGTTTACATCCATTACAATACCGAATTAAAAGTCTTACATAAATGGTCATTTAGACCAAGTCTTACATAGGTGCCTTCATGGGCCAAACCAAAATATCAGCGGAAGCTACGGCGTAGTAGACATCATATTCTAACGACAACCCGACAGGCAGCTGACTTGTGGAGATCCTTAGTTCGTAGAAGTCGCCATACTCCTGCTCGGCGTAGTGCTCCTCCTCGTAGTCTGGCTAGGACAATAGCCAGGGACGAAACCAATATGAGTACATTTGAATGTACTCGCAAACTACCCCAACATGAGTATGCACTAGTTTTATTTTAATTTCAACTTTTATTTATTTAAAACATCTCTATATCTTTATTGAAAAAGGTAAGAAGAGTTTTATAACTATTTTAAAGAAATCACCATTTTATCTGTTTCTCCAAAACTCCTCCTTTTTCCGACCATAGCCCGTCATGGTCCACTTCCTCCAACACCTCATACCGATCCGTTGGTATAGGTGTAGGAACATTCTCCACTTCATTTTCTTTTTAAAACTCAAAGTCTTTCAAAAACTTGCACATGGTCTTAGGACAGCCTCCCAATTGTCCATATCCGAGGACTCGGCTATTCGAATAGTTTTAACACTCTGCAGAGGTAGCACGCTTTTAGCCCACATCCATCCGGCAACTCATCGTGTCTGCCACGTCTCGCCATACCAGGTGTATGCGAAGCCACCGACCATAGCCTCTTATTTGCTCATGCTAGTATAGGATCCTTCCCATATGACACTTTCCATCGACACCCAGTCCAGTTTCCCGTCAGAAACCCTAAGTGTGAGGACTCATAGTTTTGTCCGGCGGTTTATGGTGGAACCTTCTATCCTCCCCACCAACTTGTGTGAGGACCCGGGTCAGGGGGTAGGTCCTCGGACCATCCCCTCATGCATAACGGAGTCATCTCCGTCGATGAGGTATCCCATACTAATAAGAGCAAACTACATGACTAAGCCTTTTCCCATATGGGTAAATGTGGTCGCACAGGGTAAGATTGGTCGTCATAGTACTAGGACACTGTGCATTTTTCATAAACATCACCATTCTCCATTTCTCCACTTCAACACCGACATCTCGGCATTCCATAACCACACAAGTATTTTCAAAGGAGTTTTGAATAAACAACATTGTTTCCCATCCTATAGTTTTATATAAACTACCTTATATTTCTACATAGGGTGGCAAAATAATATCCATATACTTTTGAAAAGGTTTTGTAAACCAATGCCTTAAGAGTAAATCATTTGATCAAAGTAGATGCATATGTATTTAGGTGCAAGCTCAGAGAATAGCTTGCCTTGCTCGGCAAAGTGGCCTTGGTCTTGATCTTCAGATTCAACAAACTCTCCTTCCTCGATAAATCCGACAGCGTTCTCGTCTAATTAATAAACAAACAAATACAAACAATCACTAAACTACTCAAGCAATCATCTCAACATAACAATCATAACATCACAATAGCTACTGCACACATCAAACAATACAATTTGGTTTCAAATAATTGAATTAAACATTATTTTTATGTCTAAATTATGGCAGAAACTTGTGAACATGTTTAATTCCACAACTTGAGTTCTGTTGGTCACAAAAATACAAACTAAATTTCTACAAAGCTACTGATGTGTAGAAGACAACCCAATTTGATTTGGATTAATTGGAGTTACCAAACTCCCTACACAAATGTTTTAATCCAGTAACTTAATAATCAAGTTTTAGCTACCAATTAAGTTCTGTTGATCCTAAAATTAAATCCTTTTAGGGGTAACTAAACATGACTAAATGTGATCTAACAAAATTGGTCCTAATTCATTTGGGTTAACCATTAAACATATTTAAATGTTTTAGTGCAGAAGGGTTTTAAATTCAACTTTATACTAAACAATTACTACTACACAAATAATTCTACCAAAATTAGGGAAGCTAATACATGGCAGTACTAAGCTAACAAAATTGGTTTGGAATTATTGGACTAACAGAGTATCAGAAACAAACAAGTTTAGAATTTAAACCTTCTGTGTATTTTTAATAATACATTTTTATTATTTATCTAAATGAAATGAATCCACTTGGGTTGGTTAAACAATTTCATAAGCTATCTAGAACAATTGAGTTTGATTTATTTGGATTCTTAAATCTCGAGATATTGAATTTTGAAGTTAGGTCCAGTACTGATTTCTTAGAGGAGTTTAAATTCGAATTTAATTGTTCTCTGGATAATGTTGAAAACTATGACAGGTGGGGCCTACGCGTCAACGACACAGTGCGCGCGTGGAAATTAATAAAATGCTGACAGGTGGGGCCAGCTCGTCAGCCTAACATCTAAACGAAGGGGTACGTTGCCGTTGGATTTAGATCCAACGGCCCACGTTTGCCCACGTCGACGACGAACGCCGGTGACCTAAAACGAGCGGCGCCGAGGCTCCGGCGACGGTGCGGTGGTTGATTAGCTCACCTAGGGGGCTCGGGAGGAAGCGGCGATGATGCGGATCGACGGCGGAGGTTTGGGCGAGCGTCTGGGCTGAGTTGCGCTTGCTGGGTCGGCGGGAATCAACGGCGGCGAGCTCCTGAATTTCCTCGGGTACGGGCAGCAACTCCGGCGAAGCTTCACGGCGCGTCTGTGCACGAATAAGATGGCCAAAGGGCTCGGGTGAGTGCGGGGAGAGGGAGCAACAAGGTGCAGGGGTTAGGGAAGGAAATGGGGCAGCCTAACGGTGTGACCGCGATCGTTTTCTACCTCGGACACGGCGAGGTCGCAGAAGAGCACGGGCAGCTTGCACGCCTTCCTGGCGGTGCACAGAGGGAAGTGGAGAGGGAGTGAGGTGGCGTGGTGTCTGCGGCGAGGTGTGGGGGTGGTTAAATAGGGCAGGGGCCGGCGTATCATGGACGAAGCGCACGGACGGCGTCCATGGCGCCTCCGGCGGGATATTTCTCGATTCCTCCGCGACGCGTGCAAGAAGCTCAAGGCAGAGGTGCCTGGGGGGTCCGTGAGTGAGCTGGGCGCAGCTGGCGCGAGTCTTGCGTGTCGAGGAGCTGGGAGTGGGGCGAATTTGAGCCGGCAATGGGGAGCTTGCCACGGCGATTGCAGAGGGGACAGGGGTGGCGTTGGGGCAAGGGAGAGGCTCGAGTGTTCTCCTCTGCGTGCAGAGGACGCAGAGGCACGACGGCGTGGGCGGACGCGAGCAGGGGGGCCTGGGAGGCCAGGAAACGGCGTCGAACGCCATGGCGACACGGCGCGCTGCGTCGGGGCGAGGGAGAGAGGTAGGGGATGACGGTTTTGCAGAGAACCCCCTGCCTCCTCTTTTCTTCTGTTTTCTTTTATTTTTATTTCAGTCCAGCAGCATTTCCTGGAATTTATTTGGGTACTTAAACAATTTAGAAAAATTCAAAAATATTTGTGAGGCTTCCACATAGCATGTAGTAGCTCCACAAAATTTGGTATTTCAAAATAAAATGTTTTGAATCATTTTTGTTCATAAAGTTTTAGTTATAGTATTTTGGTTTATTTCAATTTTTTTACTTTTGAATTTTAAAATAGGTGTAATACTATTATTTGAGAGAGATAAGTAGTAAGGATGAAATGAAAGTGGTTACTATACCACTCCTCTGAATTTTGTTTGGAAGAAAGTTTAATTTCTTTGTGTGTCACTTGCCACTTCTATTTATTTCTTGTTTCCACTTTTGTTTTTGTATTTCAAATTGTTAATTCAAGCAAACAAGCAACACAATAACAAGAACAACTAGCACAAGCAACAATTTACAATCAACACATAATAATCAACAAAAGTTTTTGTTGGCTCTCATTTTTGGAATAATAATACTTATAATATTTTTGGGATGTTACACTAGACTAGGGTTTGGAAGGTAGAGAGAGGTGATCTCCTCAGGGCAGGATCTGCTCTTCGTCTACCTCCGGACAGCACCCTGCCGGGTTCATCCCCAAGAACACCCTTGTAATCCACACCATGATGACTACCGCAATCTAGACATGCAGAAGTAGGGCTTTTAGCCTCCGGGCGGTCTGAACCTGGGGAAACTCTCTGCGTCTCTGTGTAGCTTGCTTGATCTTCCCACCGAAGAGCTCGACGACCACCTTCGGGTGAAGCGTTTCCCAGCCTCCTTCGCGCCCCGTGCCAAACCTAAAAGGGTCCTTTACTCCGATGTCCGTGATCCGAGACACGACACCAACCATTCACTCTCAACCACTTTTGCCTTACACAAATTCTTGGTACGCTGCTCGCGAACGTTCGCTAGCTTCTCGTCCAGGTCTAGCAACTACGCACCGAGTGATTCGATCATCACCGTCCCAATGGGTTTCCTCTCGGATGAAGTGGATTCATCGGCCCTGTAGGATGTTATGTATACAGATGCATAAATCAATGTTGAAAAAAATCCAAAGATCTAAAAAAGATCCACAAAGGAAGACCAAAAGTGGAATCAGCGCAAAGGAAGGGGAAAGACGCATCAGAACAGATTTAATATAATTACCTACTCACTGAAACATATCCTTCCGCGTCCTTCATTTTCTTTGCGGCAGCAGATCCTTCCGCGGACGACATGCTCGGTGGCGAAGGGCTTAGTAATGATTTCACGAGGATAGGGCTGAGCGAAGGGAGAAGAGAATTAAATATGGTGGAAGACGGAGACGCGATACGAGTGGAAGAAGACGAGCAATTAACCCAACTCCGTGTGAACTGCCGGCACCCACTCACACCTATATACACACACCACACGTCCCACAGCGCTTACGTTGGCACATGTGTTGCTTTGACACGTAAGCCAAATTTGTTGTGCATACACACATCCACACATGCATGTAATTTTAGTGACGGAACAAACAAATCTAGTCCAGTGGACTGCACACATAGTCTTAATTAAACAGAGATAAAACATAAACCGCAGGAGTAAATCAGAAGGGAACACCAAATTAAACTTAAACCGCTGGACAGGGCTTCCTTGATTCCTTGACCAGTACTTCGATCTCCTTACGAATGACATCAGCTCCCTGGTCTTGCACGTAGATCCTTTCTCGTAGAAACTCGACGTTGTGCATCAGCTCCGCATCCAATTCTCCCATGATCTTGAACGCCCTCTGCTCCTCCACCGCCAAACGGATGTAAGAAGCTTTCGCCCGGTCGACACTCGCGATAGTATTTTTGAGGGCTTTGACCATCTCCGTATTCTTAGCATCGATCTGAGCCCTAAGATAATAAATGGCTAAAGGCTCAGCCGCCGAAGCGGATCCAATGGCAGGAAGATCGTTACCGTCGACTCTGGAAAATAAGGTGGAATATGTCAATAAAGAATGTTGAGATAAATAGTACAAAAGAAAGTGCGAAACAAATACCCAGATCCTTTCGCGAGCCTCGTCTTCTCTACACCTGAAGAAGAAATCGGTGGAGAAGACATGATCGGTGGCGGCAAGTGGTTTGGAAGAAAACTGGTTTTAGGGCGGTGAAGAGCGGACATGGAAGACGAGGAAATAACCCATCACCACACGAACAGGTGCGTGTGCAAATCGATAAATTAACTCCCCAAGAGCTCTCCTCACCTAACTCTTCCTGTCGATATTAATTACCGCACCTTCCCCAGGCGCCGTCAATTGGAAGTCGGCATGGCAAGACGGCATGACAGGGTAGAGAGAGAATCAAATCGAACGACGAGAAAACTCAAAACCCTAAAAAGCGCCGGGTGATCTCCATCTCGTGGCATTATCCGCTGAAGGCACGCGGTCAGACCAACAGTGCGAGCATGAAACCAGCTAGTTACACGTCAAGCCCACATTTATTTATACAGAAATATCCATGATGCATGTCAGCCGGCGACGCGCAAGGGTCTATCAATAGTCCCGCGATGACGTTTTGCTGACCGAACACAATCCGATTAATTTAATTTACGCGTTCCATCGTTTCAACCGAGATGTTCACACCACGTGTCAACCGGCCAACGTGCAAACTTCAATAGTGTTGTGAGGACACATCACTGGTCAAATGCATCTTCCGCCTCTATCTCATTCGCGTGCTTGCAGGACCGACTAGTCTGATTGATGGGATTATACAGACTCACGTGGCGCATGCCTCGGGAAGGAAACATGAGCATCATGGCTCCTCGATTTTCCCAGATGGCGCGTACTAACGCCGCTGGATCAAACTTGGGTAGATTACGCGTATACATGTTTCCTACACACCTAAAGACACACGAATAAATTGTTCCCAGACTCAATACACCCGTTTGCTACGAGTCGAGTAGATAATTTTTCAAATGGAACTTGAGTCGACACGATCAGCCATTGCATATTCTCCGGCTTCCCCATCCTCGCGCTAACACCATTAATACAAAAATATATATATAAACCCGGTAAACACGTCTACTGTACAACAACCTCACCCTGAAGCCATACAATCACGAGGTACGAACAGAGATGCTTCGACTTCACGCAGCCGCCGCGTACATCCGCTGTCACTCTTTTTCTCGAATCTTGTTGCTCCATGCCTATACTGGAACGTTGAAATTTTGGCAGCCTTCAAAGCCTTGGAGGCACGTCTATTTAATTTAAACACATGATCCACAGAGTGCATGCAAGACATGAACACTGAAAGTACAATACGATTCACTATAACTTAAATAAGCAAAATGATCAATCATCAAACCAAAAACCACTTAGAAGTACAAACTAAATCGAGGTGCACCACGCGTGGTCTCCCTTCTTACGCTTGGTGCAGCTCGAAGATCCAACGATCGTCTTGCAGTTAAACCAGATCATTATGTGGTCACGATGCACTTGAGTTATAACCAGTGACTCTAACACAATAATATTGACACGGCCGGCTTCCCAACAGTGAACGTTCATCCGAAGCTTCCCAAGAAGGGACGACCTACGTATATCTATCAAGGGTTTGATAAGGACATGATTAGCCTGAATACGACCAAAATTAATACTCGAGAACATGTTTTCTAGGTGATTTCTAATAGTAATTCTAAAATATATTATTTAATTATTAGAGACAGAATTACTACATATGTGTGTTTTATCTTCAGATATACTGAAGACCTGTTTATACCACGCGTTAAAATGCGGAGAAATAAGTCGTTGGAGCTAATGGAAATATTCAATGGGCATGCATGTCGAGTGTGCTTGCATGGTACGATGAAGCTTGGGCTGGTTACAAATAACAAGACCGGAGGGGGACTCCACCCCGGCTTTGTCATTAAGGTAGAAGTGAGGACTCGAACCCGGGACCTGGCCCTTATGCGCTTATGCACGGCTACCACTAGTCCACGGAAGAGTTCTCGGGCTGGTTACATGCACGTACTACTGCCATCAATCGGTGGGCCCATGGCATGCATGATTGCATCGTTAGCACATCGTTCAAAGGCCAGCAAAGGGACATGGGTCACGACCGGATTATGCAGCAGCAATGGGCCGAGGAAACCAGATGGTGCCGGCCAGCGAAAACCTACAGCGCCTGGCGGCGCATCGAGAAATCCTAGGGTCGCGTGATCTCCTAAATAAATAGCTAGCTCGTCTAGGTTAAAACTGGGATTTTGTTTAGTTAAAAGAACTCAGCTATTGCTAGTCTTCGCCATAGGCACGAATGTCGGCTAGACCTCCTGTACTACACACTTGCAGAATCCCACCTTCATCAGTAAAGTTCATCTTTCATCCGCAATTCGTGATTGCATTATTGGTTCTTACTTGTTTCTCGATCGCAGCTAGAACTAGACGTTTTGGTCAGGCTGATCGTGCTTCTGCATGATCGGTAACCTCGGGAGATTGATTTAGCGATTGCATTGGCGCTGCGTACGTGTGCGTAGTAGTCGGATCGCCAAGGTCAAACTCCACCAGAATCGACGTATCTTCATCTCATCGAAAGATCGGACTCCTTTGCCCTATCAGGGTTACTCTGGTTAATTTCGTTTCGTTGAGCAGACGACAACTTCGTGAATAAGAAAACCAACATCGTGTAGGAGACATATCGATACTGGGTTATCCGTCTTATCGCACCGTCCGGTCATGCCGACTCCCTGGAGCCGGCATAACCACCAATCAAATTTATTCCTGCGCCTACCCTGTTCCATGGAGAGTAAAGACTTCAAGCACCTAATTCCTCTACTACTTCTTGTACCGACCATCTGATTTGTCGTCTGGAAGCATTCTGCTCGACCGATATGGGCATTTCTATCTTCGTGCGTTGTCTGAGCCTGCCAGCTCCCTGGAGTCGCCGTGACAAGCGTTCCGATGCTACAATTCTAACTCTCTGTCATGAGTTCCTTTCATCGATTGCATTGTTTTGCCTGGTTGCTCTTCGACGTGCATTATTCTCCTCCTTTTGATCCTGTCATCTCAAATAGGCATCATAACGATGGGAAATAGCCGCCACGTCCTTGGAAACAAGATTCTTCGCTTGGAATCCAAGGAAGGGACTTGCACGGAATAAAAGGATGTCAGTTAATTAAGCCGGACCGATTAAGCCGGCACGGTCGGTTGTAGGGAAGAAGTCTTCCAACACACCTACGAAACAAAGGGACACACGTCTTAACACGCACTCAAAAAGATTTGCCAAGCCGACATGCACAGAGCACATACGAAGGAAGGAAATTGCACGGAACAAAAGGATGTCAGTTAAGTAAACCCGACCGATTAAGCCGGTACAGATGGTGTTTTAGGGAAAAAGTCTTCCACACACCTACAAAACAAAGAGTAACACGTCTTAACACGTACTCAAAAGATTCGCATTCATAGAAATAACGGAAGTGAAAATCACATTCCTCCGAGGTGACAATGTGTAGATCAAAATATCGATCAAAATATTCATCTTCGTACCCTCATTAATCTGTTACATTTAATTTTTGAGAAAAATAATCTGTTACATGTCCATCAACAACCTTTGTAACCCCAATCGTATACACAATGCCCAAGTAAGTAGACAGTACAAATCAGACCTAGTACGGAAATCACCATGAATACAAGAAATCACCTCTGAACACCGAATGACACGGCGATCAGGAGAGACATGTAACAACAAAACAAAACAAACACACATCAAACAGGAATATAATTAAGCTGAGAACGTCGAGCAGAAACTATAACTCCATTATCTGTGATGCGTTTTCTGTGCACCCGCCGACTCCAGGTTCCCGTCTTAATGCACAACCCGACCTGGCCGACTCCATGCGTTCTCTGAGCCAGTAAATGGCACCCGCGGGCACTGAACTCGTCACTCGGGTGCACTTAAGTCACTCAACTCCAGATTCTTGTGAACCCGTCACTGAACTCGACAATCGTGTGCACGCGTGGTCACTCGGCCGTTTGTTGACCGGTTTTTGACCAGAATCTTGCAAATAAAACCGTTCCGATGCTACAGTTCTAGCTCTTTGTCGTGAGTTTCCTTTCATTGATTGCATTGTTTTGCCTGGTTGCTCTTTGACGTGCATTATTCTTTTCCTTTTGATCCTGTCATCTCAAACAGGCATCATAACGATGGGAAATAGCCGCCACGTCTTTGGAAGAACGATTCTTCCCTTGGAATCCTAGGAAGGGACTTGCACGGAAGAAAAGGATGTCAGTTAATTAAACCAGACCGATTAAGCTGGCATAGATGGTTTTAGGGAAAAAGTCTCCCCACACACACGTCTTAACACACACTCAAAAGATTTGCATTCATAGAAATAACGGAAGCGAAAATCACATTCCTCCGAGGTGACAATGCGGGTGGGCAGACGACTCGAGAGTTGGCATTATCTGTGATGCGTTATTTTTGCATCCCACCAACTCCAGCTTCCTGTCTTAATACACAACCTGACCCCGCCGACTCCAGGTTCCCGTCTTAATGCACAACCTGACCCCGCCGACTCTAGGTTCCCGTCTTAATGCACAATCCAACCCCGCTGACTCCAGGTTTCCATCTTAAGGCACAACCTGACCCCGCCGACTCTAGGTTCCATCTTAACGCACCCTCCGATTATGCCAACGATGCGAAGGTTACTTAGCCCTTTCCCGACTTCACATAAAAATGCAAGAAATACATCACGAAACAACCCTCTAAAAAACTCGAACGTTTAACAAACCACCTTCTCCGTCTCACTCCTCGTCGATCCCGCCGACTCCAGGCCGTCGAATCCAGGAAGTCGACAGGAATGACCTTCTCCGTCTCACCGCTCGTCGATCCCGCTGACTCCAGGACGACGAATCCAAAGAGTCGGCAAGATTGACCTTCTCCGTCTCACTACTAGTCTATCCTGCCGACTCCAGGCCGTCGAATCCAGGGAGTCGGCAGGCCTGACCTTATCCATGTCACTGCTCGTCGATCCCGCCGACTCCAATATTTTTAAAACATGAACGTGTTGCCAAAGCTGTGATCTCAGATGGCCTAAAATAAACATACACCGCCGTCACAATTTAACGGAACTATCCATGATGTTGCGTCCGAAATCATCAAGAAACACGACTTAGAAAGTAAACACGCAATGTCACGGACAGGAACTGACAGTAATTTTAAAAAGTTTAGGTACATCACCGGGCCAATAACACACTAACTCTCCGGACCACTTGAAAAAATGTCACGGACCAGTAAGCCAACAAGTGACGAACAAAGATAAACCCAACATACATAAATATAAAAAGCGATGAACAACTAAATAATACAACATATCAGTAAGCCGACAAGCTCAAACGGAGAGCCGGCAGCGCCTACCAACCAGAATAATTCAACACCGAAATGACATGAACCCGAAGCCAAAAAGGAAGCAAAAAGCACCGCATCTGAGATATTCCCGAGTAAGGCAACGACCTGAAAGGAAAAAAGACGAAACAAGTCTCAAAACAATCATGAAATCCACAAAAGAAACCAAACAGCAAGAATATAAAACGAAAATAGCAAGAGGCCGATCTGGCAAAAAAAAAAACGTGTGGCCAGAGAGAACATACAGACATAGAAATACGAACACATGAACCGGACAACCAATGAATAAAACATACTAATAAATAATACAAATCAAGCACACAAACCAGCAAGATAAATAATGAAGGAAAAACAAACAAATTAACACAGCAAGAAAGCAGAAACTACTCTCAACGGAACAGACCTTATCAGGAAAAAACATACCAGTAAGCCGACAAGATCGAACGGGGAGCCGGCAGCACCTACCAACCAGAATAACTCAACAACGAAATGACAGGAACCCGAAGCCAAAAAGGAAGCAAAAAACCACCGCGTCTAAAATATTCCCAGTAAGGCAACGACCTGCAAGGAAAAAAGACAAAAGAAGTCACAAAAGAACCATGAAATCCACAAAAAAATCAAACAACAAGAATATAAAATGCAAATAGCAAGAGACCGACCTGCAAAAAAAACAAAAAGTGTGGAAGAGAGAACATACAGGCATGGAAATACAAAAACGAACCGGACAACCAATGAATAAAACATACCGATGAATGAGCACAGGAACAACACGGTTCATCTATATGTGAAGAACAACTGGGAGCCGGCACATCCTGCATCGCAACCCGTAACACTAAACCGGTGACCTGCGAAAAAAACAGAGCAACAAAGAGGAAAGAGAGTTTAGAAACCAGAAAACAAAGACGAACAAGCCAGATAACCAACAAACATCACAAAAACACGGATCCAACACATGGTGAATAGCATGAAAAAAAACGACCAAAAACTGAGCATAAAACACGGTAAGAAAACCCAACCTGATCTCAACGGGACCAAACGTGACCGGAAGATCCATGGAAACACGGCGGAGCTCAAGAACCGGCTCATCCTGCACTGCAACCCGTAACAGTAAACCGGCGACCTGCATAAGAAACAGAGCAACAAAGAGGAAAGAGATTTTATGAACCCAAACAAAGAAAAACAAACCGGATAAGCAACAAACAGCACAAAAACACGGATCCAACACACGGTGAACAACATGAACAAAAGCCGACCAAAACCTGAGCGTAAAACATGGCAAGAAAACCCAACCTGATCTCAATGGGACCAAACGTGATCCGAAGATCCATGGAAACACGGCGGAGCTCAAGAAAAACACGGCGGAGCAAGAACAACGAGGAAGAAGAAAGAGGGGAAATGAGAGCTGCAGTAAAGATCCGATCCAGAATGCAGCCTATATACCCCGTCCCCATTAGGTCGGTTCCGTCTGAATGAACCAATGACGAGCCGCCAGTGACACGCAAAATCGGGCCCGAATTCGTTCTGACGACCAGCACAGTGCAATGTACCCGCCGACGAATGGAGGGAGGCCACCTCGGACGGAGAAATCGGGCCCGAATTCTCCTTGACATCACGAACAGTGCAACGTACCCGACGACGATGCGAAATACCATACGTGCCCCAACCTACTGTAGAAAATACGCAGCGACGACACACGCAAGGGAACGATGGGCGACGCAACGTCCCGAGCAACCGACATGTGGGCCACATAAAGGATGGGGCCCATCGTCAGCGAGAGAGAGGGGAAAGGAACCACGTACGAAGAAAGCTATCCCAGAGGGTCACGCAATGCTTTCGCTAAAACCTAGCACGGTAAATGAACATAATCGACCAATGGGACGAACGCGCTGCGAATCTGCACCACCCTGGCACGTCCGCCACACCGATTAAACGCGTAGCATGAGGCCGACGGGTGGGCCCTAAGGCTACAACGAGCATCGGGGGAGGTCGTCAGCGAGAGTGGGTGCACGAAGGTTGGTCCGGTTAGCGACTTTGCGAATCCCTGTTCATTCCGACTCCAGGAGCCGGCGGGGATCGGACGGTGCGGAGGCACGGAGCGGGGAGGATCGGACGGCCAGAAAGCCCAAATCACTGAGAGCCTCCAATGGGTCTCACCGTTTATATCTTTAGATTTTCGTCAATAACATTTGCATGATCACAAGAGGGAGTAGAGGGAGGTGAGTCAAGTTTAGAAAATTGAGTTTGTAGTTTCTCATGAGACTTGACAAGAAGGGAGTGAGCACTATCCAAAGCCTTGTGAGCACTGTCAAGTTTCTCGATATCCCCAATAAGTCTAGCATTAGCAACCACAAATTCGGCTTTCTCCTTTTTAATCACTTTATACTTAGCAATGGCATGATCTCTTTCCTTAATGATTTTAGCAATTATTTCATCTTTTTTATCATCAAGGGACTCAAGTTGTTCCTCAAGAGAAGCCCTAAGCTCTTCCTCTCCCTCGAGAGTAGCCTTCAAAGTGGTTAAAGTGACACAATCTTCTCTCTCGATTTGGCCCTTTTCCTCAAGGAGGTTTTGGGCCGCACCAAGTTGGCTCATGAGAGCCTCAACATGCTTCTTGGCTTCACCTTGCAAGTTAGCCACAAAAGAATCGAAGGCAACAATCTCTTGCTTTATTCTAAGACTAGTCATATCATCCATGTCATGTGTAATCTTAGAAATGGAAGATGATACCTCGGTGGCCTTGGCCATGAAGCAATGAGCGTTGTTGGAGGAGACGTTTTCATTGGGGGATTCAAAGAGGGAAGGAGTTGAAGTTGAAGTGATGGCCAATGCGGCCACCTCACTAGTAGTTTCATCTTTCTCCTCGGAATCTCCGGATTCATATTCCTCTTGGGTCACCAACACCATTCTTGTAGGCTTCTTGTTGAATGGCTTCTTCTTGACAAACGGCTTCTTGGCAAACACCTTTGGCTTGGCCTTGGGACAAGTCTTCCACCGTGTTCCTCTTTATTCTCATAAGGACAATCGGCGACAAAGTGGAACTTGTCTTGACAATTGAAGCAAGTCTTTAACTTTGGTCCAAACTCCTTGTTTCCACTAGCATGGAACCTTTGGTCAACTTGAGCCTTTGCCTTGGCCGGGTCTTGCCAAAATACTCTTATCGCAAGGGCCACGTGTTCATTGTAGGCATGTTGAAGGTCATCGGGATGTAGGATGCTCTTGACTTCATCACCCTCAACAACATCTTCTTGCACTACCACCTTGGCCTTCAAAGCAAGAGATGCACCCTTGTGCATCCCAATGGCACGTGCTTTATTATCTTGTGCATTCTTGAAGGCAACCTTGTAGGCTTGCATTTCTTGCATCACTTCATTTGAGGACAATTGATGATAGTTGTATTTTCCTTGTAGAGTCTTCAAGTCAACGGGCTCAAAGGGCATGAGAGCATTCACGTACTTTCTCTTGATCCAAGCATCATCAACATACTTTGCACTGAGGCTATGAAAGGCATTTGCAAGAGCTTTGAGCTTTCGGTACATATCTTCATGATCTTCACCCTCGTACATGAAGAAGCCTTCAACTTCATTGTTCAAGGCATCAAATTTGTTCCTCTTCATGCTCTCATTCCAAACAAATGCCTCGGAGAGACCATCCCAAGCTTCTTTGGCGGTGGTGAAGTACTTGATGTGGGATAAGTCCTTTTCTCCCACGGCAAGGCGGATCATGTTGAGAGCAGTGGCATTTAGTTGACAGTCCACTTTCTCTCTTCTTGTCAAGTTGGTTGGATCCACGGCCTTGTATCCTTCTTCAATGATCCTCCAAAGCTCAATAGAGGCACTGTTTACATGAGATCTCATAGAAGATTGCCAGTTAGTAAACAAAGATGCATTTAGCTTAGGTGGATCTCCTCTTCGGTAAATTGGAGGATGAGGGATTGGTGGGTCGGGAGAGTACGGAAAGGGAACCCCATGGTACCCGGCTTCCCACCATCGTTAGTTGGTTTAATGGGGTTATCAATTTTAGTTGTATCAACCTCCTCACCCTCTTTAATTTCCTTAAGAGGATTCTACGGAGTGGTGGGGGGAGCGGTGCCTTTGGCATCCAAGAGTTGCGCAAGCAACTCACGCAACCCTTGAATTTGGGTTTCCATGGAGCTCTTCATGCTATTGAAGTCCTCCATGGTAACCATAGTTCCGGCGGCGGCCGTCCCCGCAACCACATCTGTAACCTTGGGTGCCATACTCTCTTAGGCGGTAAAGCCCGAACAAAGAGCCGAGGCTCTGATACCAATTGAAAGGATCGGTATGGTCACCTAGAGGGGGGGGGGGGGTGAATAGGTGCTACTAAATTTTTAGTTCTTTTTCAAATTTAGGCTTGACACAATGGTAAATTCTCTAGATATGCAACTAAGGTGAATTTACCTATATGACAAGTTAACACTACACAAGGCACAAGATACAAGTAAAGGCTAAGGTAAGAAGTAACCGAACGGAAAGCACGCGGAGACACGGGTGTATTACCGAGTTCCTCCTTTTTAGGGGAGTACGTCTCGTTGGAGGGGTGTGAGCTTTCAAAGCTCAAACGCCACAAATGGCCTCATCCTATTCTCCGATGAACCTCGTCCAAAGGCTTGATTCACCTTCCACTATCGGAATACTTCAAGGCGGAATCCGGAGCCTTTACAACAATCTCGGGGCACAACCCACAGCTGGATTGCGGGCTCCCAAGTCAACAACCTGTAGCAATCAACAACAAGTGAGTACAACAAGGGGCTCGGTTTTCCCAATGGAAACCTAGCAAATGGTCCCTTAAGTGAATGAGGAGAAATGCAAATCTGCTTGGTGAAGATGTAGATCTTAGCCTTCTCCTTCAATCCTCCAAAGATCAACGAGTTTGGGTGGATGGATTGGGAGATCTAGTGATTCTTGAGCTTACAACAATGGAGGCTTTAATTTTGGGCGAGCTAGTTGTCCCAAGGTAGGTGGAGGGGTATAAATACTCCTCCCCAAAATTCTGCCGTTGGGAGCCTTCATCCGGAGCCAGCGGTAGTACCGCTGTGCCGGGCGGTACTACCGCTGGCGCTCTCTGCAGCGGCGGTCAACGGTCTTCAGGACTCCTCCATTCCGCGTCGCCGGTACTACCGCCGGTAGTACCGTGGCCACTGTCGCACAAGCGAGGCAGACACCACTTTGGGCGGTAGTGCGGGCGGCACTACCGCCGCCTCGGCTCCACATACGCGCGCGACCCGCCCTGGCGGTACTACCGCCGGTAGTACCGTGGCTACTGCTGCACAAGAGGTTCCGAACCACGTTTCAGCGGTAGTGGGCGGCGGTACTGCCGCCACACCTTCCATGCCAGGAGACAGCGGTACTACCGCCCGGAGGGGCGGTACTACCGCTACTGGACAGAAAATGCTCCTTCTTCTCCTTTTCTCCATGCAAACTTAACGGAGATGATTGTAGTACTCTGTTCACACTCAAATAACAAATTAGGAGCACATGTTGTATTGTCAACATCATCAAAACATGATGGAGAGCACATATGCTCTTTCACTCGCATCATAGACAAGAGTTCATCCTGACCCACAATTCGAATGATGAATCATATGATGTCGTCCCTCGCACTATCGCCTCAATACGAGAAACAAAAATCTACTCTCCAAAGGGAAACTCTAAAAACTTTCTTCTACCTTTGCCAAGGCCGGGTAGTTATACGAGACCACCCCTTGGCAGCCCAAGCGATCGATGGAGAACAAGAAACGACATTGACAGTGAGAGCAGCAAAACCCTAGCGAGAGGGATAAAGAGGTGGGCATCGATCGATCGACCGAGCGTTAGGACCTCTTTGTTTGGGCTGGTTGTGCAGTCAAACATGTTATGGGTTTTGAGTTTTACTCTTTGACAAATTTGCTGGTTGTTTGGCTGTAAGCCGAGGACTTGTTTGAAAAACCCTTAGAGTTCTAAGAACGTGTATTTTTTTAATTAATTTATGTGTAAAAAACATATGGATCCCTATATATTACCATGGATTCAGAAAATATACACAGATAATAATTTGGAGTCCCAAATGAAATATGAAAACCCAATGAGGTTATGATAATTCTCAAATAGCCACAATCGACAATGTATGCATTCCAAATAGCCTTCCCCATTGCAAAATAATGACAAGCTATAAAAAAAGTACACTGTTACTTTGAGGGCAATTCATTTGGACATATGTGCTAGTACATTTAACACATGAGCCATTTCTATTAGCACCAAACACGTACATGCACTAATTTTTTTTACACATAGCCGAACTACTGCTAGTCGACAACAGTATGAGCGACGTTACTAGTCGGCGACAACATCACACGCCACCTAGCATGCAACACCAATATTGCAAGCAGTAGAACCCAATAGACGCGGGAGACGAGCTAGCCGATGGTGGGCAGGATGATAACCTCGGTAGAGGGAGAACGACGGTCGACGAAGATTGGTGCAAACGTAGATGAACTTCCAGGCGGCAGTCAAGAGCGGCGACCATCTGTGGCCGCTGGATTGGTTCAGGAGAATGAGAGGAACCCTATCCTCTCCTCTCGTACGGGGTGAGAGACAGAAAAAACTTTGACCATGTAAAAGAGAGAGAAAGTTCCGTAGCAATTTTAATGTAAGTAGTACAAACGAAATGGGCATATAGAGATACAGTTCAGTTTTAAGTGAATATGAAGCCACAAGAAGCACCTCAAGTCATGATTTCTCCACAAAGTGCATCTCTGATGGTGGCTTTGAAAATTCTAGCGCACAATTTTGAGCTCTTTGTTTGGTTTAGTTACTTTTTCATTAGGGGATCCTACATATTTATTTGGAAAGCTAAAAAAAACCAAACAAAAAGGCCTTTTGTCAGTCCCACTGGTTCTCTAAAAACCCAGTACCCGAACAAGGCGTAAATGGGCCGAGACTACAGCGACTGAGCTAATTTTCAGCTGAAGGCAGAGAAGAGGAGCTCCTCGTCCAATTCACCTCCACTTTGTCCCAAATCCTTCCTTCTCTTCGCCTCCTGACGCGAGGCGTCGAAGCTCCGGTCGACGGCGGCGCAGGTGAGATCCTCCCGTCCTCCCTCCTCCTCCCAATCTACGGCGCTGCTCCCGCTCCCCGGCCGCTCTCGTACCAGAGTTTCCCGTTCGCCCCATCCCCATCCCCGTGCCTCCCTCTCCTGGAGCTGCTCGCTGACCGCCCCCGCGTGCTTCGCCGTGTCTTTGCTGTTTCTCATATGCTGCCACGGAAGAATTTATTTTGATACTAAGAAACACATTTGAGCTCGGACGGAGCAACCAAATTTAGTTTTGGGAATAAAGAAAAGGAAGCAGTCTTGTCAGGATTCGTAGCTGTCTTCTACTGTCCCCTTGTTTCCTCCGTCCTAAACCCCGAAGCCGCCTCCATTACTCCTCCCACCGGAGCGCGCTTGCTACCTCGAACCGTCCGGCACAACTCAGGCGTCCCCCATCCCTCTCCTCAGCCGGACCGACGGATCCGGCCGCGGTTCCTTTTCCTTGGGTAAGGAAGCCCTAGCTTTGCTTTGCCTAGCTGGGTTGTTGTTACGTTTCGCTCTGTTCTTTTCTTTCCCGTGAATCAATCTTACACAACCAGATCCAAGATCTTCCGCAGCTGATCCCGCTCCCGGTTGGTCAAGGTGCAGGTGCATCCGCCACGTATTTTGGTGTCTTGTTGCCCTCAAGGCCTGCCTGAACTCATACAGATAGCCGTTTGTTTTCAGAAATCAAAAACAAGAAAAACATTTTATGGTTTTCTCTGCTTCGTCCTTCTGTTTTTGTAGCCTCTAAATCTTCTCACAAGTCTGAACGATAAATGATTGCTTTCCGTTTTGTTTTGCAGTTAAACCATGACTGCACAGACGAAGAAGAGGGGTGCCGCGGAGAATGGAGATGGCGGAATTGGTACGGCCCTTGCTGGCGTCGTCTCAAACAACGAGGATTTGGGCCCCATTGTGCGGCATGCTTTTGAGTCCGGGAAGCCCGAGGCTCTCTTCCACAACCTCAGGGGTATCGCCAAGAGGAAGGAGGTTGAGATCGAGGAGCTCTGTAGGCTTCACTATGAGGAATTCATCCTCGCTGTCGATGAGCTGCGTGGGGTGTTGGTTGATGCTGATGAGCTCAAGGGTGTGCTGTCGGGTGAGAATCTCCGCTTGCAGGAGGTTGCTAGCGCCCTGCTGCTGAAGCTCGATGAGCTTCTCGAGCTTTATGCCGCGAATAGGAATCTTGGGGAAGCGTTGGCAACACTGAAGATCTGCCTGCAGGTCACCAGCCTGTGTCAGGCGTGCAACATGGACATTGCTCAAGGCAAGTTTCACACTGCATTGAAGACTTTGGATCTGATTGAGAAAGACTACCTGCAAAATATTCCTGTGAAGCTTCTTAAAAAGGTTATTGAGAAAAAAATACCGATGATGAAGCTGTACATCGAGAAGAAAGTTTCCGCTGAGTTTAATGAGTGGCTTGTGTACATCAGAAAGCTTGGAATGGTGATTGGACAAGCCTCGATACGCCAAACTACTTTGGATCGTCAGAGAGATGAGGGAATGCGTGCCCAGCAGAGGGAGGCAGAAGAATGTAGCCGTGTTGGGTTTGATGAGCTTGCCTATGCCTTGGATCTAGAGTACATAGATGAGGAATCAACACTAGAGTTTGATCTTACACCAGTATATCGAGCATACAACATTCACATCTGCCTTGGCCTTGGGGAGAAGTTTCGAGAATATTACTCCAGTAACAGGCTCATGCAGCTTAACTTGGACATGCAAATTTCTACAGCACAACCTTTCATTGAGTCCCACCAGCACTTCCTTGCTCCGGTAGCTGGATTTTTTATTGTTGAAGACCGTGTTCTTCGAACTGCAGAGGGACTTCTTTCTGAGAGCCAGGTTGAGACAATGTGGGAAGCATCTGTTTCTAAGGTCACGTCTATTCTAGAAGAACAGTTCACTTGCATGGATGCTGCTAATCACCACCTCCTTATAAAAGATTATGTCTCTCTTCTTGGCGTAACCATGAATAAGTATGGATATCAAGCCACATCTTTGCTTGAAGTTCTTGAAAAAAACAGGGACAGATATCATGAGCTGCTTGTTTCTGATTGCCGGAAGCAGATACAAGGTGTATTTGCTACGGACTCGTATGAAAGAATGGTTATAGCTACGGAAAATGAGTACAACATGAATGTTGCAGCATTACAACTTGAACCCATTCACGCAGTACGAGATTTGCCTTATGTTGCGTCATTTTCCTTTTCAGTTCCCGGTGCTTGCCGTATTGTGCGTTCTTTTATTGAGGATTTGGTAAGCTATTTGTCATATGGTGTAATGATGAACTCCTATGATGTTGTCAAAAGATACCTAGACAAGCTTTTAATTGACGTACTAAATGATGGTCTCCTGAAGTTGATTCATAGTGGTAGTTTGGAGATTGAGCAGCTGGTACAGATCGCAGGAAATATTTCTGTTCTTGAGCAGTCATGTGACACATTCCTCTGGCATGCTGCCCAGCTTTGTTGTCTTCCTAAAAGGCTTCTTGATAAGCCTCATTCTGGTTTGACTGCTAGAGCTGTTCTCAAAGCCTCCCAAAATGCAGCGTTCAATGTGTTACTGACCTCAGCCAATTGCAAGATTGATGAATTTATGTTGCTGTTGACCAGCATCAATTGGACAGCAGAGGAAACTCCAGAACATGCAAATGATTACATGAATGAAGTCCTCATCTACCTTGACATGGTAGTATCGACTGCACAATCAGTTTTGCCAAGGGAGGCCCTCTTCAAGCTTGTTTCTGGTGCACTCAGCCACATCTCAGACTCGATAGTAACAGTTTTTCTTAGTGACAGGGTGAAAAGGTTCAGTGTAAATGCTGTTGCAGGTATTGACATTGACCTGAAATTGTTAGAAGAGTTTGCAGAAGACAGATTCCACAGCACTGGCTTGTCGGATCTTAGAAAGGAAACAAGTTTCAAAGATTGCCTTGTCGAAATTAGGCAGCTGACCAATCTTTTGCTCAGCAACCAACCTGAGAGCTTCATGAATGCTGTAATCAGGGAGAAGAATTATGGGTCCTTGGACAACAAGAAAGTAGCCATCATCTGTGACAAATTCAGGGATGCTCCAGACAGTTTGTTTGGGAGCCTTTCAAGTAGAAACATGGTGCAGAATGCTCGAAAGAAGTCGTTGGATGTCTTAAAGAGAAGGTTGAAAGATTTTAGCTGAGATTAGCTATATTGCATCTAAAATAGGCTAATACGGCTTGAGTCGAACGGTCAGAAGTGTTTGGTAGCTGTTTCCTTCACTTTCATCTTCTGTTTTCTTCTTGTTCTTAGAACCTTCGTTCTGCTCTTGGAAGTGGAGCTAATGTAGTTTTATGACCTCCGATGATGCTAATATCAATTAAGGGGGATAAATATCTATTAAGACCAGAATACATAGCTGCTTGTTCTAAGGTCAACGTGAGTATCATTTCTGACGAAATTTTAATGTGCCCTACGCATCAAGTCTAGAAGGAGCTGTACTCTTGTTTTTGTATGAGGCTGGCCACAATGGGGAGTACCTTCGAATAGTTGATATGGAGGCAGCCTGTTTTGACCTTTTTTTGAAATGTTTCAAAAAATTCGAAAGAAATTAGCTGGATGTAGCCAACTTTACGCACTTTAATAATGAAAATTTTCAATGTCAAATACCCTCTTATTTTAGGCTCAGCAAGAAAGACAAATCCAACAATTTCTGAGTAAAACAAAAGTTGCATTGGTCACGCCCCAGATCTGCATATTGTTATTTTTGCTGAGCCTAGAATACAAGGTATTTGTGGGGACTGTCCGAAATTCCCTTGTGCCTACAACATCAGCGATCCCATGATCAGTGTGTCGCTGAGCACAATCAAACTGGTATCAAAATAACATCCATAAATACCGAATAATTATACTTACTTGATTAAAGTCATAAGCTTCAACAAGTACTTGCAGCGGAATCATCAAAACAACGTGGAGCCCAAGTCACTTGCCATAACCCTACAGACAGCTGACTGGGAAGCGCCCTAATTCGCATTGACGTCCTCGAAGTCTTTCTCTTCGAACTGCTCCTCTTCAAAAATCTGGCTAAGACAACAGCCAGGGACAAAACCAATATGAGTACATTTGATTGTACTCGCAAGCTACCCCCAACTAGATCATGCTTAGTGAGTTTATTTTGTTTGATAAAAGACTTTGTTTTTTGGGAAAATAATTTCTATACCCTTGTTGAAAACATTACGTTTTGGAAAGTAGTTTTTCTCCGGTAGATATAGCATCTCTATATCTTTGTTGGAAACAAAACATTTTGGAAAATAGTTTATCTCTATATCTTTGTTGAAAACAAATATTTTGGAAAATAGTTTTTCCCTATATCCTTGTTGAAAACAAAACATTTTGGAAAATAGTTTTTCTCTATATCCTTGTTGAAAGCAAAACATTTTGGAAAATAGTTTTTCTCAAAAACATCAAAACATAACCTTCCTCAAACCACCGCCTTATCAACCATAGCCCTTCATGGTCGATTTATTTCTCCAGCACCCCATACCGACCCTTTGGTATGGTTGCTCTCAAAACATCTCCATTTTCGTTTAAAAACATTAGAAAAGTTGCACATAGGTCAAAAGTAGGGCCTTCCAACTGTTCATGACCGAGAACTCGGCTATTCGAATAGTTTTACACTCTGCAGAGGTAGCACGCTTTCCCCACATCCATCCGGCAACTCATCGTGTCAGGCACGTCCCGCCATACAAGGTGTATGCGAAGTTGAGTAACCGGCCATAGCCTCTCATTTGCTCATGCTAGTATAGGACCCTGCCCGTATGACACTTTCCATCGACACCCAGTCCGGTTTCCCGTCGAAAACCCTAAGTGTGAGGACTCATAGTTCTGCCCGGTGACCGTATGGTGGCAGTCTTCTATCCTCCTTTTTGTTGCAGGACCCAGGTCAGGGGTAGGTCACCGAACCATCCCCTCATGGAACGGAGTCATCTCCGTTGTTGAGGTATCCCATACTAAAATGAGCAAACTACATGACTACGCCCTTTCCCATATGTGGGTAAATGTGGTCGCACATGGTATGGTTGGTCGACGTAAGTACTTAGGACGCAATGTGCCTTTTTATAAAATCTCCATCCTTCATCACCATCTCCAGTTTTCATATCAAAATACTTTAAACCAAAACTTGGGTAGATCATAATCTCACCCAAAGATTTTCATAGAAGGCTTTTGAGTAAAACCAATATGTCCCCATTTAGAAACTAATGTATACTATTAACACCTCTATATAGGGTGTCTTATATTTTTTTGTAACATATTTTTAGAAATAGGATTTTAGTGGTACACACCACTTAAATCACTTAAGCCTTTTTCATAGGTAAAACATGTAAACTAAAATAGCAGTATATAATGCATGATCGAAGAAGTAGCTTGCCTTGCTCAACAAAGTTCCAGGGGTCTTGCTCTTCTTGTTCAACGTATCCCCCTTTCTAGCCAACTCCGGCAACGTTCTCATCTAAACGTCATAAACAAGCAAAGACACACAATCACTCCACAATTCGAACAAACATCGCAAACATGCAAACTAAAGTGCTATAGATAGCTACTGTCCTATAGAAGACAAGGCAATTGGATTTGGCTTAATTTGAGTTACCATTAATTACATTACATATATTTTAATAGTCCAGAAGCTAGTTACACACGAATTAATCCACAGTTCAATCTCTGATGCTCCCAAAATTATGCCCTTTTAGGGTTAACTAGCTCTAGTTAATTCTGACCTAACAAAGTTGGTTTCAAGTCAATTGGATGAATAATTAATTAACTAAAATTGTTTTAGTACAGATATTAGCTACTCAAGTTTTAGTTACTGATTAAATTTGGTTGCTCACAAAAATAGGTCCTTTTAGGGGTATCTAGTACTGACTAATTCTGATCTAACAAAATTGATTTCATGTCATTTGGACTAATTATTATTTAGCTAAAATTAATATAGTGCAGAGAGGTTAACAACTTTAATTTAATGCCTAACCATATTATGAGGCTCCAATAATTCTACAAAAATTAGGGGAGCTAGGTTTACTTAATACAAAGCTAAAAAAATTGGAATCATGTCATTTGGATTATCAGAGCATCACAAACAAACAAATTTGTGTTTTAAACCTTCTGTGGCAAATTAAATACTATTCATTTGTTATTAATCCAAACAGGGTGAGGCCAGTGGGGTTGGACAGAGAATTTCATAAGCTATCCACGGAATTTGGATTCAATTTATTTGGTCTTATATTTCTCGAGATATTGAATTTCAAACACAGCATCAGAAAAGGATTTAATTTTTTTTCAAATTTTAATCATTTAATTCTCCCGCGCGGAGAAATGGTTAAAATGCTGACGGGTGGGGTCAACCCGTCAGCGAGTCACTTAAACCGCGAAGCGGTACGGCGCCGTTGGATCTCGATCCAACGGTCGAGATAGGGCGCACCGGCGGCGACCATATGTGGGCGGCGCCGCTGTGGCAAGAGACGACGGAGGCGGCCGGAGTGGCTCACCTAGGGTTCCTGGAGGTGGCGTAGACAGTGGCGGACGTGCGGGGGCCGAAGGGAGCGAGTGGGTGGAGTGGTTCTTGTCGAGGGCGTCCCGTGCGTCGGTGGCGAGCCCCGCGGCTTCCTCGGACTCCGGTCGTCGACGGCGAGGTCCTGGCGTCGCTCCTGTGTATGAGAGAGACGGACGGGTGAGTGCGGTGGTGCTAGGGCATCACGACAGAGGGGTAGGGAGAGAAAAGAGAGAGTGGGGAGAGCAACACGGCTGCAAAGCCGTCGTCTTCAACCTCGGCACGGCCGATCTTGGGAGGCTCGACAGCACGACCGCGGGTAGCAGAAGCAAGGGCGGCAGCGGCTCCGCCCTCCTGGCGGTGCACAGGTGAGTGTGGAGTGAGGGTAAAGGGGCAGTAGCGAGGTGTGGCGCGATTAAGGGGCTCGGGCGGCTTTTATAGGCCGAGGACGGTCCATGGTGGTCGAGGGTGCACGGAGGCAAGAGAGAGGGAAGCGGCTCGCCATTGGCTGCCCTGGCGGTGCCGCAACGTCGTCGGGTGCTCCGTTAGGGTTTAGAAGGAGAGAGGAGTCACGGAGGGGGGCGGGTGCTAGCTCGGGACGGACGGCGTCCATGGCGCACGCAAGGTGTTCGTCACCTTGCTGACGTCCGTGTGGGGCACGAGGAATGACGAGGGCATGTCTGCGGGGTCCGGGTGAGCGAGGCGAGTGGCTGGACGGCGCGGCTCCGGCAGAGGTGCTGAGGTGGCTGGGCCGGCGTCAGCGTCGATGTGCTCGGTCGGCATGGATTGGGCGAGGGGGATTTGCTGCAGGGGGCGTATCCGCGCACGCTTGTCGTTGTCCAACGGGTGAGGGAGACCAGCAGAGGGTCGGCGCGGTGCTGGCCAGTGCCTGTGCGAGCTTTTCCTCTCCTTTGTAGGTTGAGGTGACGGGAGAGGGGAGAGAGAGGTGCAGCCAGCAGCTAGCTGCCAAATTGGCGCGGCCACTCGAGTGCTGCGTGGTCTGGGGTGAGAGAGAGAGTGAGAGGGGTGAGGTTTGAGTGAAAATTTGATCGAATTCGACCGGATTGTGATTGAATTTAAACTAGTGTGCATGCTATCCACCAGGTGTTCGACAGAATGTCTGAACCAGTTTTAAATTTGAATTTTGATGATTTTTTTCACAGATGGTTTTAGAAGTATGAAAGAAGATTTGTGTAATTTCCCTGTATTTTTGGTGTGAATAAAAATAGGGTTTTGTAAATATTCTTGGAGTTTAAAGAAAGAAAATAGGATTTCATAAATTAAATTAATTTAATTTGAAACATTATATTTTTGGAGAAGGGAGTGATATGAGAATGAAATAATTATTATTTCATCTCTTTCATTGGATTTTCATAAAGAAAATATTTGTTTTACTAGGATAGAGAAATAGGTAGAGGGAATAATTTAATAAGATCATTACTTTAACTTATGATCTTAATTCAAGTTGTTGAATAATTTTTAGGAGTTTGTTTTCATTTGAGTCACAATCCAAATTGTTGTCAAGTGTGTTTTCAATTTAATTATCAAGCACAATTGTGTTAACTATTCACACAAGCAACCAATCTAACAGGATAAAACAATCAACACAAACATAAGTCAAACAAGCAAACAATATAAATTATCAACCAAACTTCAAATACTCAGATGGGTGGTGGGATGGTGATCAAGTATCATCATGACAAGAATAATGTTGAGACAAGCTTAACTCAATAATTTGATATTTTTCAAAAGGGTTGGTAAAATATATGGGTAGTATATTTCCCACTTTTATTGTTTCCAAAAAGAGTGAAAATAGGAGTTTATAAAATAGGAGTTGCAAAATGCCAAGGTTGAAGAATAGGTAGGAGATAGCATATAGATCTCCACAGTTTTGGAAACACATAATTTTGGAAATACTTTTATTTTCTCAAATAATGGTTATTTTGGTTGTTGCTAAACCAAGGTATTATTGAAATGGAATTTGGCCAAAATGAGAGTGCAAAAGATATATGGAATATTTTCTCGTCATGACATGATCACCAAGATTAAATATATTTTTATTTAGGTTGGGTTCTTAGGTTAATATTTGTGGGTCAAACAACTTAAACAACAAGTCACACAAGGTCAAACAGAGCAATGGGATGGAAACCACAACCATTAGCGAAGCATTTCAAAAAGTATTTGTTGTTTCTGAATTTTGGGTCTTGTAAAACTAGGTTCTTCTTAGTTCCAAAATTTGGGGTGTTACAGTATTTTGCATAAAAAATTTACACACTTGTACTGCATAGTATTGACTACATCATGATATTTTTAAAGATTTTTTGTAGCTTCAGAATTGAAATTTTCAAATGCAATAAAAAAGGGGCTACCTGGAGCCCAGGAGCCAAATCACCGTACTCGGAGTACCTTGGACTATTAGCATGTATCTATGTTATTACCTCTACAGTGTGGAGTAACTTATATGTGGTGTCATCATTTATTAGCTTGTACACTCATTTTGTCTCCAAGTATGTGATGTTATGTTAACTAGCTATGTTAGCACAAAAATATCTCTCCTCATTAACAACGGGCACATAAGCAAATTTGTTTTTGGGGTGTGTGATGTTACTAGCTAGCTAAGTTACTCCCATTGTGGCTAGGCTGATGTTAATATGACAGTGTCAGGCAGCATCTCGTGCTGCTGTCGGCGTGGAGGTGAGTGGATCGAGGGAATGAGAGAAAAATAAGGACAGCGGCGAGTGGGTTTTGCCCGTGGCTATCGGCCGGTGACCCCGGCAAATCCCATGGTTAGATCACCTAGGGTTTCGTGAGAGGGGGAGAGAGTTGGTAGAGCTGGTAGATTCGTCGGCTGGCAAGCAAGGAGTTTATCTAGGTTCAGGTCCCCAGAGGGTAATACCCTACTTCCTGCTTGTCTAGTATTGATCTCGAGGTGTGTACAAGTTACAATGGCGATCCCAGCAAGAGATGCGATCTCGCTAGGGTTTGGTGTATGGATGAAAGCGTACCCTAGATCGGCGGCCCTCCCAGCCTTTATATATAGTAGGCTGGATCTCAGGGATTCGCTACCGATTAGATTTACACGTAAGGAAAGTGCAAACCGCCTTAGACTAATCTTGAATTGGTGTGTACACCTTGCGATTGGGCTTCCTTGCTGGGCCCACATCATGGGCTTCTGTTGGGCCACCCTGTAGGCCTTAGTCTCGCCGCGCACTAGGTACGCATAAGGTGGCGCACCCGGATGGTATATCCACGTCAGTAGCCCCTGAGTGCCTGGTCGACTCGAAGAGTCGGGCAGGGACTCATAATCAGACGGATCTCTTGACGCATGATATGCTTTGCTTTATTTACGATAGTTGTACACCAGTCTGGGGATGGTGGCATAGTAGGCCTGGTACGCTTGACGGATCGGGACCAGTTAAATGCACTCGGGCAAAAAATTTACTAGCCTACTTATAGCTCGAGTCCCCGGACTCGAACCCGAATAAAGCTGGGGAAGCTCGACTCAAGCCGCAGAGGTCTTACAGAGTGGAACTCCAGCATCAGAAAGGGTACCCAACGCCTCGGTCGGGATTTTTCTTCATGCCTGTTGGCACAGATATTTACAGGGTAACCACATCAGTGCGGGTCCTGGCCGGCTCAACATGGTCGGCGGGTCTAATCTTTACACACTAGGTGCAGCATCCGAGGTTTATTTGCAGCTGTTGCACTCGGGGAGTCTAGAGGTAGTCGGAGGATTACTCGACTAGAGCTCGATTGCTTGTTTTGTGAGATGATAGCCTTCGACCTTGTTTATCGGGTGCGCGACAGCGCTCCCGATGGGAGTAGCCCCCGAGATTATCCTTAATTGCTTGTAATTGAGGATAATCTCAATCTTTATGACGTTGCAGCAGTCGACAGAAAAAAATTATGCTCCCAATGGGAGTGAATGGAGAAACTTGGGGGACCGGATAGAAAACGGGGTTTTGTCAGCCCGTTGGCCTATTTTTGAATGCTTGACGGAGGTGTGAAGGACTCGAAAATTTTGAGGGACCATGGAAAGGACCCGATAGCATGTTGGCACATGTTATCTTGTTTTTGGGAGTCGACATGAGCCGGACTCGAATATGCCTTTAGCGTGCGTTTGGTTCATGGATTAAAGTGTATGGGCTTGGATGGTCCTCCTTTTTTACGTGTTTGGTTCTAAACTCAGGTGAATGGTTCGGCTCACATGTCCTCCTAGATGCTGTATAAAACGGTTTCTCCGCTTTGGCCGGACCGTCTGGTCCTTGTTTCCTTTCCTATCTAATCTTCTCGCTGATGACGCCAAACCTGACGACGCACTGGACCTTTGCGCGCAGCGCCGTCGTGTTCCTCGACGGCGTACTGGTCGTGTTCCTCCGCAAGCTCGCCATCTTCCTCAGGCCAGCGGCTTCGTCGTGTTCCTCGCCGGCAGGAGAACGGTCGGCCACCGCAGCCACTGAGATGCCTCGATCTTCCCGGCGGTGGCCAGTCTGTCACCGTCCCATCCCCGCGCAGCCGGCCCATCGCCCCACTCCAGCCTCGCGTGGGCGGCTCGAATCTTGCCTCGCCCGGCGCTAGCGTCGCCGACCCCCCGCCGCCTCCCATCCGGCCGACGTCCTGGACTTCTTGCTGCTTTCTTCCCTGTCGCCGGTCTGTTCTAGTCGTGCGCTCCCCATATTGCCTCATTTTCTCTTAAGCTAATTGCAGTTAAAAGCCTGTTAACCCATTGGTTTTAAGCACTGTAAACTAAAGGGAAACCATCCATCCTCAAAACCAAACAAAACACCAAACATGAATGGCGGACCAACCCATTCTCAAAATTCTGGTCCATCCAGCCCATCTCTATTGATGCTTTCAACCAAACACATGCTTAGTCTGGAGAATGACGTCATGCATGACACTTCTTGCATGTTCGCCGCAGTCGATGGGACGTGACCTGTGGTCATGGTGTCAGTGTTGACCAGGCGGAGCGTCGTTTCAGCTTGACTTAACCACATGGCGCGAAAATTTCAGGGCGTGATGATGGCCTCCTCCTTTCCCATGCGTAGTGGGCGGGGTGGCCTGCGACGGTTACTCTCCGAGAGCGCCACGTGTAGGGCTGGATGCACGCCGTGGCACACGATGCCGGAGCGACGGTTGCGATGGGCCACGGTCGCCACATAAATATGGCAAACACGACGATGAGAGGGGTAATTCCCCATTCTCACCGCCTGCCCCTCCTCTTGTTCCTTGCGCTCTCGCCATTGCCATTGTCCCAAGTTCCAATCTTACGCTCTTTGCCCTCTTGTTGCCATGAAGAAAGCGTCCGGAAGGAAGGGGAAAACCGTGGTGAGCTCTGCCGCCGTCGGTACCACAACCTCGTACGCCCTGAAGAAAGTCCCCGACGATTGGATGAGATCGTCCGTGCAGGAGCGCCATCTGGATGCGCTTAGGCGCGATGGGGCTGCTGCCGCCGCTGGAGAAGATGCAAACTCGCGCGCCAGGATAAGAGGTAATCCCTCGACCCAAAAAAGGTGAGCGTGTTTGTTTCTTGGACTTCGTGAACAGGGGTTTCACATTCCCTTTGCACGAGTTTGTTCGTGGATTGATGTGTTTCTACGGGGTACAACTGCATGATTTTACCCCCAACTCGATCCCGCAAATTACTTGCTTCTTCATCCTTTGTGAATGCTTCCTCGGTGTTCACCCGCACTGGGGCCTATGGAAGAGAATCTTCAACGTGAAGAGGAACGCCAGGGCCAGCGGAGTCTACCCCGTTGGAGGCTTCGGTATCCAGTGTCACGGAGACATCGACTACTTCAACTTGAAGCAGGTCGAGTCCACGCAAGGGTGGAGGAAGAAGTGGTTCTATGTGTCCCACACTCCTTTCCCCGGGCAGAAGTACGAGGTACCAGAATTTCAAGCTGGCATCCTTGTTGAGAAGAAGAGGTCGTGGAAGCATTAGCTTTCTGCCAAAGAATCTGCTGAGGCGGAGCCTCCAATGACGCGAGTTGCCGAGCTCCTGAAGACTGCTGGCCATGAGGTAATTGGTATCCGCCTTGTTGCCACTTTTGTTAGAAGGCGTGTCCACCCGCTGCAAGTTAGGGTCCATGGGCTTTGGGCGTATCAGGGTGATGCGGACCCGACTCGCCCATCAAGCGAGGAGTTGTCCAGGACGGAAGTGGAGACCCGTGTGCGGTCCTTGACTGTGCTTAAGGTTGGGGATCCATTTGAGTTCGACCCCCTAGTTGCTCCTTTTAGCAGCAACCACATCGTCCCCGAGGTTTGCTTGTAACCTTCTTGTTTACTTGTATTGGGCCTTGCTTTTCTTCTTCCTTGTAGACTAATTGTAACTTTGGTATCGTAGGGGCATAACTTTCTTGAGTGTTTGCCACCACTTCCGGAGGCGGAAGGAATGGCTGAAGCACCATACCTGCGCGCGGACTGCGATGGGGATGATACCTCCGTCGCCTCTGCGAGCTCGCCTGATGATGAAGATGCGGAGGAGGCAGAGGGAACTACTGAGGAACTGCCTTGACGAGGGAGCTGGGTCGGAGAAGCCGGAAGCGGTGGAGCCGTCGAAGGATGTCAAGGATTCGGGTTCATCGTCGCTGACTGCGGCTGCTCCGATCGAGACCATTCCGTTGCGTAGTCTGCCACCGCTCCCATTGTCCAAGAAACCTCGTGTTGGCAGCGATGGCTGAGATCCAGACGACCTTGCCAAAGTTATTGGCCTGTAAGTTGACTTGTACTTTATTATGCCAATTGCTTGCTTTTGCTCCGGGTCTGAATTGTGACTGTGTGACTTAGGGACTCCTCTGATGATGAGGAGATGCCTCCCCAGCTGCTGCGAAGGAGATGAAAGAGAGTGCGCCCACCGGCGCCATTCGTAGGGAGTCGACACCTCCTTCTGAAACCTCGGCGGGGGCCGCTAGGGTGCCCCCATCGAGTCCTCCATCAGTGGCTGCCAAAGGGGACGCTCTAGTGACCATTGTTGATGGATCTATCTCCTTCCTCGCCAGAGCATGTAAGTTGCTTATATTGTTCCTTTTTATCGGGTGCGCGACACCGCTCCTGATGGGAGTAGCCCCCGAGGCTATGTGCAACTATGTGTAGTTGTGCATAGGCTCAAATGCCACATTGTTCTAATCTATTGCTTGGTGCTGCATCCATTCATGTGTGACATGATCGATGCTGGCCGGCGCTACGTCCATATGGAGACGGAAGGTGCCAGCCTTCGTCAACAGCTGTGCGACATAAGGGGTATGTCTTCCTTATTGAAGAAATTAATTTGCTTTGCTTATGCCGATACTCCTTGTATGTTGTAGGCACCCTTGCCAATGTCGAGCTTGAGAGAGACGACATCGGTCGAAAAGCCATCGCTCTCGAGAAGCAGCTTGAGGCGGCCAAGAAGGATGCTTTTGCTAAGGTCGACGCGGCAAACAAGGCCGTAAAGGAGGTGGCAGAGAAGCACGAGGCAGAAGTGTGATATGTCTTAAACGTATCTATAATTTTTGATGTTCCATGTTGATATTATGCCAATTGTTACATGTTTTACATACACTTCATATAATTTTTATACATTTTCTGGGACAAACCTATTAACAAAATGCCACAGTGCCAGTTCCTGTTTTCTGCTGTTTTTGTATTTCAGAAAAGCTGTTCTGGAAATATTCTCGGAGTTGGACGAAAAGTCATATGAAGGTCCTATTTCACCGACACGTACACAGAGTCCAGAGGAGAGACGGAGGAGCGCCACGAGGCCGCCACACGCACCCTGGGCGCGGCCCCACCTTCTGCCGCGCCCTAGGGTTGTGTGGGCCCCTCGGGGCCCCCCAGCCGCCGCCGTTTCGCCTACTTATTCCCCCCGACGCGAAAACCCTAAACACCCAAGCCATTATCCACGCAAAGTTCCAGAGGCGCCGCCGTCGTCAACCCTAGTTCGGGAGGGTCCAGAACCTCTTCTCGGCACCCTGCCGGAGAGGGGAATCATCACCGGAGGGCTCTACATCACCATGCGTGCCTCCGGAGTGATGCGTGAGTAGTTCATCCTTGGACTACGGGTCCATAGCAGTAGCTAGATGGTTGTCTCTCCACTTTGTGCTATCATGTTTAGATCTTGTGAGCTGCCTAACATGATCAAGATCATCTTATTGTAATGCTACATGTTGTGTTTGCTGTGATCCGATGAATATTGAATACTATGATCAAGTTGATTATCAATCTATCTTTATATGTTATTTATGATCTTGCATGCTTTCCGTTACTAGTAGATGCTTTGGCCAAGTAGATGCTTGTAACTCCAAGAGTTAGTATTTATGCTAGATAGTGGGTTCATGCCTCCAGTAATCTGGGCGAGTGACAACAACGTCTAAGATTGTGGATGTGCTGTTAACACTAGGGATAACACAACAATGCTATGTCTACGGTAATATGTACTTGTTTACATTACACACTTTACTTAATGCAATTATCTGTTGCTTGCAACTTAATACCAACGGGGAACACGGATGTCAACCTGAAGGTGGATTATTAGTCATAGATGCAGTTGGATAACGGTCTATGTATCTTGTCGTAATGCCCAAATGAATATCATAGTAGTCATCTTGTCATATATATGCATTGTCATGCGCTCAATATTTGTCAATTGCCCAGCTGTAATTTGTTTACCCAACATATTATTTATCTTTATGGAGAGACACCACTAGTGAACTGTGGACCCCGGTCCATTCCTTTACACTGATAAAACTGCCAACTGCAATCATTGTTCTCTTTTACTTTCTGCAATTAAACACTATTTTCCACACCATACGTTTAACCCATTGTTATCAGGAAGCCGGGGAGATTGACAACCTTCCTGTTTCGTTGGGACAAAATAGTTTGATTGTGCTGTGTGCAGGTTCCATGTCAACAGTCAGAATCCCCTTCAACACCATATTTTCTGGTGCCGTTGACAACCTTCTGAAGTGCTTCTGCTCCTACTGGTTCGATAACCTTGGTTACATACTGAGGGAAACTTGCTGCTGCACTGCTTCATACCTTCTTCTTGGGGTCTCCCAACGAACGTGTGTTTCACGTCATCAAGCATATATTCTGGCGCCGTTGCCGGGGAGTAAGAAGACTTCTGCAAGGGGAGTCTCACGCTTCCAATCTCTTTACTTTGTTTTTGTCTTGCTTAGTTTATTTTTATTTTATCTTGTTTGCTTTTAAATATCAAAAATACAAAAAAAATTAAATTACTGCATCAAGTTTATTTCGGTTTGTCTAGTTTTGTTTCTTGTTTTAGTTATTATGTCTAGTTCTTTACTTGCTATCAATTGTTACTTTTCTTGGAACTAGCCCTATGGCTGAAAACAACATGAGGGAGTTTTATGAAATTTATCTTGAGTTGGGACATGAAGTATTTGAAGACAAAATTAAAAAACCTATGGAGCTTTATTTGCATGATAGTAGCAATATTATTACTATGAACTCTTTGAACACCATTATTGCTAATGCCATGGAAACTTCTAAGCTTGGGGAAGCTGGTTTTGATAAAAATGATATTTTTAGTCCCCCGAGCTTGGAGGAGGAAATTTGCTTTGATGATACTTTGCCTCCACTTTGTGATGATTATATTGATGGATGTGCTAGTTTTACTCACACTATTACTAATGAAATGAATTATGCTTGTGTGGAGAGTAATGATATTTTTATGCATGTGGATCATGATAAGAATTCGTTATGTGACTATATTGTTAATTCTATTCATGATGCTACTGAAAATTATTTTGAGAGAGGAAAATATGGTTATAGAAATCTTCATGTTATTAAATTTCCTCTCTTTATGATGAAAGTTTTGAGCTTTATCTTATGTTGCTTTTATATGATGTTTTCTTTAAGACCTAATGGTCAGTATGAGAGAGGGAGACGCAGTTTCATATATCCCAATAATATTAAGTCTCCTCACTTTATGTTGAAAGTTTTGAAGTTGCACTTGATTTGCCTTCCTATGCTAGTCACTTTGTGTTTCATTGACTTGTTTTCTTATAAGGCACCTATGCATAGGAAGAGTCTTAGATTTAAACATGTTTTATATATGCTTCCTGATGCTCTCTTTTATGTTTCAACTCTTATCCTTATGTGAGCATCATTAAAATCTTCTAGCATAGCTAAAAGGCGTTAAAGAAAAGCGCTTATGGGCGGCAACCCATTATTTTATTTCTGCAATTTTTCTTTATTTGAGTCAAGTTCTTGTTTACTTCTATAGGAATTCCTTTGTATCTTTACTTTATCGCATTGTTGTGCCAAGAGTAGTCTCTAATGATAAGATGATGCTAGATTTTGATTACTGCGCAGGAACAGATTTCTCCTGGTCACCGTATTAATTCTTTAAAAATATCAGAATGTGAATTAAATCTGAACATTTTTGTGCGTAATCCTGATATATGTATGCATCTTTCGTTCGTTCAAGGTTTTTCGATCTGAGCAACGTAAGTGCCTCGAAAAAATTCGTCTTTGCGGACTGTTCTGTTTTAGACAGATTATGTCTTTTATTTTGCATTCTCTCTTTTACTAGTGTTGGGTGGAATTCTTTTTTGGGTGGAAGAGCTTCACATAACAACAGTGGCAGTAGCTAATGTTTAAAGTAACGGTCATATTCCGTCTTTACAGAACATGTGAGTTTTTTGATTGTGTACTAATCCTCTAATGTGATCAAGAAGAGTGAAGAGCTTAAGCTTGGGGATGCTCCCATGGATCACCCCCAGCATATTTCAAGAAGACTCAAGCGTCTAAGCTTGGGGATGCCCAAGGCATCCCCTTCTTCATCGTCAAAATTATCAGGTCATCTCTAGTGAAACTATATTTTAATTCTTTCACATCATATGTGTTGTTCTTGGAGCGTCTGTGTGCTTTTATTTTCAGTATGTTATTTTTATTTTGTGATCAACTTGATTGGATCCTAGCATTATTGATTGGGAGTGAGACACGCTCCGCTTTTTCATTTGAATACTCCTATTCTTCACTTATACTTGTTGACTATTCTTGTCTAGCGATGTTCAGCTTTTAGCTCTTGTTTTCATGTATCTCTTGTCAGAGCTACTAGTTCTTTTAAAGAAAGTACTCTCTTGCTTCACTTATACTTGTTTGGAGAGTTATTGAAATAAGTTGATTGGTGTTTGGTTGGAACAGAAAATGTTGCATGTGGTAAATGGCATAATGGAAAAGACTTACATACTCTTGTAGATCACAACTCGAATAATTTGATACTTGTCAATTGTTTTGAGTTAACAAGTAGGTCATGTTTAAACTGTTGCATCATGTAAGTTTAAACCCATTAGTGGAGAAATACCGTAAAGCTTGTGAAATGTGGTTTGCATGGGTGGTAATTCTAAGGTCTAGATATTTTCTAGTAAAAGGTTTTGGTTAACAAGGAAGACGGTGTGAAGTCTTATAATATTTGCAATATGTTGGTCGTATAAAACTTGGTGTACCGGTTGATATTCTTGTTTGCTTAAATAACCTTGCTAGCCTAAACTCTGTACTGAGAGGGAATGCTTCTCGTGCATCCAAATCCTTGAGCCAAAATCCATGCCATTTGTGTCCACCATAACTAACTATATGTGGTATTTCCTTGCCACTCCAAGTAAATTTTTCATGTGCTACCTTTAAACTATTCAAAACTTTTATTACTCCTTTTTATGTCAATGTTTACCAAGCTCATGAGGACGGGGTGGATGTCTTTATGTCACCTGTCAAGCAGACTTTACCACCGGACTAGCGGCATATACATCCGCTTATCCATTAATTTTGCAAAAAGAGCTGGCAACGGGGTGCCCAGTCCCAATTAATTACAACTTTAACCGCTTAATTCTCTACACATTTTTGCCCTGATTCACCAGTCAAGCAATGACAACCAGTGAAATATCTGCATGTGTAAACAAAAGAGAAAGAGGGATGATCTGCCTTGCTGGTAGAAATAACGTCCTTCATGGGAGAGCCGCTCTTAAAAGTCTGGTTGGCAGGGGTCATATTGTACTTTCCATTTTCTGATTCGTTGACAATTAACATACACCCCTCAAAACTTATATTTTTACTCTCTATATGATTTCAAAATTTTAAAAAGCTCTAGCACATGATTTAATCCCTGCTTCCCTCTGCGAAAGGCCTTTCTTTTACTTTTATGTTGAGTCAGTTTTCCTACTTCTATCTTCCACAAGCAAACATTAGTGTCAACTTTGGTACAACAATTGTTATATGCTAGATATTGTACTTATTATATTGCTTTTTGTTGACAATATCCATGAGATAAATATGTTGAAAGTTGAAGCAAATGCTGAAGCTTAAATCTTCCTTTGTGTTGGTTAAATACCTTTTACTAGAATCTATTGCTTTATGAGTTAACTCTTATGTAAACGTGTGGATACAATGTCTCCAAAGTACTATTCATGAAAAGTTTAGCTTGTATGATTCAGTTGTTTATTCATTATCTATTTGGTAGCAAAATATAGACCATTGACTTGGATCACTTCATTCATTTACATGTGCTTTACAATACTATATGATCAAGATTATGATGGTAGCATGTCACTTCAAAAATTATTTTGTTTTATCGTTTACCTACTCGAGGACGATCAGGAACTAAGCTTGGGATGCTTGATACGTCTTAAACGTATCTATAATTTTTGATGTTCCATGTTGATATTATGCCAATTGTTACATGTTTTACATACACTTCATATCATTTTTACACATTTTCTGGGACTAACCTATTAACAAGATGCCACAGTGCCAGTTCCTGTTTTCTGCTGTTTTTGTATTTCAGAAAAGCTGTTCTAGAAATATTCTCGGAATTGGACGAAAAGTCATCTGAAGGTCCTATTTCACCGACACGTACACGGAGTCCAGAGAAGAGACGGAGGAGCGCCACGAGGCCTGTGGGGACCCCGAACTAGCTGTCCGAAATACCCGATTATGCTTAACACAACGATCCCGTGATCAGTCTGTCGTTGCACATAATCCGAATTGGATACCAAAGTTTACATCCATTACAGTACCGAATAGAAAGTCTTACATAAATGGTCATTTAGACCAAGTTCTTACATAGGTGCCTTCAAGGGCCAAACCAAAATATCAGCGGAAGCTACGGCGTAGTAGACATCGTATCCTAACGACGACAACCCGACAGGCAGCTGACTTGTGGAGATCCTTAGTTGGCGTAGAAGTCGCCATACTCCTGCTCGGCGTAGTGTTCCTCCTCGTAGTCTGGCTAGGACAATAGCCAGGGACGAAACCAGTATGAGTACATTTGAATGTACTCGCAAACTACCCCAACATGAGTATGCACCAGTTTTATTTTAGTTGACAACTTTTACTTATCTAAAACATCTCTATATCTTTATTGAAAAAGGTAAGAAGAGTTTTATAGCTATCTTTGAAGAAGTCACCATTTTCATCTGTTTCTCCAAAACTTCTCCTTTTCCCGACCATAGCCCGTCATGGTCCACTTTCATCCAACCACCTCATACCGATCCATTGGTATAGGTGTAGGAAACATTCTCCACTCCATTTTTCTTTTTAAAACTCAAAGTTCTTTTAAAAACTTGCACAAGGTCTTAGGACAGTCTCCCAATTGTCCATATCCGAGGACTCGGCTATTCGAATAGTTTTTAACACTCTGCAGAGGTAGCACGCTTTTAACCCACATCCATCCGGCAACTCATCGTGTCTGCCACGTCTCGCCATACCAGGTGTATGCGAAGTAAGCCGCCAGCCATAGCCTCCTATTTGCTCATGCTAGTATAGGATCCTTCCCATATGACACTTTCCATCGACACCCAGTCCAGTTTCCCGTCAGAAACCCTAAGTGTGAGGACTCATAGTTTTGTCTGGCGGTTTATGGTGGAACCTTCTATCCTCCCCACCATCTTGTGTGAGGACCCGGATCAGGGGGTAGGTCCTCGGACCATCCCCTCATGCATAACGGAGTCATCTCCGTCGATGAGGTATCTCATACTAATAAGAGCAAACTACATGACTACGCCTTTTCCCATATGTGGTAAATGTGGTCGCACAGGGTAGGATTGGTCGTCATAGTACTAGGACACTGTGCATTTTTCATAAACATTACCACTTGTCCACTTCTCCATTCCAACACCGACATCTCGGCATTTCATAAACTCACAAGAAATTTCAAAGGAGTTTTGAATAAACAACATTGTTTCCCATCCTAAAGTTTTATATAAACTACTACATAGGGTGGCAAAATAATATCCATATATTTTGAAATGGGTTTTATAAATCTTGCTTTGAGAGTAAGACATGTTATGAAAATAGATGCATATGTTTGTAGTGCAAGCTCAGAGAATAGCTTGCCTTGCTTGGCAAAGTGATCTTGCTCTTGTTCTTCAATTTCAGCAAACTCTCCTTCCTCGATATATCCGACAACGTTCTCGTCTAATTAAATAACAAACAATGCAAACAATCACTAAGCTATACAAGCAATCATCTCAACACAACAACCATGAACATCATACATAGCTACTGCACACATCAAACCATACAATTTGGTTTCAAAATATTTGAATTAAACATTATTTGTTTATGTCCAAATTATGGCAGAACCTTGTTAAACATGTTTAATTCCACAACTTGAGTTCTGTTGGTCACAAAAATACAAACTAAAATTCTATAGAAAGCTACTGATGTGTAGAAGACAACCCAATTGGATTTGGATCAATTGGAGTTACCAAACTCCCTACACATTGGTTTGAATCCAGTAGCTTAATAATCAAGTTTTGGCAACCAACTATGTTCTGTTGTTCCAAAAATTAAATCCTTTTAGCTTAATAATCAACTCATTTGGGTCTACCATTAAACATATTTGTTTGTTTTAGTCCAGAAGGGTTTATCTTAAAGTCAACAATTTATATTGCTTAATTAATTCTACCAAAATTAGGGGAGCTAATACAAGGCAGTACTAAGCTAGCAAAATTGGTTTGGAATTAATTGGACTAACAGAGTATCAAAAACAAACAAGTTTTTGAGGAGTGGCTCTGCCCTCCTGGCGGTGCACTGAGGAGTGGAGAGAGTGAGAGAGGTCGGGGTGGAGTGAAGGGAGTGCACGGTGCGGGTGGGGTATTTATCGGCCGAGGTCGGTCCATGGTGGGTCGGGTGCAGGAGAGCTCCAGAGGGGCGGAGAGGCCGGCGCGCGGTGTCTGGGGGGTCCGGGATGGAGCTAGGGTTCGCGGCGTAGAGGATCGCGTGGCGAGGTGCAGCGAGCTGGGCCAATTTGGCCGGCGCCGTCCAACTCCTCCGCGGCGTGCATTGGGGGACAACGGCATTAAGGCGAGGGGAGAGGCTCTCCTCTGCCCGCAGAGGGTGCAGAGGCACGGGGGCGAGGGTGTACGCGAGCAAGGGGGCCCTGGGGGGCCTGGAAACGGCGACGTCGACCAAGGCGACACGGCGACGGTGACAGGGAGCTAGGGAGAGAGGTAGGGGATGACACTTTTGCAGAAAGCCCCTGCCTCCTCTCTGCTGCTATTCTTCCTTCTTCTTTTGCTTATTTATTTTCTAGTCCTTCTTTTAATTCCAGAAGCATTTCTTGATTTTACTTGAGGCACTAAATCAATTTAGAAAAATTTGTCAAAATTTGTGGGGCCTTCCCATAATGTACAGAAGCTCCACAAAAATTGGCATAAAATAATAAAATGTTTTGAAACATTTTCTTTCATAAGGTTTTACTTATTGTATTTTAATTTTATTTCTATTGCTTTTACTTTTGAATTTTAAAATAAGGGTAAAATATGATTTGAGAGAGATAAGTAGTAAGAATGAAATGGGAGGGTTTGCAATACCACTCCACTAAATTTTGTTGGAAACAAAATGAGATCCTCCCTTGGAGAATTTGTGTGGCACTTGCCACATTTATTTTTCTTGTTTTGCTTTTATTTTATTCTTCTTCTTTTCTTTATGTTCTGAAATAGAGCAAGCATCTAACACAAACAAGAAGAAATAAACAACACAAGCAACCAGCATACCAAACACATATAATTTAACAAAAGTTTTTGTTGGCTCTCATTTTTGGAATAATAATACTTGTTAATAATTTTGGGATGTTACAATCCTTCCCCCTTAAAATAAATCTCGTCCCGAGATTTGCTAGGCTGGGTACTAAAGAGGTCTGGGAATTCGCTTCGAAGATAATCTTCGCGTTCCCAAGTTGCTTCTTCTTCAGAGTGGTTAGTCCACTGGACTTTGTAAAACTTGATCGCACGTCTTCGGGTAACACGAACATCTTCTTCGAGAATTTGAGGGGTCTCTCACGATAAGTCAGGTCTTGGTTCAGGTCGATGGAGAGGTGGTCGATGTTTTTGAAAACATCAGGCTGGTCAGGAACTTCAAGACACTTCCGGAGCAAGGAAATGTGGAAGACATCATGATAATCTCCTAACTCCTGGGGTAACTCCAGCTGATAGGATACTTCTCCTCGACGAGCAATGACCTTGAAGGGTCCAATATACCTTGGCGCTAACTTTCCTTTGACATGGAAACGCTGCATTCCTTGAGGGGTGTCACTCGGAGAAACATAATCTCCGACGTTGAAGTGAGGTCACGGCGCTTGGTGTCAGCGTAACTCTTCTGACGGGATTGGGCAGTTTTGAGGCGTTCACGAATAAGCTGAACTTGCTCTTCAGCTTCGGAGGGTATCTGGTCCGAACAATTTGCTCTCTCCGGTATCGGACCAATTCAGGGGTGTACGACACTTCTTGCCGTAAAGGGCTTCAAAAGGGGCCATTTGCAGACTAGACTGATAACTGTTGTTGTACGAGAACTCTGCAAACGGAAGACAATCTTCCCACTTGGAACCATAGGATAGAACACATGCGCGAAGCATGTCCTCCAATATCTGGTTCACTCGCTCAGTTTGGCCATCGGTCTGGGGATGATAAGCTGTGCTAAATGCTAACTTGGTTCCGAGGGCTTCATGAAGGGATTTCCAGAATCTTGAGGTGAATTGCGTGCCTCTATCAGATACAATCTTCTTAGGCACACCATGCAGGCTCACTATTCTGGAAATATACAGGTCTGCTAACTGAGCTCCGGTATGAGTGGTCTTGACAGGAACAAAGTGGGCAACCTTGGTCAGTCGATCAACGATGACCCAGATTGAATCATGGCCTCGGTTGGATCTTGGAAGTCCGGTAATAAAATCCATTCCAATCTCATCCCACTTCCACTCGGGAATTTTCAAAGGTTGAAGCAATCCAGCGGGTCGCTGATGTTCAGCCTTAACTCGCTGGCAGATGTCACACTTGGCTACGAATGAACCAATCTCTCGCTTCATTCCATGCCACCAAAATCTTTCTCGAAGGTCTTGGTACATTTTGGTTCCGCCGGGGTGGATTGAATAAGGGGTCTCATGGGCCTCCTTCAGGATTAACTCCTTAAGTTCCGTGACATTGGGCACACAGATACGGTCATTGAATTTCAGCACTCCTTCAGCATCTTCGGTAAAACCGGGTGCTTTGCCGAGGGAAATCTTCTTCCTAATTCCCTCTATGCTTTCATGACCTTTTGGGCTTCTTTGATTTGATCCATCAGGGTTGGGGTTAACTCTAATTGGCGAGATAACCATGGCTAACAAGCTCTAGTCCAAAATCTTGGAACTCTTTGAACAAGGCTGGCTGTTCGGCTTGGATCAGGGCATTCAGGGTGCAAGGTTTGCGACTAAGGGCATCGGCAACTACATTAGCCTTTCCAGGGTGATAATGGATTCCAATATCATAATCCTTGATTAATTCCATCCATCTCCTCTGTCGCAGGTTCAGATCTTTCTGGGTGAAAATATACTTCAAGCTTTTGTGATCTGTATAGACCTCGCAGCGATGTCCCGCAAGATAGGGACGCCACTTTTGAGAGCAAGAACAACAGCAGCTAACTCCAAGTCATGGGTTGGGTAATTCTCTTCATGCGGTCGCAACTGCCGGGACAGGTACGACACAACTTTGCCTTCTTGCATCAGAACGCAACCAAGTCCGAGGCGTGATGCATCGCAATACACGTCGAAACTCTGGGTGACGTCTGGCATGATCAGGATTGGGGCTGAGGTTAGTCTCTTCTTCAGTTCTTGGAAACTATCCTCACACTTCTGAGTCCATTCAAATTTCTTGTCCTTCTTCAACAGTTGGGTCAGGGTTTGGCTATACTGGAAAATCCTTCAACGAACTTGCGGTAATAACCGGCAAGTCCGAGAAAGCTTCGGATTTCAAAAACATTGGTTGGGGATAACCAGTCAAGAATGGCTTGATCTTCTCGGGTCAACAGAAATTCCTCCGCAGATACAACATGTCCGAGAAATGCCACTTCACTGAGCCAAAACTCACACTTGCTAAGCTTGGCATACAGCTGGTGCTCTCGGAGGTCTCCAAAACTAGACGCAGGTGTTCAGCATGCTCTTCTTCGGTCTTGGAATAAATAAGGATGTCATCAAGGAAAACTACCACGAACTTGTCGAGGTACTCCATGAAAATCTTGTTCATGAGATTCATGAAATAGGCTGGGGCATTGGTCAGACCAAAAGACATCACGGTGTATTCAAACAACCGTAACGAGTGGTGAAGGCGGTCTTGGGAATGTCTGTCTCTCGGATCTTCAACTGATGGTATCCTGTCCGAAGATCGATCTTGAAAAGACTCGGGCTCCGTTCATTTGATCGAACAGATCCTCGATCTTGGGAAGAGGTACTTATTTTTAATGGTCACGTCATTCAGCTTGCGATAATCCACACACAGGCGTGTGGTACCGTCTCTCTTGTCCACAAAATAATGGGTGATCCCCAAGGTGAAGCGCTTGGGCGAACAAGTCCTTTGCTGAGCATATCTGCCAATTGCTTCTTCAACTCAACCAGTTCTTCCGGATTCATCCGATAAGGCTTTGGGATATGGGGGTTCCTGGGATAAGCTCAATTATGAACTCAATTCCCGGTCTGGCGGCATACCAGGCAATTCTTCTGGGAAAACATCCTTGAACAGTGAACAACACGGATCTCATCTAGGGCAGGTCGAGCTATGCTCTCATGGCAGCCTGGGTGAGATTGACTAGTTTCAGACACATACTCCACTTCTACTTCTTTGTCGGTGGTGATGGATACAGCTCTTCTGGCACAGTCAATTCGACCATGGTACTTGGCTAACCAATTCATACCGAGTATAACATCGATGCCTTGGGTTCCCAGAACAATTAAGTTAACTGGAAACTTTTCTCCTTTGATCTCAAGGGGTACATCGGAGCAAAACATCTTGGTCTCTACGGTGGATTCTGGGATTTGGATGACCATGGGTTTGGGTAAGAGGCTCTCAACTAAACCTCCCTTAGCAACAAATTCTTGGGTAACAAATGAATGGGTAGCACCAGAATCAAACAGAACAGTTGCAGGTACTGAGTTGACAAGGAACGTACCCAGCACAACATCCGGAGCATCCTGAGCTTCTTCAGCATTGATGTGGTGCAGACGACCCTTGGCAACAGCAGCATTTCCGCGGGTGCGGCATTCTTGCCATTTCCATTTCCATTGCGGCCTTGACCATTGTTCTGTGCCGGCGCATTGGGGCGCTGGACATTCCTCTTGGGATTGGGACATTCTTTGGAGTAGTGACCCTTGTTGCCGCATTCAAAGCAGATCACATTGGGATTGCGGGTGAAGTTGTTGAAGTTTCCTCCGGGACGGTTATTGTCATTGGGGCGGTTGAAGTTGTTTGGGCGGTTAGGGTAATTGGGGCGTGGAGCTTGGGGTGGACGATAGGCAGGCCTGGTGTTCTGCTGAAAGATACGAGGTTTCTGGCTGCTCGAACCTTCCTGAGCATTCATCCTCCTCTTGCGACCTTCATACATAGACTTGCGCTTGGTCTCCAGCTGGATGGCTTTGTCCACAAGTGACTCCAGATCACGGAAGTCATGGATAACCAAAGCACACTGAAGTTCATCATGAGTCCACTCATGAAACGCTCCATCTTCTTCTCTTCTTTGTCGGTGTCATCAGGAGCATACCGAGATAAGTCGGTAAACTCCCAGATAACCGACCACATCTCTACTTCCCTGCCTCAGTTTGCGGAACTCATCCTTCTTCCTCTCAATAAGTCCGTAAGGAATATGCTTCTTGCGGAACTTCTCCTGGAACTCAGCCCAGTTGATGACATGACCAGCTGGCTGGAGAGTCTTGGTAGTTTCCCACCAAGCTCTTGCAGGTCCAGCGAGATAGTGGGTTGCATACACACTTTCTCATTTTCTCCCACAGCAGCAACTTCAAGATTATTGTCGATGGTGCGAAGCCAATCATCGGCTTCTAGTGGGTGAAGTCCCTTGGAGTAGGTGGGTGGGTTGGTCTTCTGAAAATCGCCTAAGGTAGATCGCTGGTTCTCATTGCCATTGCCATTACCACCATTGTTGTTGTTGTTGTTATTGTTGTTGTTGTTATAGCGGCTGCGAGTTGTTGTAGGCACGAGATGAGCTTGGCGCTCTTGCCGGGCATTTTCACGTTCCTCCATGATAAGTGCGAGAAGTTGGGGGGGGTTGGGTCCGGTGGTGGTGGTGCTGATCCTGATCCTTCCGCATTGCGCGACGGGGCGGCATCCTGAAGCACACCGGGTATAAGAGGCAAGGCAAGAAAAGTTCGACTAAGGGAAAAGACGATTCTCAAGTGGTTGATTAATTTAAGATTATATGAAAATATTTCACACAGATTTAAACAAGACAAACATACTTATATTTCACAAACATCACATCAAGGAGTTCACACAACATCAAGCTTACAACTCAAGCTTACAACATCACCTTACATCTAGATACATAACATCTGGTTTCCAAAAGAACCACTACTACTCGACTAGCGATAGGGGTCAACCTAATCCTGCGGTAGTGATCAAGTCACTCGCCTACTGAGGTGGAACCTCCAGCTCTAACACGTCAGCATCTGACTGGTAGGTGGCTCCTCGGGATCCTCCTCCTCGTCCTCGAGAACTGCTCGAGTGGCTCCTCCTCCTCGTCAACTAACTCCTCCTCATCATCCTCCTCCTCACAGTCCATCTCCTCCACGAAGTCATCATCGTCACTGAGGAAAGCGTGTTCTCCTTGCGGAGATCCTCGCCCTCCTCCTCCATCTCGTCAGTATGGTGCTCTAGATCCTCAATCACCGTCCTGCTCTGCCACCTTCGTGCGGAGCTTCACGATAGTCTTCCTCAGCTGGGCCCTCTTCCTGAGAAGAGCAACCTTCTCCATCAGCTTCTCTCGTTCTCGCGAAGCTCAACGAGCGACTCGCGGTCAAAGTGAGCTGAATCCTAGTGCGCAACAGATCATCCTGAGTGCACTGAAGTAAGATCTCCATGTCCATGATGTAGCTCCCAAACATCGGGTGGTAAGGTGAAGGAGTAGGGTGTCCATCACAGTTGCGCCTCCCGTAGAACCGGAAACGGGAGTCTACTAACTCCGCCTTGTGCTCCTCACAAAGTCGGGCTAGCATCCTCTGTGTAGCAGTACAGAGACCGTCAACCCAGGTGGCCTCCTTGGTGGTGAAGATGAGCGTCCTGGAACTGGGAGACTTGATGTTCCTGCGAACTGACGACTGATGAGCCAGCTCAGCCTTCCGACACCGTGAACATCAATCTGAGCTCCCTCAAACTCTGGAGCGGGGCGACCTAACAGCTTGGTCAACTCGAACAAGTCCCTCTCAAACGTCAGCTTGCTGTCCTTCTCCAGCTGAACGAACTCGGTCCATGGAGTGCCATCTACATTTTTAAGCAAAATTTTAAGTTAGTTAGGTGACAAGTATCAAAATTTTAATATAGTAGGGCAACAAGTGAGTCAAATTTTAAGCTTAATGAGAGGTGTGCAAAATTTTAGGGATACAAGGAAAATGTAATATTTAATGAGAGTAAAATTTTGCATAAGTAAGAGGATTGGAGATAAGCAGTTTTCGAAAATACTTCATTCCTTTCTTTTTAGAAATTCATTTTTGTAACATTTGACAAACGACCATGCTAACTAAGGTTTCCTAAAGTCAGGATGGCTCTGATACCAAGTCTGTGGGGACCCCGGACTAGCTGTCCGAAATACCCGATTATGCTTAACACAACGATCCCGTGATCAGTCTGTCGTTGCACATAATCCGAATTGGATACCAAAGTTTACATCCATTACAGTACCGAATAAAAGTCTTACATAAATGGTCATTTAGACCAAGTTCTTACATAGGTGCCTTCATGGGCCAAACCAAAATATCAGCGGAAGCTACGGCGTAGTAGACATCATATTCTAACGATGACAACCCGACAGGCAGCTGACTTGTGGAGATCCTTAGTTGGCGTAGAAGTCGCCATACTCCTGCTCGGCGTAGTGTTCCTCCTCGTAGTCTGGCTAGGACAATAGCCAGGGACGAAACCAATATGAGTACATTTGAATGTACTCGCAAACTACCCCAACATGAGTATGCACCAGTTTTATTTTAGTTGACAACTTTTCTTATTTAAAACATCTCTATATCTTTATTGAAAAAGGTAAGAAGAGTTTTATAACTATCTTTAAAGAAGTCACCATTTTCATCTGTTTTCCAAAACTCTCCTTTTCCGACCATAGCCCGTCATGGTCCACTTTCATCCAACCACCTCATACCGATCCGTTGGTATAGGTGTAGGAAACATTCTCCACTTCATTTTTCTTTTAAAACTCAAAGTCTTTTAAAAACTTGCACAAGGTCTTAGGACAGTCTCCCAATTGTCCATATCCGAGGACTCGGCTATTCGAATAGTTTTTAACACTCTGCAGAGGTAGCACGCTTTTAACCCACATCCATCCGGCAACTCATCGTGTCTGCCACGTCTCGCCATACCAGGTGTATGCGAAGTAAGCCGCCGGCCATAGCCTCTTATTTGCTCATGCTAGTATAGGATCCTTCCCATATGACACTTTCCATCGACACCCAGTCCAGTTTCCCGTCAGAAACCCTAAGTGTGAGGACTCATAGTTTTGTCCGGCGGTTTATGGTGGAACCTTCTATCCTCCCCACCAACTTGTGTGAGGACCCGGGTCAGGGGGTAGATCCTCGGACCATCCCCTCATGCATAACGGAGTCATCTCCGTCGATGAGGTATCCCATACTAATAAGAGCAAACTACATGACTACGCCTTTTCCCATATGTGGTAAATGTGGTCGCACAGGGTAGGATTGGTCCATAGTACTAGGACACTGTGCATTTTTCATAAACATCACCATTTTCCACTTCTCCATTCCAACACCGACATCTCGGCATTTCATAAACTCACAAGAAATTTCAAAGGAGTTTTGAATAAACAACATTGTTTTCCCATCCTAAAGTTTTATATAAACTACTACATAGGGTGGCAAAATAATATCCATATATTTTTGAAATGGGTTTTATAAATCTTGCTTTGAGAGTAAAACATGTTATGAAAGTAGATGCATATGTTGTAGTGCAAGCTCAGAGAATAGCTTGCCTTGCTTGGCAAAGTGATCTTGCTCTTGTTCTTCAATTCAGCAAACTCTCCTTCCTCGATATATCCGACAACGTTCTCGTCTAATTAAAAACAAACAATGCAAACAATCACTAAGCTATACAAGCAATCATCTCAACACAACAACCATGAACATCACATAGCTACTGCACACATCAAACCATACAATTTGGTTTCAAAATATTGAATTAAACATTATTTTTATTCCAAATTATGGCAGAAACTTGTTACATGTTTAATTCCACAACTTGAGTTCTGTTGGTCACAAAAATACAAACTAAAATTCTATGGAAAGCTACTGATGTGTAGAAGACAACCCAATTTGATTGGATCAATTGGAGTTACCAAACTCCCTACACATTGGTTTGAATCCAGTAGCTTAATAATCAAGTTTTGGCAACCAACTATGTTCTGTTGTTCCAAAAATTAAATCCTTTTAGCTTAATAATCAACTCATTTGGGTCTACCATTAAACATATTTGTTTGTTTTAGTCCAGAAGGGTTTATCTTAAAGTCAACAATTTATATTGCTTAATTAATTCTACCAAAATTAGGGGAGCTAATACAAGGCAGTACTAAGCTAGCAAAATTGGTTTGGAATTAATTGGACTAACAGAGTATCAGAAACAAACAAGTTTAGCATTTAAACCACCTGTGGCATTTTCAATAATACTTTTTAACTATTTAATTAAATGACATGAGACCAATTGGGTTGGTTAAACAATTTCATTATCTCTCCAGAACAATTGAGTTTGATTTATTTGGATTCCTAAATCTCAAGTTATTGATTTTACAAATTGGGTCCAGTACTGATAATTCAAGAGAAAACTAATTAGGAAATCTAACTGTTCTGGATAATGTTGAAATTGCTGACATGGGGGACCCATTGGTCAGCGGCACAGCGCACGCGGGGAAATTAATAAAACCCTGACGAGCGGGGCCCGCTCGTCAGTCTCTCTCTCTTTCTTTTCTATCCGAAACGGTAAGTTACCGTTGGATGGAGATCCAACGGCCCGCAACGAAACCATCGGCGACGGCCATTTCTGGGCGGCGCCGTGGCTCCGGCGACGGCGAGGTTGGGCAAAACCTCACCTAGAGGGCTCGGGAAGGCTCGGTGACGACGCGAATCGAGGGCGGCGGCGTGGGGAGAGCTTATGGCCGAGTCCTGCTTGCTGGGACGGACTGGTTCGTCGGCGGCAACGTCTCCGTCTTCCACAGCCACGGACACGGGCTCCGGCGAAGCTTCTACGGCTCGCCTGTGCACAAAACAACGGAGGAAAGGGCTCGGGTGAGTGCGGCGATGATGGAGAGCAAGGTGGAGGAGTCAGAGAGGGAAATGGGGCAGTAGCACGGCACGGCCGTGTCGTCGTCCACCTTCGGATGCGGCGGAGCGTCGAGGAAGCTCACGGGCAGCTGGAGCTTCGAGGGAGTGGCTCCACCCTCCTGGCGGTGCACTGAGGAGTGGAGAGAGTGAGAGAGGTCGGGGTGGAGTGAAGGGAGTGCACATTGCGGGTGGGGTATTTATCGGCCGAGGTCGGTCCATGGTGGGTCGGGTGCAGGAGAGCTCCAGAGGGGCGGAGAGGCCGGCGCGCGGTGTCTGGGGGGTCCGGGATGGAGCTAGGGTTCGCGGCGTAGTGGATCGCGTGGCGAGGTGTAGCGAGCTGGGCCAATTTGGCCGGCGCCGTCCAACTCCTCCGCGGCGTGCATCGGGGGACAACGGCGTTAAGGCGAGGGGAGAGGCTCTCCTCTGCCCGCAGAGGGTGGTGCAGAGGCACGGGGGCGAGGGTGTACGCGAGCAAGGGGGCCCTGGGGGGCCTGGAAACGGCGACGTCGACCAAGACGACACGGCGACGGCGACAGGGAGCTAGGGAGAGAGGTAGGGGATGACACTTTTGCAGAAAGCCCCCTGCCTCCTCTCTGCTGCTATTCTTCCTTCTTCTTTTGCTTATTTATTTTCTAGTCCTTCTTTTAATTCCAGAAGCATTTCTTGATTTTACTTGAGGCACTAAATCAATTTATAAAAATTTGTCAAAATTTGTGGGGCCTTCCCATAATGTACAGAAGCTCCACAAAAATTGGCATAAAATAATAAAATGTTTTGAAACATTTTCTTTCATAAGGTTTTACTTATTGTATTTTAATTTTATTTCAATTGCTTTTACTTTTGAATTTTAAAATAAGGGTAAAATATGATTTGAGAGAGATAAGTAGTAAGAATGAAATGGGAGGGTTTGCAATACCACTCCACTAAATTTTGTTGGAAACAAAATGAGATCCTCCCTTGGAGAATTTGTGTGGCACTTGCCACATTTATTTTTCTTGTTTTGCTTTTATTTTATTCTTCTTCTTTTCTTTATGTTCTCAAATAGAGCAAGCATCTAACACAAACAAGAAGAAATAAACAACACAAGCAACCAGCATACCAAACACATATAATTTAACAAAAGTTTTTGTTGGCTCTCATTTTTGGAACTAATAATACTTGTTAAGAATTTTGGGATGTTACAAGGCCGCCAGACGCACCCTGGGGTTGTGTGGGCCCCTCGGGGTCCCCTAGCCGCCGCCCTTTCGCCTACTTATTCCCCCGACGCGAAAACCCTAAACACCGAGCCATTATCCACGAAAAGTTCCAGAGGCACCGCCGTCGTCAACCCTAGTTCGGGAGGGTCCAGAACCTCTTCCCGGCACCCTGCCGGAGAGGGGAATCATCTCCGGAGGGCTCTACATCACAGTGTCTGCCTCCGGAGTGATGCGTGAGTAGTTAATCCATGGACTACGGGTCCATAGCAGTAGCTAGATGGTTGTCTCTGCACTTTGTGCTATCATGTTTAAATCTTGTGAGCTGCCTAACATGATCAAGATCATCTTATTGTAATGCTATATGTTTTGTTTGCTGGGATCCGATGGATATTGAATACTATGATCAAGTTGATTATCAATCTATCTTTATATGTTATTTATGATCTTGCATGCTTTCCGTTACTAGTAGATGCTTTGGCCAAGTAGATGCTTGTAACTCCAAGAGTTAGTATTTATGCTAGATAGTGTGTTCATGCCTCCAGTAATCTGGGCGAGTGACAGCAACGTCTAAGATTGTGGATGTGTTGTTGCCACTAGGGATAACACAGCAATGCTATGTCTACGGTAATATGTACTTGTTTACATTACACACTTTACTTAATGCAATTATCCATTGCTTGCAACTTAATACCAACGGGGAACACGGATGTCAACCTGAAGGTGGATTATTAGTCATAGATGCAGTTGGATAACGGTCTATGTATCTTGTCGTAATTACCAAATGAATATCATAGTAGTCATCTTGTCATATATATGCATTGTAATGCGCTCAATATTTATCAATTGCCCAGCTGTAATTTGTTTACCCAACATATTATTTATCTTTATGGAGAGACACCACTAGTGAACTGTGGACCCCGGTCCATTCCTTTACACTGATAAAACCGCCAACTGCAATCATTGTTCTGTTTTACTTTCTGCAATTAAACACTGTTTTCCACACCATACGTTTAACCCTTTTGTTTTCAGCAAGCCGGGGAGATTGACAACCTTCCTGTTTCGTTGGGACAAAATAGTTTGATTGTGCTGTGTGCAGGTTCCACGTCAACAGTCAGAATCCCCTTCAACACCATATTTTCTAGCGCCGTTGACAACCTTCTGAAGTGCTTCTGCTCCTACTGGTTCGATAACCTTGCTTTCATACTGAGGGAAACTTGCTGCTGCACTGCTTCATACCTTCCTCTTGGGGTCTGTCACATCCCAAAATTGTAACAAGTGTAATAATCAAAAATTTGGAACCAACAAAAACTTTTGTTGCATGATGTGTGTTGATTGTACTTTGTTGATTGTTTTGCTTGTTTGAGTGAATTAAAAATCTTGAACTAAAAAAAAACGAAAACTTAAATCAATCACACAAATTGTCATGTGATAAATACTTTCTCCTACCTAGAAATAAATATTTTCTTTCAAACAAAATTCAGAGAGGTGATAATATACTCACTCTCATTCTATCCATAACAATTTTCTCTCTCAATTAAATATTTTCAATAACCTAAATTTAAATTTCTATTTCTTCTTTACTTTCTTAGATCATAAAATGTACCAAGAATACCTATACAATAAATATCAAGCATGAGACACAAATGCTTGATAATTACTCAGTGAACCAAATATGAAAAGATTTCACAAAAATTCAAATTTGAATTTGGTTCAGGCATTCTGTCGAACACCTGGTGAGCAGTGATGAACTCTCCCCAAATCCGAGCTCATCCGCTCGAATTCGAGCGAAATTCGGCAAACCACTCCCTCCTCTCACGTCCACTCATCTCTCTCACCTCACTTCCTCGCCGGAGAGCGTTGGAAGCATGCGAATTGGCCGTTTTGGCCCGTAGCCATTGGAGCGAGCTCACCGCCGTACCTCACCCGTGCCCACCTATGGGAGCTAGACGAAGGAGGACGCCGCGCTGGCCCTGTGCCGTGCCTTCCATCCCGTCTGCCTCTCCGCGCTCGATTGGTCGAGAGGAGACCGCCTCAAAAGCGCTGCACGCCCGTACACGTGCGGTCGAACACGAACGCGACGCGTCCATGGCCGCGCGTGGCCGTCGACGGCGAACGCAGCCACCACTGCTCCCCTCGCCAGCACACCACCGCCCAGCCACTCACCGGCGTCCCCGTGACCCCGCAGACACGCCAACGTCACCCCCGGTGACCCACGGCGACGCCAGCGCGCCGTCAAGTCTCGCTGGCGTGCGCCATGGACGCCATCCGCCCGAGCTAGCCACAGCTCACCCCGCTGCACCTCTCTCCCTCTAAACCTAACTGCCACCTCCCCACACCGTTACCACACCGCACCGCCACCAATGGCGTGCTCTCCCACCCCCCAGACCCCTCCTGCACCCTGTCCACGGCACGCTGGAGTTCGGCGTTATAAACCCCCACTGCATCCCTCAGCTCTTCACCCCAATCCACTGCTCTCGCACTCACCCACACCCTCTCGTGCAGCGCCAGGAGGGCAGACACGCTGCTGCAGCCTTTGCTGCTTTGGTCAAGCACGACCAGGTGCTGCCGGAGGAGAAGGTTGACACGGCCGTGCCATGCCTCACCTCCTTTCTCTCCTCTTTGGCTTGCACACTCTCTGCCTTCACCACCGCACTCACACGCCCCTGTTTGCCCTCTGTTTCGTGCACAGGAACGACGCAGAGAGCTCGCCGGAGCCGGGATCCGTCCGTGGAAGCAGAGGAGATCACCGCTGACGCTCGGGTCATCCCCATCAAGCTCAACTCACCTCCCGAGCCTCCCCAAGTTCTCCGTCGTCGAACGCCGTCGTCTCCACCGTCGCTAACCACCCCAGGTGCCCCCTGCCCACCCTCGCCGTCACTGGCACGGCGGCGCCGCCCGTTTTAGGTCGTCGCCGTTCGTGGCCATTCTCAGCCGTTAGATCTTTGATCAACGGTAGCGTACCACTTCGCTTAATTGAGTCACTGTCAAGCAGGACCCACTGTCAGTGTTTTAAACATTATCCAGCGTGCGAGATATTTCCGTTGAGTCGCTGATGAGTGGACCCCGCCCGTCAGGATCCTCAACATTATCCAAAACAAGAGTAGTCTTCTAATTTAATTTTCCCTGGAATTTCAGTACTGGACTGAACTTTGAAATTCAATATCTCGAGAAATACAAGTCCAAATAAATCAAACCAAAATGTTCTGGATAGCTTATGAAATTGGTTAACCAACCCAAGTGGTTTCATCTCATTCAAATAAATAATAAATGTGTATTATTAAAAATGCCACAGAAGGTTTAAAACCTAACTTGTTTGTTTCTGAAAATCTATTAATCCAAATAATGCCAATCTAATTTTCTTAGCTTGGTGCTGTGATCTCTTAGATTCCCTAATTTTGGTAGAATTAATTAAGCATTATTAATTGTTTGGCATTAGATTAAAATTAGCAAACCCCTCTGTATTGAAACAATTATAGATGTTTATTTCTTAACCCAAATGAGTTAGGACCAATTTTTTTAGATCACATTTAATCAGTGTTAGTTGCCCCTAAAAGGATTTAATTTTATGATCAACAGAACTTAGTCAGTAGCTAAAACTTGATTAATAAGCTTCTGTAATAAAACAAATGTGTAGGAATTTCAGTAACTCAAATTGTTTTCAAACCAATTGTGTTGTCTTCTACACATCAGTAGCTCTCTGTAGAATTTTAGTTTGTATTTTTGTGACCAACAGAACTTGAGTTATGTAATTAAACATGTTCAACTAGTTTCTGCCATAATTAAGACATAAATAAATAGTGGTTAATTCAATTAAATTGAAACCAAATTGTGTTGTTTGGTGTGTGCAGTGGCTATTTATAGCATTCAATATTGTAATGTTGTGATGGTTGATTGAGTAGTATAGTGATTGTTTGTATCTGTTTGTTTGACAAGTAGACGATAGCGTTGCCAGGATTATCGAGGAGGGAGAATTTGTTGAACCAGAAGAACAAGACCAGGGTCACTTTGTTGAGCAAGGCAAGCTACTCTCTGAGCTTGCACCCCAAATATATATACATCTACTTTGATAACATGATTTACTCTTAAGGCAATGATTTTTAAAACCTTTTCAAAAAGCATATGAAAAACTATTTTGCCACCAATGTAGAAATATAAGGTAGTGTATATTAAACTATAGGATGGGAAGAAAAAGATTGTTTATTCAAAACTCCTTTGAAAATACTTGTGTGGATATGGAATGCCGAGATGTCGGTGTGGAAGTGAAGAAATGGAGTGTGGTGATGTTTTATGAAAAATGGACATTGTGTCCTAGTACTATGACAACCAATCTTACTCTGTGCGACCACATTTACCCACATATGGGAAAGGGCGTAGTCATATAATTTGCTCATATTAGTATGGGATGCTTCATCGACAGAGATGACTCCGTTATGCATGAGGGGATGGTTTGGTGACCTACCCCTGACCTGGGTCCTCGCTCAAACTCTATGAGAAAGATAAGGAGGAGGATAGAAGATGCCACCTTTGGGTCGCCGGGCAAAACTATGAGTCCTCACACTTAGATTCCGACGGGCTGGGTTAAGTGTGGATGGAAAGTGTCATATGGGCAGGGTCCTATACTAGCATGAGCAAAGGACAGGCTATGGTCGGTGACTCAACTTCGCATACACCTTGTATGGCGGGACGTGGCTGACACGATGAGTTGCTGGATGGATGTAGGAAAAGCGTGCTACCTCTGCAGAGTGTAAAACTATTCGAATAGCCGAGTCCTCGGATATGGACAGTTGGGAGGCTATCCTAAGACCATGTGCAAGTTTTTGAAAAGAATTGAGTTTTAAAAAGAAAAGGAAGTGGTGAATGTTTTATACAACTGTACCGACGGATCGGTATGAGGTTGTTGGAGGCAAATGGACCATGATGGGTTATGGTCAGAAAAAGGAGGAGTTTTGGAGAAATAAATAAGATGGTAATTTATTGGAGGATAGTTATAAAATACTTCTTACCTCTTTTTCAATAAAGATATAGAGACGTCTTAATATATAAAAGTTTGAAAATAAACACAAAACTAGTGCATGTTCATGTTGGGGCTGTTTGCGAGTACAATCAAATGTACTCATATTGGTTTCGTCCCTGACTATTGTCTTAGCCAGATTTCGAGGAGCACTACGCCGAAGAGGAGTACGGCGACTTCTATGCGAACTAGGGATCTCCATAAGTCTGCTGCTTGTCGGGTTATCGTAGGATGTGCTTATCTACCACGTAGTAGCTTCCGCGGAATAATGTTAATTAGCCATTAAGGCACCTATGTAAGACTTGGTCTAAATGACCATATGTTAGACTTTTATTCGGTATTGTAATGGATGTAAACTTTGGTATTCAGTTCGGATTATGTGCAACGACAGACTGATCATGGGATCGTTGTGTTAAGCATAATTGGGTATTTCAGACAGCCAGTCCGGGGTCCCCACAGGGTCTCCCAACGAACGTGTGTTTCACGTCATCAAAGTGCAAGCGCAGCGCATGGAACATGAGGAGGTGACTGTTCGTCGGCTCGGTTCCCTGACCTCTGTCTTGTCAGGTACCTACACCGTGTTATGTTTTGCTTCTTGAGGTTATATCTTGTTCCTTGCTTGCTGAACATGTAATCTCATATTGTCTAGGATGCTTAGATTCGCCTGCTGGCTCCAGTGGGTAAGCGTCCTATGGTGATTTGGACAGCGTCCTTGCGACTTTGGAAGGTGCTAGTGGACAAGCAGGTGATCTCCTGACGAAGTTGAAGAACGCGCTGACTGCCCTGCATGAAAACGTCTTCCCGAAGGGTGAGTCGCCTTCTTCCCTTGGCGAACTTGTGAATCTCTTCAGTCCAGAGACTTCTACACTGTCCAACTTCAAACACGTCAGACGGTACGTGGCTCGCAAACCACCCTTCTCCTGATGCTGGGGATGGCTTCGTGGGTGATTTCGACAAGGCAGTGTCGGAGTTTCCCAAAGGACCCTGTTGGGGATATACCAAGTGGGGGTATCCTTGACATGGATCAATCCGGCTTGGTGGAGGTGGCCTGACATTAGCGGCCCAGCAAGCTGACGACAAGGAAGATGGCGGCCAGCAAGGGAGAATGTTCTAGACGAAACCCACCAGGCCCACGAGACCAAGATGGAAGGCGGCAACTCTGCCGACTAGGGATAGGACTCTATTTACTTGCCGGTTAAGTCTTTCCTTGTAAGCCCTAGGTCTGGTCGTCTTTATAAGCCATCCTACGGGCAGCCTTTAGGGCAACATATACTTTCATACGCAACCATACTCATTATAACCTGTTCACGGCTATTGCCTTATAGTGAGTTATAGCAGCACGTAGGGTCTCGCCAACGCTGCGAGATCTGAAGCTGGGTAAACTGCCGTGTACAATCCCGACCTCGACGACGCTCCCCTTCACCTCCTCGGTTCACCCTCGGCTAGAGGACCCCCGTCTCCTATCTACGATGCCGATACTACGACAGTTGGCGCCCACCGTGTGGTTTAAGGCGTCAGGTGTCATGTTCCAGGCGGGATCATCTTCACCGACATTGCCAACCTGATCGCATCTGGCCGGCTCACCTTCGTCAGGCGCGGGGGCTCGACATCTAGCACGTCCCTCGCGCACGGCAGATCGGTTTCTGCAAGATCAAATCTGTCCGGATCATCCGATTTGGCTGGACTTCTCCTCATACACGGGTGCGGGAGCTAGCCATCAGCGATGTTCGACCCGTACATGGGATCATGTTTGCAAGATCACGATTCACCGGCTGTTTCCGTAACTCGCCGGGATCAGTAGATCGCATGAAGGCGGCCGTCTGCACATCGCTAAAACGACGTCCGTCGTCAACACAAACTTCTACGCCTGGGGCTCGATGTCGACCTTTCTCCCAGCTTCGCATCTGATCTACGAGATCGGTGCCATGATGATCGCAGCTCAGCTAGTATAAACTGATCTACGAGATCGATGTAATCTCTGTGCCGGCAGCTTGCCTTGGTTACCAAGCCAGGTAGCACTTGGCTTCAATATGATTCAACATCCAGCGTGTCCCGGTCGCCGGGCAGCCAACGCAAGTGGATGCCGCCTAATCAGCAGTTAGCGACAAACCAAAATACATCATGGATCAGGTCCTAGAAAGCAACGTCCAGGCTGCAGGCTGATTGCTAATCGTATTGTACATGTCGTGAAGGCAATCAACAACACAATTAGTGCATGGATTTTCCGGCCGGACCTCCGATCACATGCATGGAATTTCCGACAAGCATGCCATGTTTTGATCGCTAAAATCAAGGCGGCCAGATATCCAGTATATCTGTGTCTTCGCCTTTCAATCAATTACAGTTGAAAAATCAAGCCATCAAATTACAGTCTTATCGTATCTGCAATGTTAGGCGTGATGGGGCTGCAGTCTTCCGCCTCGCCCTCCTCCTCGACATTGACATCAACAAACATCAAACAACTAAGTTCTTCATAACATTTAATTAATTGTATGGTCATGAAATAAAAGTCTATGGTTTCTTCATTATGCTCTGAGTTCATGCCGTCTTTTGTCTTTTCATATGATCATATCCTCTTTAGTGTCAAAGTTACCCAAAATCTGCTCTGTGCTAAGTGGTTCAAACTTTTGATACTTGCTCCCTCTGGGCTAAAATTAAGCAGTCATTTTGCACCGACTAATATCCTTATTCTGACTGCTTATACGTGTGTTGCCTAGTAGTATGTCGTTCGCACCAACATGCCGGATTCGGTCTCTGAGTTTAAAATATCTGGTACTAGCCCTGGTTGGTTCAGCTAAAATAACTGTGATGCGGTACCGCCAACATATAAAAAGCTAAGCATATAGGCCAGATAAATATTAAGGCGGGCCACATAAAATTTACAACCCATAAGTGTTTGTTCAAAAAACTACTGGCTCAGGCCTTACATTTTTCCAGCTTACATTAAAAGTACATCTTAATGCAGCTATGTTTACTATGCAGGATATTTGACACTCGGGGGCTGCAGTCGCAACACGTTCATCGAGTCTTGAGCCGCCTTTTCGACAAGGCGACACAAACCTCGACAAATACAGCCATTCGATCTACAACGCCACAAGTTCTTCTGAGCATTGAGCCGACTTTCAAATACGTCGACTCAACGCTCAGGGGCTGCAGATAGGCGGATCAATAAAAACTCTGGCCAACGAAGCCCGAGGGATCGACATCGACACTGCCCCTCGCCAGATACTCGGGGGCTTGACATCGACAATGCCTTCGCCCGATACTTCGGGGCTGCACGACATGCAGCTCCATCATCAGCAACGCAGCCGCCTCGTCATCAGCGACAATACTGTCTCGTTTATCGCCGCGTTCCAGCTTAGTTGCTAACGCGGCGCGACCGCCTCCGTGGCACGGCCGCCTTGTCCTCAGCGACACGGCCACCATTATCGCCTCCGTGGCATGACCGCCTTGTCGTCAGCGACACGGCCGCCATCATCGTGTTTGGTTTAGTCAAATTCATCTCCAGATTGTTAGCTGTTGTTTCCAATCGCCCAAACCGGGCCTGTCGTGGGGTTGTCACGGCAGATGTTACCATAGGGTAACTTGAGTTGTTGGGCCAGGCGAAACTTGTGTCTGGGAGTTTGTTTAGCTCTGCGAGGACAAAGGATTTACCCAGGTTTGGCCTCTCCATTGGAGATAAAGACCTACTTCCTGCTATGCTATTATTGATCTCGATCTCGATAACCCGGCTACGACAACAGAGCCGGATCTCGATCTAGGTTACAGGGTTTGCTTGGTAGCGGTGATCTCTCTCTGATTCTCTCGCTAGTACTAACTTGTCAAGAACTTGTCTAACTATGACCTAGGAGCCCATTTATATAGACGGCCGGGTCTCCTGGTTCTATACATAGTAAGCCCGGGTTCTACCCAGACTCGGAGTCCTACTCTAAGTCTTCTTGCCTTCGTGTCCTCCAAGTCCTGCACCGCCTCCGGGTCTTCTAGAAACTTTCCTCTGTTAGCCGGGTCACCGACAAGCTTGCTGGCCCATCGACGTAACCCTGCCAATGCTGATGGTTAGCTATCCTGGCCGGGCCTTCTGCCTGGCGGGTCACGCTTCCCTCTTCATGGGCCTACCGGGTTATAATCCCCCCATCAGTAGCCCCCAGGTTAACTGGGTTTCCAGGTTGGCATGCTCTTCTTCTAGTCTCGAGCTTCGCTTTCGTGGTTAGAGCTGTCATCCTGGCTGGCCGGGTTAACCCCCTGAAACATAAGAACAGCATTCAGTAAGTTAAGATACCGGGTTACATTGCTTTTTTCCTTAGCTAGGCCAGCTCTCTTTGGCAGTCCATATCCTAACCCGGCTTTGTCATACCGGGTTCATACGCCTCCGGGTTTCGTACTCAACACTTAGCAAAAACTGCAGCCTAACTAGAAGCCAATCTCAATCATGATCTCGTCAGATAATATCCCTTTTTTGTCTCATTCTGTTTGTCGTTGACCCTTGGTCAAAGATCCTTATCTCCTCGTCTTTTTACCGCAGCACCCCTAGGGTTTTCACCACGCCTATATATACTGGGCCAGGGTAAATGGCATCTCTTTCCCCATTCCTCTTTTCTTCATCTTCTTCCTCTAGCCGCCGCAATCGCATCTCACATCGAGCTCCCAAACCTCGATTGAAATTGCCACAACCACCATCTACTCATCCATCCGTGCTGCGCCCTCGATTCCAAGCTCAATCGCGCCCGCAACCGCTCCGCATCTTCCTCTCCTCTCACCCACCTCCATTGCTAGGGTTAGCTCATCTCCCTCTACGAGATTGGGCACCACCACAGTTCTGCATCAATGGGGAAGGAGAAGGTGAAGGCTGGAGGTCCCAAGGCCACGAAGAAGAGTGTGAAGAAGGGATCCAGCTCCAGCGCCGCCGCGGCAGTCGCTCCGTTGAACTGGACTAGATCCAGTGCCACTGACACCATGTTGTAGACGTACGTGAACCGGGGCGAGCTTTCGCCCAAGAGCGAGATCCACTGGCGCGCTCCTGGAGAAGAAACACGTCCCAACCACAAGGAAGGTGAAATCGTCGTCTTGCTTGATCATGTTGCTCCCTGTTTTTTCTCCAAGTCTTTAAATTCTATGGCCTCACCACACTAGATGTTGCTCCCAACTCCATTCTCAACATTAGCAACTTCGTAGTTTTCTATGAGGACTACCTCCAGATGGCTCCTAGCTTAGAACTGTTCTTAGAGATCTTTTACTGCAACCCCTCTCACAAGAACAAACCTCTTGGTCCTTATGGAGGTGTTTCCATCCAACGCCGGAGGGAATGTGATTTCCCGGCTCTTGTCCTAGCCAGTCACCCCATGGGGTGGCAAAACTCTTATTTCTATTGTAAAGACACTTCCCCCGAGTCAAACGAGGCTTGTTTCCCCGCTTTCAGAAATTCTCCCTTGGTTTATGATCCCAAGATGAACAGCTACGCCAGCGACGAGAACCGGGTCTTGGTTGAAGCTGTCCGCGTCCGGGCCAGAGCTCTGCTCGCTCACGGCCTCCGCGGCACTGATTTAGTCAAGTGTTGGATTGGCTGGTTCATCTAGCCCCTTAGCATCAGGACCCGGCTATTCCATGAATACACTGGGGAGACAACTGATAACATGCGTTACTCCGAGGTGATGCTTACTGATGATCAGATAGTGAAGAACGCCAAGAAGCTGCTTGGCGAGACCAAACATGACATCGCACTGACCGGGCTTGCCCCGTTCAGTGGTAAGAACAAACCTCCCACGGTACGATACCAACTCTTTTGCTTTCTATTTTGCTAACCCGGTTTTTCTCTCATGATACACTAATCTGTTCGTCTTTCTTCACCTCAGAACCCAGAGTGGTGGAAAGCTGATTATGCCCCTGTGTCCTCTCCTGATGATGAAGACACAGATGCAAGTGATGAAGATGAAGAAGAAGGTGAGCTAGACTCAACAGGCCGGCTCTTCCTCGACTTGATTAACAGCGAAGCCACCACTAAGGACCCCTCAACTGATAACCCGGCGTTTCTTGTTCCAGGACCCACTGACCCGGCTACTGATGAACTGCCGGGTCCTCAAACTGTTGGACCTCCTCCTCTCAAGAGGACTCGGGCTGCTATTGCAAAGGTGCCGTACTCTCGTCTTTCAAATTATGCAATGAACACATCTCAATCCCAAGCACACCCACAGGCAAAGGAGCTTGAGAAGGAAGCTGAAGCCAAGAAGAAACCTCGAAACCGGTCTGCTGCAAACCCGGGCTCTCTGAACACAGGTATCCCTCCATGTTCTTTAACCAGTTGGGCCAAATCCATCCAGAAGACACATCCTTTAGCTGGCAAAATCCGGGCCGCTAAATCATATTCATTGACAGCTTCATCCTCGGACAGTGTTAGCACACCCGAGGACTTCCAAATCAACACCGGGTTAGAAATACTTACATATATTTTCCATACTTCTCTGTTTTACTGCCCTTTTGACTAAATCACTTTATTTTGTTTCAGTGCCAAGGCCTTTGCGGATGAAGACCCGGATTCTCCTCCAGCAGCATCTCCTCCTCCAACTACAACAGCGCCTTCTTCTATGGAGGCGCATATTGAAGAGCCGGCAGACAGAGATGAGCCCATGGAGCATCTAACCCCTGCTGCTTCTCCAAAGAGCCCAATTACTCCTGCACCAGAGTCATCCCCAGCTGCTCAGTTGCCTGGGTTAGGATCTGGTACAAAAGAAGATGAAGTGCAGGTCACTGGAGCCCGGCACGTTCCTGTACAAGATGCCCCTGAAGTTCTGGCCAAGGTGACAACTCCTGTGGCTAAGCCGGTCTCTTCTGCCAAAGGCAAGGACCCGGTTCCTTCAGCTGATTTGCCGGCTCTGGACTCCATGTCCACGCCAGCCCTTTGCGATGAATATTTTTCTCGTCTTGCTCAACACAAGCACTTGGAAACTGAGCTGGTCGTCCTGATTCAGAAGCGATACCAGGTACCCTTTTTCCTTGCCTTTACTTCTTCTTGCATGACTATACCCTGAGTAGCCCCCAAGCTCCAAGATTATCACTTGTTGATGAGCTTGGTGCTTATAACACAAATGCCTTAGCTAAAAACTTCAATCCTGTAGCCCCCAAGTGTCAGGTTGTCTGTTCACAGCAACCTGGGACTAAAACTCCATCTTTGAGAACTTGTCACCCTTCATAGCAAAATTTAAACACTGTAGCCCCCAAGTGCCGGGTTGCCTGCCTGCAGCAGCCTGGGACTAGAACATAGAAAATTTCAAACTTTGCGCGTGTAGCCCCCAAGTGCCGGGTTGCACGCCTGCAGCAACCTGGGACTCCACTTTAGTCTATCTTAACGAAATTTGAACACTGTAGCCCCCAAGTTTCGGGTTATCTTTCCTACAGTAACCTGGGACTAAAATGTATCTATATGGCTATTTACGTACTGCTTAAAAGCTTCAAACTTGTAGCCCCCAAGTTCCGGGTTAACTTGCCTGCGGTAACCTGGGACTAACTTTAACTTTTTCCTTTTGTATTGCAACAGGAACAACTTGCCAAAGCCGAGGAAGAAATTGCTCGGCTCACAGGCATTATAAAAACTGAATCTGAAGCCCGGCTCACAAGTGTTGAACAAATTGATGCCTTGGAGAAGAATGTCACTGAGCTGACTCAAGAAAACTCTGATCTTAAGAAAGAACTGGAAGACCATGAAGAGCATTGGAAAGAACAGAACACCAATCTCCAAAAGCAGTTGGATTCAGTGACCAATGAACTGACCCAGTTGAAGAAGATGATCACCTCCATGGTTGCCTCCTTAGTAGGTAAGCATCATTCCTCTAAATGCAAAATCTTTTGAGCAAGTAGACCCGGGTTTCAATTCTCACCACTATATCTATCTTATTCAGGTCCTCGCGATGGAAATCTTCGCAAAACTGCTGTGGAGAAGGTCAGATGCATGTATACGCTGGTACGCCAGCTGTACTTTGGCAGTTGTGAAGTCATCAAGGCAGCAAGAAACTGGGAGAACCTGCCAAGCACTTATACTGAGGTGCTTGGCTATCTATCCACAATGCCTCAATGGATCCATCTTCTGAAGAAATCTGCTTGCAGAGCCGGGGTAATGCGTGGTCTTGCTTTGGCAAAGGCCTATCATCCCAATCTTAACCCGACTCCTCTGAAGGACGGCTTTCCACAGTACAATACTGATGGCACGGAATTTGACAAGAAAAGCTATTCCCGGGTTGTGAAGCAAACCCGGCGCGCTGCCACTGTCATTCCTAGCAAGATGAAGCTAACCACTCTGCAATACGGATACAACGAAGCCGACGAAGAGATCATGGATGATGAACCACAACGCATTGACCTCCTCCAAAGCTACAAGGACTCCATTGACCCAGAGAAGGTTGCTCCTAGTACCTCTACTGCTCCAAGGTCATCTACTCCAAGCGTTCCTCCTCCATCACGAGCCGCCGTAGAAGATGATGATGATGGTTATTTCCAATCTCTTCAACAAGTCACCAGGCGTGGAGACGGAGCCACCAAGACCCGGGCCAAGGAAACAAGGACAACAGAAACTGAGCCCACAGCTGCCAAGGTAGACGACCCGGCGAAGACCACGGAGGAACGTCCAGCCGACTCTCCACCTCGTGACCCGGCTTGTGAAGCCGATGCTTGAAACTTAGGCAGATATCTGCCTGCTGCGAAAACACTTTTAATTCGGCGCTTTGGGCATTTTATTGTAATAACTTAGCACTTTTTACCCTATGCTTGCGATGGTGTGCCTATACACCTTTGAAACCTCGTTTGAATCATGTGAAACTTTTGCCTTAAGATATCTGTCTGTCTTTGGTTTCGATGACCCTTTTGATTTCTTTAACTGTGAGTTGGCTTTCGCATGGATTCTCTGTCGCAACTTCTCTGATAAAACAGGGTCAAACCAAGTCCCATTGGGCATCATGGTTGATTGAATTTTCAGGTGAGCAATCAGGCCATATAATTGCGAGTCACATCAAACCCAACAGCAAGATAACCAAGAATGAATTGGTGGCGTAAAAGCCGGGTCTTGAGATTACAGCTACAAACTATTCAAGTGAGAGCCCCCAAGACCTAGATCAATGTTTATAAAGTAATGGCTTAACTATGAAACATTACCCCTTTGATCCACATACTGATGAGACGCACTCTTTGGGCATCTTTTATGATAATAAATTGCAACAAAACTATATTTACTTGTCCTATAGCAAAAAACATAAGGAACTAAAACTGTAAACTAAACATGCATACTAATGAACGAAAAATAGTAACAATAACCCCAAACTCTCTTTCCCGGGTCTCAAAGAACTTTGGGACCCAGATAACTATAAAGCCGGGTCTCGGATGAAAAACTATGCCACCTCAATGACCAGCCCCCAAGACCTGGCTTATAATCAAACTGTGCTATGGTACATCTCAATCTTTTTAGAGAATAACCGGCTTTCATAACAAAAACTGAAAAGTAAACTGAGAACACAAATTTCTGTTCAACCTTCACTTTATTGATAGAAAAGGTTAGGTCAGCAAGCCGCCTCATTAAAAATCTTCCAGTCCCCTTAGGTACCCTGGTAAGGAAAAGAGCGCGTCTGAAACCTGCTGCCTGTTACATCGTGTATTACATCTGATATCTCAATCTCATGCTAAGTATAATATGGGCGCAGCTGGGCAACATTCCATGGCCACTCACGCTCCTCCAATGAAGAAGTGGAATGTGTTGTGTCGTTCACGTACTCAGATTTCTCTCTAGCATCCACCAGATAATACGAACCATTGTGCAGATTCTTGCTTATGATAAAGGGCCCCTCCCATGGAGGAGATAACTTGTGCATCCCTTCCCTGGATTGCGTCCACCGCAGCACTAAGTCACCCTCCTGGAAAGTGCGAGTTCTAACCCGGCGACTGTGATACCGCCTCAAATCTTGCTGATATATTGCAGATCTTTCCGATGCTTGTTCTCAATTCTCCTCGAGCAAGTCCAAAGAATCTTCCCGGGTCTGCTCATTCTCAGTTTCAACATAAGCCGCCACTCTAGGCGAGTCATGTATAATATCACTTGGCAGTACTGCCTCTGCCCCATACACCATGAAGAAGGGCGTCATCTTTGTGGATCTATTTGGCGTTGTGTTGATTCCCCAAACTACGGATGGTAACTCCTCAACCCACACTCCGGCGGCTCTGATGCACGGGACCCGGAGACGTGGTTTCAAACCTCGCAGTAACTCTTGATTTGCTCTTTCTACTTGCCCATTGGCCTGTGGATGAGCAACTGAAGCCACATCCAAACGTATACCATTGTTTCCGCAAAACTTTGCCATCTCTCCAAGTGACATGTTAGTTCCATTATCAGTGATGATGCTATGAGGATATCCAAACCGATGTATGATCTTTTTCACAAACTTAACTGCTGTAGCTGCTTCACAATTTTTAACTGGCATCACCTCAACCCACTTTGTAAATTTATCAATGGCAACTAAGAGGTGTGGGTTTTCTTGCAAGGGGACATATGAATGGGACCCACCATGTCAAGCCCCCAAACTGCAAAAGGCCAAGTCAAAGGTATTGTTCGCAACTCCTGAGCTGGCACATGAACTTGCCTTGCATATCTTTGACACCCATCACATCTGCTCACCAAGCGCTCTGCATCTGCCTGGGCCGTGAGCCAAAAGAAACCGTGTCTAAATGCTTTTCCTACTAAAGATCTTGTTGATGCATGATGACCACAATCTCCCTCATGGATCTGTTTCAAAATTTGCCGGCCTTCCTTTCCAGATACGCATCTCTGAAATACTCCTGACACGCTCCTTTTGTACAACTCATCATCGATAACAACGTAAGCCTTAGCCCGGCGTACTATTTGCCGGGATACAACTTCCTGCTGTGGCAACTCCCCTCGCAAAAGATACGCCAAGTAAGGTTCTGTCCACTCTGGAATTTCATGGGTTGCTGCTACCAACTGCGAATCCGGGTCATCTTGATATGCAAGTTCTTCCTCATCTTGAAGCTTGACTGAAGGAGTCCACAATTCATCCAAGAAAACATTAGGTGGAACCGGCTCTCTGCGTGAGCCGAGTCTTGATAAATCATCTGCAGCATCATTTTTTCCTGCGATCAATGTGATCCACCTGATAACCTGAGAAGAACCCGGCTACCCTATCCACTTCTCTTCTATAAGCCGCCATTTTTGCATCTTTCTGTCGCAACAGTGGAACATGGGGTTCCCCTAGTACTACCAAAGTGAGTCCACCCCATGTGGGCCCAAGTTGAAGATGGACAAGACCAAGACTCAAGTCAAGCTGGCGGGTTCACCGTCAAGACACGCAAGGCCTGCATCGACTAAGGGCTCCGGTCCTGGGGACCTTCCGGGTCCCCAATCAAGCAAGAAGGCCAGGAAGGACCCGAGAGCCCGAGTTCCCGGCAGGAGGCCAGGCTCCCTCCGGGTACTTCCTACGTTCCTGTGGATAAGCACTCCACCTCACCACGGAAGACTTGGGAAGCAAGGCGAAGGCAGCGCGGGTGGGAAGCACGCCCGTGGTGGTGTCAGCTCCTGTCCACCCCAAGGCGGACGCTCCCACCTAACCCAAGGGAGACGCTAGGCTGAGGAGAGGCCACGTCTCCCCCTAAACTAGATGAGGAGGGTCCTTCACCCCGAAGGACCCTCACGCCCCTCACGTGACCCTGTGGCAACCCCTTAGCCTATAAAAGGAGGACCAAGGCACGGAGGAGGGGGAGGTCGGATCGAGGACGAACACAAGCTAGAACCAGAGCAAGACTAGACTAGGGCTGCGAAGGTAGAGAGGAAGGTGATCTCCTCCGGGTCAGGATCTGTCCTTCTTCTACCTCGGGCCAAAACCCTTCCGGGTACCCTGCCGGGAGGTTCCATTGTAAGCCACACTATGAAGAACTCATCAATCCAGACATGCAGGAGTAGGGCTTTTAGCCTCCGGGCGGCCTGAACCTGGGTAGCTCCTTGTGTCCCTTTGGTTGCATGCTTTGATCGTGGAGAGGAGAGCTTGATCTAGACTCCGCCCAAGAAGACGATTCTCAGCCTCCTTCGCGCCCCGTGCCGAACCTAAAAGGGGGTATCCTATACTCCCGGTGTCCGTGCAACGAGACACGACATCTGGCGCGCCAGGTAGGGGGCGCAAGTGCTGGATTCGTCTCTTCTTCATCAACATCAAGTTCATCGTCAAGTTCGGCGTCAAGCTTTCAGTCCGTGTCAAGATCTGCTCCAGCGCCTTCGGAACGGCGCTAGTTTCGGCTCTCGTGAAGAGAGATTCCGAATCCGACATTCAAGATGACAAAGAAGAGAAAGGGAAAGGCAGCCTCGAGTTCCTGCGGTACCCCGGCCTCGGCTTCGTTCTTGATGAATCCTCACCGGCACCTGCCGCTAAAGATCGCGCCTTTGGAGTCCACTTCGTCCCTCCAGCCGCTTATGTCAGCTCTCTGGTCAGCACGGGAAGACCTGAGGAAGGTGCCACGAACATTGATGTCCCTCTTTCCCCATGGACGCATGGAGCGAAGGAGGAACTCTGTTCCGACGCGCCGACCACAGTGCCGCTTCCGGAGGAGGAAAACCTCGACCAAGACACAAAAAGCGAGCCTCGGCAAGAAGATCCTCTCATCTACGTGCCCCAAGAACTCCAGATTCCTCTGCGCAAAGACGGCCACCTGGAGTGTGGTGCATGTACCACAGATCTGACCGGCACAGTCTGGAAGATTGCCGACAGTTCAACGACATCCAGATACGCCAGAAGAACGGTGATTGCTATTCGTGCGGGAACCAGGGCACATCAGTCGAGATTGCCCCTCAACAAGAAGTCCAAGAAAGCCAAGAGAGTGCCACAGCTGGGGTTCCTCAGAAGGGAAGATCTTTCCGGACCTTTGCCAATGCATCCACCCAGACTGAAGAACTCCCGGAACCTTGCTCACTACCGGCGCCCCACAGATACAAAGCAGTCAAGGGCAAGCTGCAGCTAGCTGGGATCAAACCTTCATTTGCGGAGACGTGGCCCACGGAGAATGGGATCTCCCGGGTCACATCGTCACGATTCAGCCTGGACCAAGTGGACCCCCTCAGAAGTACCGGATCGCTAAGTGGCTAGCATCAGGATCCCGCGAGTAAAGCAAGCTTCAGGGTCTCCGGACCGGCATGAGCCAGCCAGATTGTCGGGTCACCGAACAAGGAACATCCGGGTCCAGGAAACTAAGACAACCTTGGGGTCTCCGGACCGGCGTCTCTGATACGCCAGCAAGCCGCCGGAACACCAGTTGGGTGGTCTCTCCGGAACACAATGGTCTCCGGACCGGCGCAAGCCAGCCAGTCATGCCCTTAGTCGGCATTGGAGGCTATCTCGGTTGGAAGCCTTGTCCCCGCCAAGAATTGCTGGGCAAGGCAGAATTATGTCTGAAACACGGCATAGAAGACCCGCCTTGGCGGCAGCGCGACAGAACGATTACCGAGGTAGCCAGAAGGAGTCAAAACGCGAGCTAAGTATAAACGTGCTTGCACGGGCTTGTTCCCGGGTACATCTGTTTTATGTGCTTTGGCTAAGGCGAAAGCGGGCGTTCTCCTGGGGCAGCGCCTTCGCGATGACACTGTCAGTTTCCCTCGGGCAGTGGAGTCGTGGGCTGAGGTCCGTGCGGTCAGGAAACGGTGGGTCCTTTGGGGGGTTGCGCCCTGTGTCCGCACTTCAGATCAGTCTGAGTGCCCACGGCTGGTTAGCGCTCACACCTTTGGATCCTTCCCGAGAGCGTAAAGCCCCCACGAGTACGATAAAACTTATATACTTTGGGAAGAAGTTATTTACATTCAAAAGCATGAGTTCATAAGCCAGTTGGCAATACAGTACAAAAGCATGGTTCACGGCCCCTGGTATTGTCCTTTTCAGGACTTCACAGGTTCACGGGTCATCTTCTCGGGAAAGGTGCTTCAAGATCTCCTCCACCTGGCGGGTCACGTCTGGAGGAAGCGGCGTCCCGGGTTCAGGCGCCTCCAGCTCGGACAGCAAGGAGAGCTGCGGGTGTCGCTGGCGAAGCGCTGTGACGAATCGGGTCGTCACCTGCCTCACTGCCTGTTCCCCAGCAAGGCGAGTGGCTCTGCTAACCTGCTCCTTGATACTTTGATGAGCGAGGCCACGTACTTCAAGAACCCGGGATAGCGGGCGAAGGAAGTGGAGTGATCGGCCATGAGGACGGGCGGAGAAGGCACTCCCAAATTCGTGAACTCCTGCACGATGTCCAAGGACCCGTGGTTCATCTGGAGCAAGACGTTGTGATCATCGCGGCGGTGTTGAGCAAATCGCCGTCGCTCTTTCTCAAGTGCATCCTTCGCCTCCGCCAGCTCCGCCTGCACTCCCGTCAGCTGGTTGGATACCTGCTCATGTTGGTGCCACGCAATCTGAGCTTGGGATTTGGACGCTTCCATCGCCGCACGCCCATCAGCCAGCTCCTTTGTTTCCTTCTTGCGAAGGACAGACATGCGCGCATCTTTGTCCTTCCAGAAGTCAATTGCATCGCCCAGTTCCCGGATCTTCCTTTCCATGGCGACGCGGCCAGCCGTAGCATCTTGCTTAAACTTCTCAGCTGTTTTGAGGGCCTGCTTCTGCGCCTCAATCGTGGCCGTCATTGCCTCAGCCCGGGCGGACAAGCTATCTCTCTCGCCCCTGGCTCTTTGGAAATCCGAGTAGGCTGTTCCCGCTTTCCCTCTCGCTCTTGAGCTCGCTCTGGAGTTTAGAGACCTGCTTGCTTAGCGACGAGGCGGCTCTGCTTTTGGCTCGAAGATCATTTTCAACCTCGCTGCGAGCCCAGCCAGCCACGTTCTCCAGGCCTTGTTCGAAGCGGTCCTCGTCCCGCTCCATCTTGATCTGGAGCTCCTCAATGGTGCCAAGGTAGTGGCGCTCTTCATCTTCCAGCTCGGCCTCTCGTCGCTCCAGCTCTTTCTCGCGGCTGGCCACTCGCTGTTCCCAAGCATAGAGCAGCTCTTCGTCCGCCGCCAGCTTCAGTTCACGGGCGCTACGAGCTTCCTCCCCGGAGGGAAGCCGCAGCTCGCGAGCCTGCGAGTGCTCCCCGCTGTCGGAGGTCGGGGGCACCAGCCGCGCCAGTTCGGCGCGGGCAGAAGACAAGAACTCCGAGACGCTGGAGAACGTCTTGGAGAACCCGGGGCCTTCCTCGACTCTCCCGGGTTCAGGCAGGGGTCAGCGTTCCTGGGGGAGGAGCCCCGGGGATGTACCCGCCTGCTGCGAGTCCTCGCGGTCCGAGGGTCGCCTGGGGATCCACGTCGCGCCTCTCCCCAGGGCCTTCCGCGCCGACAGCCTCCGCCTCGTCTGCGACGACCGGAGCCACCCCCTGGTCCTTGGGGCGGACTGGGGGCTCGGGGGCTCGGAGTTGCCTCCGCGGAGGTGCCGGTGGAGCTCGACGCTTCGACGTCCTCGCCTCTCCGGGGTCGCTTGCTTGGCCACTCCGGGGTCGGGCTCCTGTGCAAGAAATGAGTCAGAAGTCAGGACGGCGGCAGAAGAAAAACAACTCCGCTTCAAAGACAAGATGCCATCAAAACTTACCGGCGGGCTCTCTTCGATCCGGAGAAGCTCCACCTCTTCTGCACCAAGTCGTCAAAGAGGTCCGGCAAGGACAGGCTCTCATCCCCTACCTCCATGTCAGCAAGGGGAGGAGGGATGGCCTCCGACGCCTGATCGGACTCCTGCAACGACGGCGAGCTCGGCGGCACAGGCTGCTCTGGGAGTTCGTCACCGGCGGGTTTGTCGCCGCCCCGGAAGGAGCGCCGGGGCCTCCGCGCCCGCAAGATACTCCCGGAGGAGTCACTTCGTCGCCTTCGTCATCCGAAGTCCCAGGTTCTTCAGGGGAAACGTCCCCGTGGGCAAGACTTTGCTCCCTTGGCCTACCTCCTTGAAGACTGCGTGTTTTGGGTGCTGGCGGGGGCTCGATCTTGGTAGTACCCGCCACCCCGTACTCATTGCACTCTGGCATCGAAGATCGGATACCGTCGGCGGCCGGATCTTCGAACAGCGGCAAGGTCTCGTCCTGGAACTCGAAGGGTACCCATGGCAATATGTAGCCCATGGACAGAGCCCAGGTGGTCTCTGTCAAGTGAAATCTGGATCGTGGAAGGCTGCTGCCCACCTGATTGAGTTCCCAGAGCGGGCGGCTCCGGAACTGCAGAGGGGCAATCCCCCTGTGAAGAAATCTGCCAGGATCATGGCACCCGTCACTCCCCTTGCGCGGAGCGCAGCCAACCTGTTGATGACTGGAGCCAGTGCTTCCCCTTGAGAGCTTCTCTCCTTCGAGTGTGCCAGTCGCTCCGCTGGATAATATGGAACCATCAGATGGGGATTGGTCCCGTCAGCTTCGACAAAATACCAGTTGTGCCTCCATTCTCCAACCGAGGCCTTGGTGAATGTTTCCGGGTACTGGTGCGCCGCATCTCTCCGGAGGCAGAAAGAGACACCGCCAGCGATCCACTTGGACTTCCCCAGGCGTGGAACGAAGAAATGGCGGAACAGGGCCACCGAGGGCATGACACCCGCGAATGCCTCGCAGGCATAGGCAAAAGTAGCAAGCATCATCACAGCATTGGGGTGCAAGTGCAGCATATGCAACCGTAAGCCTCCAGGATTGCTGCGAAGAACTCGGAGAACGGAGGAAGAAGGCCGACGACGGAGAAATCATGGAAAGTAATCACCTCCCCTTCTCGTTGAGGACCGCTCCCAGGGCGCACCACCACTCCTCAGCACCGCGGAAGCTCGCGGCCAGGGATTGGCGGACGCGTTGGATGTCTTTCTCCGACGCATACTCACTGGGGAAAAGAGGGCCTGAGTCACCCTCATCGGGGCGGCGCTTCGGCCAGGGAAGCCTCCATCGCCATCTTCTCGGCGGCAGATTGCGACATCTTCCTCACTCCCGTCCTATCTCGCTTAGGCGGCATGGGCTGGGGGCAAGAACAAGGAACGGCGGCGGCCAAGGAGGAGGCGGCGATTGGCGAAGTCAGGGAGAAGGAGTCTCCTGGGCGGCGATTTGGGGATTTCGGCGAATCTGGAGAGGTAACGGCTACAGTGGAAGCCAGTCGTGGCTTATAAGGCATCCCACACGTCACGTCGCGGCCCCATTACTCCGACGGACGTGGGGATCGAGGGGGCGTGCCGATTTCTGCGCGTTTCGCCCGTTGGATTCCAGGATAAGCAAGGGGTCCGTATGAATCGCAACGTTCGCCGTGATTCAGTCAACAGGACCCGGGGGCTCGTCTCTACCTCGCCTCGGCGGGTCCCCAACGGAGCTGAGAAGACCAGGTACCCGGGACCCACTTTGACCTATCTTTAGGCCATGGCCCCGGCAGCTGGAGCAAGAGCCACCGGGACCATGCCCGGGGGCTACTGTCGCAACAGTGGAACATGGGGTTCCCCTAGTACTGCCAAAGTGGGTCCACCCCATGTGGGCCCAAGATGAAGATGGACAAGACCAAGACTCAAGTCAAGCTGGCGGGTTCACCGTCAAGACACGCAAGGCCTGCATCGACTAAGGGCTCCGGTCCTGGGGACCTTCCGGGTCCCCGAATCAAGCAAGAAGGCCAGGAAGGACCCGAGAGCCCGAGTTCCCGGCAGGAGGCCAGGCTCCCTCCGGGTACTTCCTACGTTCCTGTGGATAAGCACTCCACCTCACCACGGAAGACTTGGGAAGCAAGGCGAAGGCAGCGCGGTGGGAAGCACGCCCCGTGGTGGTGTCAGCTCCTGTCCACCCCAAGGCGGACGCTCCCACCTAACCCAAGGAGACGCTAGGCTGAGGAGAGGCCACGTCTCCCCTAAACTAGATGAGGAGGGTCCTTCACCCCGAAGGACCCTCACGCCCCTCACGTGACCCTGTGGCAACCCCTTAGCCTATAAAAGGAGGACCAAGGCACGGAGGAGGGGGAGGTCGAACGAGGACGAACACAAGCTAGAACCAGAGCAAGACTAGACTAGGGCTGCGAAGGTAGAGAGGAAGGTGATCTCCTCCGGGTCAGGATCTGTCCTTCTTCTACCTCGGGCCAAAACCCTTCCGGGTACCCTGCCCGGGAGGTTCCATTGTAAGCCACACTATGAAGAACTCATCAATCCAGACATGCAGGAGTAGGGCTTTTAGCCTCCGGGCGGCCTGAACCTGGGTAGCTCCTTGTGTCCCTTTGGTTGCATGCTTTGATCGTGGAGAGGAGAGCTTGATCTAGACTCCGCCCAAGAAGACGATTCTCAGCCTCCTTCGCGCCCCGTGCCGAACCTAAAAGGGGGTATCCTATACTCCCGGTGTCCGTGCAACGAGACACGACACTTTCCTATCCCATGTTCCTGAAACTTGCTGTGCCACAAGATCTGAATATCCGAAGCACTTGATACGCTTAATGTTCATCTCTTTTGCCATGCGCAAACCATGCAGCAAGGCCTCATACTCTGCCACATTATTGGAACAATCGAAATGAATTTGCAACACATAACTTAGCTTATCACCTTTTGGAGAAGTTAAAACAACTCCGGCTCCTAAACCTTGCTCTTGCTTAGACCCGTCAAAATGCATAACCCATGACTTGATACATGGTGTAAGAGGTGGTGAGCTTATTTGTGTCCAATCATTGAGGAAATCTGCTAATGCTTGAGACTTGATAGCTGTTCTGGGCTCATAATTAATATGATACGGCCCCATCTCTATTGCTCACTTCGCAACTCTTCCTGTAGCTTCTGAATTTCTGATAATATCTGCTAGTGGAACTGAACTCACCACTGTAATTGGATGCTCTTGAAAATAAGGTTTCAACTTTCTACTTGCCATGAAAACACCAAACACCAACTTCTGCCAATGTGGGTAACGCTGTTTTGCCTCTGATAGAACTTCACTGACATAATAAACCGGCCTCTGGACCGGGTGTTCTTTGCCCTCTTCCTTGCGCTCAACCACCACCACATCACTAACAGCCTAAGGCCCGGCTGCGACGTATAATAACATGGGTTCTTTGGGACCCGACGCCGCAAGGACTGGCGCTTTTGACAATTGCTTCTTAAGAGCCACAAATGCCTCGTCTGCCTCTTGATTCCACACGAACTTATCTGTTTTCTTCAATAGCTTGTACAAAGGTATGGCCTTCTCTCCGAGCTGGGATATAAACCGGCTTAGCGCAGCAACGCACCCTGTTTGTTTCTGAACGTCTGCCAACTCCTCAGGTTTCTTCAAACTCTGTATAGCTTTGATTTTTTCCGGGTTTGCCTCAATTCCACGCTCTGACACAATGAAACCAAGGAGCTTTCCTGCCAGAACCGCAAACACACATTTTGTCGGATTAAGCTTCATATTGTATTTTCTCATATTTGTAAACGTCTCTCGTAGGTCATTAATGAATGACCCGGCTTTCTCTGTCTTGATCACTACGTCATCCACATAAGCATGCACATTGCACCCAATCTGATCATGAAAACACTTCTGAATACACCTTTGGTACGTGGCACCCGCGTTTTTCAACCCAAACGTCATGGTCTTGTAACAAAAAGCACCAAACGGGGTTATGAACGCTGTCTTTTCCCAATCTTGCCTATTAAGCTTGATCTGATGATATCCTGAGTATGCATCCAAAAAACACAAGAGCTCGCTGCCCGCAACTGTGTCAATGATTTGATCAATGCACGGTAGTGCAAACGGGTCCTTGGGACAATACTTATTCAAACTTGTAAAATCTATGCACATCCTCTACTCATTATTCTTCTTCAGAACTAGAACCGGGTTAGCCAACCACTCCGGGTGAAAAACTTCCATGATAAAGCCAGCTGCTAGAAGCCGGGCTATCTCCTCTCCTATAGCCTTCCTTCTCTCTGCATTCATTTTCCTCAAACCTTGTTTTACCGGCCTTGCTTTGGGATCAACATGTAAGCGGTGCTCAGCGAGTTCAGTCGGATTGCCAGGCATGTCACTAGGTGTCTGTGCAAAAACATCCCGATTCTCACGGATGAACTCGATGAGCGCGCTTTCCTATTTATCAGTAAGATTGGACCCTATGGCAAACTGCTCGGAGGAATCCTCAGGCACGAAATCTACCATCTTTGTATCTTGGGCGGCCATGAACTTTGCCCTGTCATCTTCTGTTGTTGGTTTCTTGAGTGCTGTATTATCCGCCGGGTCAAGATTACACCTATAAGCTTTCAACTCCTCCTTTGCACAAATTTGCTCGGCCAGGGCCGCATCTCCTTCATCACACTGGGCTGCTATCTCTTTGTTGCCATGGACTGTGATGATCCCCTTAGGACCCGGTATTTTCAACTGCAGGTACGCATAACACGGCCTTGCCATGAACTTGGCGTAAGCCGGCCTCCCAAACAGTGCATGATAAGGACTCTGAAACTTCACAACTTCGAAAACGAGCCACTCCGATCTAAAGTTGTCAATGGACTCACCAAAAGCAACCTCTAATGAAATTTTTCCCTCTGGTGTCGCTGACTTCCCTGGAACTATGCCATGAAAAACTGTGGATGTCTTTTGCAGCTGTGATGTTTTGAGACCCATACGCAAAAAACGTCTCCCAATACAAGATGTTGATACTACTTCCACCATCAACTTTCTTCAGTTCAAAGGCACCTACTTGAGGAGCCACGACCAAAGCTAGCGGACCCGGGTGTTCCACAACATCCGGGTGATCCTCTCTACTCCACGTGATTGTATGCTCTGACCACTTTAAATATCTTGGAACTCCTGCGACAACTACATTAACCGCCCTTTTGACTACCTTTCGCTCTCTCTTGGTTGTGCCACTGGTGTATATGTGATATTGGCCAAGCTGCTTTGGCTGATGTGAAAACCCGCCTTGATTGCCTGTATTCTGACCTGCTCCTGAATTGTTGGTGGGTACTGCGTTTGCTCCAGTTAAAGGTCTAGCCGGGTTACCACCCGGGCCGGGTCCTCCGCCTCTGCCTGCTCCTTGCAGTGCTCTATGTATCTCATTATTTTTCCATCTGTTTAAATCTACACATTGGGCCAATGAGTGATTGGCGGGTCTACCGTTCCTGCTATGGCGAGGACACGGCATCCTGAACGCCTCTTCAGTGCTGGTTGGGCATGACATTTGATAACTGTTTCCACCATTATAATTCCCATTGTTTCCTTGATAACCTCTATTGTCATGAAAATTTCCTTCCATCCTTTGCCTCTGAAACCCGGCATTTGTGTTTGCCACCAACTCTGAACTTCCCTCATTATGCCCACGCTTGTGTTGATTCTGATTGTTGTTGTTGTTATTTCCATTGCCATTGCCATTCTTTCCTCCATTATTCACAGGACCTTTCCCTTTCTCTTCCTCATTATCATCCTGGGTCTTGTCCGTGGCTGCGTGCCTGTTGCAAGCATCCATCAACTCAGCCATCGTGACTGGCTTGACCCGGTGGCCCTCCTTCATACGGCCCAGCTTCTGGACCAGGGGAGTAAATTTGCACGTTTTTCCATCGTTGAATTCGCATCCTTGGGCTCAATACCAGATGAGGAGTGAAGGATCTCCGTGACCCATCTCATCCAATGCCGCGCTGACTCGACCTTCCTCTGTACACAGCGATCATGGTCTTCAATTGAAAACAAACGCTTGCATGTACCTTGAAAGTGCTTGGTGAAAATTGTCTTTAGCTCGTCCCATGACTTGATGGATTTCTCTGGTAAGTTCTTGAACCATAATTTTGCTGCCCCGTCACTCATCATCAAGTACATATATTTTGCACAAACATTCACGGTGGCGTTGCGTATACACATTGCCATCTCATAACTGCTCAACCAGCTTGTCGGGTCCATGCTAGGCTCGTAATTGGATATCTTGTTGGGCTCCTTGAACTTCTCAGGGAAAGGCTCCGCTCTAATGGCATCTGAAAGACACTTTGGCCCGGCTAAGTTAGAAGAAGTTGCTAAGAAATTATTATTACCTGGTGAGCTTATGGATGCTGCTGCCGCGGCGCCGGGTCCTCCTTGCGGCACTGCTACGACAGGTGCCGCCGGGTTCGCGCTGGCCGCTCTTCTCGCTCGCGATCCATTAACTATCTGCTGAGCCACCGAAACTGCTGGTGCAGGCTGATATTGCCGGTTGTTCTGGTTCTGTTGAGGTGGATTTTGCTGTTGCGCCACGGCAGGCCCGGCCAACGGCGGGGTCTCGCCATGGCGGCTCTTGGTATGCTTACTACGATAGGTTGTGGAATGAAGTGCACTTTTCTCCTTCGAATACTGGACTTGCTGAACTACCGCGGTACGTAACATGTCAATGGAACGCCGGGCTTCAATCTCTGCTGGCGAGTCTCCAAGGGGAATACGGTCGAGCGCTAAGGTTGCAGCGCACACGTTATCCACTGGATTGGAATAATGACCCACCGGCGTGTGGAGTCTTGGTGTTCATGGTGGCAGACCCGGATTTCCCCGGCTCCTCCGGCAAGCAAGCCTGGTGTCCCAACTAACGCGGCCCCGGCTCCAGCAGTTCCTCTGTTTTGTTCTGCAGGTGTCCTGTTGACCAGGTTTCCTTGGACCGAGGGTGGCGGCTCCTGACACAGATTGAATGAGGGTGGTGGCTCCTGACACAAATTCATACTCTTCATCACTAGCAGATCTAGTTGCACATATCATACCAACGAAAACATTAATCTTGCCAATTGGAATAACTCACCTGATTCTAGCAGATCCGATTCCGGCCCCCAGCCAGAATCGTCGACGATGGATTCTCCTTGCGAGTTGATGGTAGCCTCGCCGAAAACGAAGTTCTTGATTCCTTGCACAACTTCTCCCATGATGATGACACCTTTGGACGCAGGCCCCACGGTGGGTGCCAACTGTCGTGGGGTTGTCATGGCAGATGTTACTATAGGGTAACTTGAGTTGTTGGGCCAGGCGAAACTAGTGTCTGGGAGTTTGTTTAGCGCTGCGAGGACAAAGGATTTACCCAGGTTCGGCCTCTCCATTGGAGATAATGACCTACTTCCTGCTATGCTATTATTGATCTCGATCTCGATAACCTGGCTACGACAACAGAGCCGGATCTCGATCTAGGTTACAGGGTTCGCTTGGTAGTGGTGATCTCTCTCTGATTCTCTCGCTAGTACTAATTACCTTGTCAAGAACTTGTCTAACTATGACCTAGGAGCCCGTTTATATAGACGGCCGGGTCTCCTGGTTCTATACATGGTAAGCCCAGGTTCTACCCAGACTCGGAGTCCTACTCTAGGTCTTCTTGCCTTCGTGTCCTCCAAGTCCTGCACCGCCTCCGGGTCTTCTAGAAGCTTTCCTCTGTTAGCCGGGTCACCGACAAGCTTGCTGGCCCATCGACGTAACCCGGCCCATGCTAATGGTTAGTTGTCCTGGCCGGGCCTTCTGCCTGGCGGGTCACGCTTCCCTCTTCATGGGCCTACCGGGTTATAATCCCCCCATCAGGGCCAGTTTGGGAAGACATCGATTGGTACAAAACAATAAAGCTCCATCTTCTAGCTTAATTGCTAACGTGGTACGGCTGCTTTGTCGTCAGCGACACGGCCACCATCATCGCCTTTGTGGCACGGTAGAAATGCCATCAGGACGTCGCTCCATCTCTCCTTGAGTTCAAACTGTCGTGGACCAGGGGTGACATGGACACGACAAATATTGCCTTAACTAGTCAAATTGACAAGACCCCGCCTAGAAGATTCCTGACAGGAGGTCAGGCCGTCTTTCCCATGTGTTGGTCGAAGGCGGCATCACTCCGGCTTTATTTAGACAGATTGCCGCCTACCTTTTTACTTCGGAATGCTTCAAGCTCTTCAGCCGCCTAAATTCAAGAAACAAGACGGACATCGCTCAAGACGAAGACGGCAACTGGAGAACTGAAATCTTTCTGGGGGCTAATGTTGGGGATATACCAAGTGGGGGTATCCTTGACATGGATCAATCCGGCTTGGTGGAGGTGGCCTGACATTAGCGGTCCAGCAAGCTGACGACAAGGAAGATGGCGGCCGGCAAGGGAGAAGGTTCTAGACGAAGCCAACCAGGCCCACGAGACCAAGATGGAAGGCGGCAACTCTGCCAACTAGGGATAGGACTCTATTTACTTGCCGGTTAAGTCTTTCCTTGTAAGCCCTAGGTCAGGCCGCCTTTATAAGCCAGCCTACGGGCAGCCTTTAGGGCAACATATACTTTCATACGGAACCATACTCATTGTAACCTGTTCACGGCTATTGCCTTATAATGAGTTATAGCAGCACGTAGGGTCTCGCCACCGCTGCGAGATCTGAAGCTGGGTAAACTGCCGTGTACAATCCCGACCTCGACGACGCTCCCCTTCACCCCCTCGGTTCACCCTCGGCTAGAGGACCCCCATCTCCTATCTACGATGCCGATACAACGACTAACCCGATGGCAAAGTTGTACGCCTTAACAGCTTCCTTGAGTGGTCCCAGGAGCTAGCCAAGAAGCTATCGGAGACTGTGGAGAAAATGGCCGCCAAGGTAATGGAGAAAGCCAAGAATCGTGTAGGGCTTATTTTGTACTTCCAAGACTTGGTATGTCCTTTGGTGCTTGCATGAACACAGACCCGAAGGTTTTGGTCGCGTGATTGTCTCTATCTTGTTCTTCTTGTGCGTTTTGGTTGACTCACGCAGCCCCCGAGCCTGCTATGGAGGCCGTGTTGGGTGCGTGTTTTTTCCTGGTGAGGTGATGGATTCTGATGCCTTGAATTTGGCTGTGCGCATACTGGTCCTGCTCGTGTCCCTAGAGTGTCTTCGTCTGCGGGCGCATCCTCCCGAGTGCCTGACTCCGGGACGTCAGGCGTGCCCGACGTTTCTGGTGGTCAAGATCATGACGAGTACAGATACTCGATGTTGCAGTCGTGATGTGAGAGGGCAGAGCAAGATCTGCGGGTTGCCCATGGCGTCCTAGCTTTCTTGAAGTCGAGGCAGCCCCGCCTGCTGAGCGGGAGGCTTTTCTTCTTGAAGAATTGGCGAAGGCGAAGGAGGAGCTTCGTTGTAAGCACATGCCGAGCCCCCAAGTGTGTTTGTAAATTAATGCCTTCTGATGTTCATTGCTTGGTTCCCGCATGTGTTCAGTTGGATGCCCGAGCAGAGGCTGACCGTGTGCGGAATCGGATGTTCCATGTTGCAAATAACCTTGGTCGAGATACGACATCCTTCTGGGCGGACCCGACAAGGGGTCAGGTGCTGGCGATCTTGCAGGATTGAGTACAGCAGGTGGGCACGTTCATCGAGTCGTGCAGGTCGGCCCTGGCCTTGGTGCACAAGGCACTTTTTCCTCTGAACGAGCAATCGCAGGGGCTGGCTGCACTGATGGCGAGATTCCGTCGGGTGAGGCTATCAAGAGGTTCATTCGGGGTCAGCTTATTGCGGGTGCCACTGTCACGCTGGCGTTTGTGCGAGCGCACTACCCGCAACTCAGCTTGTCTGTTATAGGTAGAAGGTTCCTGCAACAAGATGACGATTGACGCACGCCCATGCGAGCCCACTAGTTTGCAGTGGAGGACCCTGCCAAGCGCGTTATTGAAGTTGTGGAGCGGGAAGAGGAATTGATTTATGACCGCCAAGTGTTGATCAACCCCAAAGAGGAGCCTGTAGAGTAGGCGACTGATGTATATGTCTTGTATAACGTCCGTAGTTGCTGTGTTCGAGCAGTTGTATAGATTGACTTGTTGGGTTTGTACCGAAATTACTTGTTCCCGTAAGTAATGATTGGGAGGTGCAGTCCCTAAGAGTTGAGTCTTGGGACAATCGATTGTAGGGCCTATGTTGTCGTGGGTTAATCTCGGCAGATGTCATTACGATGACTTCGTAGGTGTGGGGATTGCGCGAGTCAAGCGCCTCCGAGCTTAAGATCACAGGGCATGAGGAAGACAATGTTTACCCAGGTTCAGCCCCTCGATGCGAGGTAAAGACCTACTTCCTGCCTATCCTAGATTGGAATTGATATGAATATGGTGTTACAAGGGGTTGGCGATCGATGTGTCGAGTCGCCGTAAGATCTAGGGTTTAGGACTTGAAAGCTCCCTTTCTGCATCCTGCGAGCCCTCCTTATATACACGGAGGCTCGCTAGGTTGCAAGGAAAGATTCTCCTGCTAGGAAAGCATCAGCAGGAGTCCTACTCGGCGACTAACCATCTTCTTGTCCATCAAGTCAAGTTGCCTTTGGTCTTCTAGATTCTTCCCTTGGCATGTCGTGATCATTAGTCAGCCCATCTTTGTGTAAGCCCATCAATGGTGCGGCCGTGAACTTATCATAAGCCGCATTACAACATTGGGCTGCGGGTCAGCCCATTAAATATTCCCCCGACATTAGCCCCCAAGGTCGACTGGGACTTCATGAATGGAGAGCCTATAGCAATCTGCGAGTCAACTTTGCTTAATTGATCAGTCGCATTGTTGAACGTCCTGGTGGAACTTTGTCTTCAAAATTATGTCGGCTTAATATCACGACGCTGTACGTGGCTGTCGGCCAATTTTCAATCCTGACAGAATATTCCCTTTCCGTTTTTAATAACTGATTCGTCCGGTGCAATAGGCGCAATCTGCTTCTTCGATTTCGGGATCTTCTGTTTATAGGTGTGGCGGCAACCATAGGTCAAGCCTTTCTTCTATCATTTCTCCCCGCGCTGCCTCCTCATCTCCTCCCGCTCCAGCTCCAATCTCTCTAACCTTCTCAGCCAAGAATCTATGGCGCCGAAGGGGAAGCAAGCGGGAAAAGAACCAATGGAGGAGAAAGCTTCACGGCGGATCTCCTGCAACTAGGACGGATCGTGGGTGACGAAGGAAGATCTCCAGCGCCTCGCCGTCTAGGGCTGCTTGCCTCCGAAGAAGGAGTCCCATTGGCGGGCGCCCGGCGATGAGACGGTGCCGAGGCCCCAACCCAACGAGTTGGTCATGTTCGTGGAACACGTGGATCGCGGATTCACACCACCGTCTTCTTCCGTAACCTCCTGAAGCATCTCAACCTTCGCCTTCATGATATCGGCCCAAATTCCATGCTCCAGTTGAGCAACTTCCACGTCCTCTGTGAAGGTTACCTCAGTACAGATCCCAGTATCGACCTGTGACTTGCTTCCTTCAGCTGCAACAGCCAACTTGAGACCAAAGGCGGCGAGTACGTCCAATGTGGCGCCATCGCTCTGCAGCGCCATAGGAATTATGTTCTTCCCAAACTAACACCAGCCAACACAACCAGGGATTGGCAAAAGTCCTTCTTTTATTGTAGGGATACCTCCCCCGAGACTCGCCTCCCTCCTTGGTCGAATACAGCCTTCGTGCCCTCTGAATCACTGAAGGCCAAGCCTCGGGAAGCCGCGATGTCCTTCGTCAATGGGGCGCTGGGCAAAATCCGCATCTTGGTTGATCGCGGCCTAACTGGCCTCGACCTTATTTCTTGCTGGACGAAATGGTGAATCCAGCATGTGAGCCCCCGGAGACGGCTCTTCATCGAGTAATCTGGCCTCCCCGGAGACGTTGATCGCATTGCCGTTGAGGCATGGAAGCCAGAAGAATGGGTAGAGTATATCTGCCGTGTGACCGAGGAGAAGAACGTCTCATTTGATAAGGTGGGACTCCCACCTTTCAGTGTTGACAACAGGCCTTTCGAGGTAAATTTCCATGCCATCTTTCTATTATATTTATTCAATATTTGCATCACCTTTCCTTTTTCAAATAATTCTGCTCATGTTTATATCAGGCTGATGAGAACTATTGGTCAGCTCCTGCGGCTGACGTGAGCACGGCTTCCAGTAAGCGTACCCCGAAAAGGAATTTACTGCCCGCTCTGGGACGCAGTGAAAATGTTGACATTCCCTCCGTCGCTACCGCTGAATCAGACAGCGACTCAACTGAACTAGAGGAGGATGAGAGCCCCGTGCCTTGTATCAGCCCTTCTGTTGCTGATCCCACTCCTCGCCGAGTCTCAAAAAGGTTATCTCGCGAGGAACCAGAGATAAAAGCCGTTCAGAACCCCGAGATCAAACGCCGCAAACCATCTGGGCCTGCGGCTTCTTCTGGCCCTAGGCGCGTGCTTAGAACCACCACCTCTGCTGATGATGACATGGGCGTCACTTCTGGTAACTCCGCTCGCCTAGGCATTATACTTATGTATCTTCAAGTGTTGATGCACAATTTTCTTTCTGTTTTATAGATTCTGGGCTCCAGACTTTGTCGTCTCCTTCGAGCGACAATCTTGCTCTCAACATCAAGATAACTCCTCTCGCTCGTCCATTTTTTATTTCTTGTAGGTCTAAGGTTGATGCTGAGGATGCAACTAATCTCAAGGATGCTTTGGGAGCTGTTGTGGAGTCGCAACCAGCGGTTCCTGTAATAGCTGACGCCCCAACTGAAGCCGCCACGAAGGAAGGCGTGGCTACAACCGATGACATGCCTTTGTGTGCATCTCTTGACACTACCATCCCGGAGGTGGCCTTAGAGGACGGAACTGTCACTGCAACCATCCATCATAAAGAAGAAGTTCGTCCTCGTATTGAGGACGTCACTTATCCAGCCGCGAAGGGCTTCCAAGACTCGCCAATTAAGCCACTAGCCACTGATCCTGACTGTGGCCACATGCAGCTTGTGCCGCACGTGGGGGTTGTGTCCTCCTCTTCTTTGGGAAAATCAACAGGCGGCCGTGCTGAACAAGGTAATAAGTCATATCATTACCCCCCTCGCGGCTAATGACAAACACTCTGCCGCGTTGCACGATACGTTGCTCCAATTATTCGCAGCGTACAAGGTAATAAGTCGACTGCTTCTTGTATTATGGCAGACATATCATTAGCCCCCAAGAATCGAGGCTTTATCTTGAAAAGAAGTGAAGGCTTGATTCTTCATATGTTTTTATCTCAAGCAGCGAGCTAACTTGATGTAGCCCGGATAACGACCATCACCATGTCAAGACCCTCAACACTTCACAAGTCACCATGGACAGCGAAGGTGAGCTCGTTCCTCTACTTGAGCTCCATTCCTCCCCTTTTGGATGGTATGCTACGTCATGCTCCATCCTTGGATGATGCTAGGTTTACCACGACGCGGACATGTACACGGGAGGATGACCAAGGTGCAAGAGGAATGGAGGACGCCAAGACGGTGGCTTGGAAGAGAAGAAGGAAGAGAAGAAAAGACCCAGGCGGCGGTAGTACCGCTGGATTAAGCGGTACTACCGCTTGAGAGCTGCCGCCACCGCTACCGCCAGAACCAGCATCTGGAGCGCTTGTCCGGTACCAACTGGTACCGCTGCCGGTACCGCTGAGGTGGGAAGAGCCGAACCGGACCGCACCAGCGGTACTACCGCCCAACCCAGCGGTAATACCGCCGCAGCGGAATCAGCACGGGTTTGGAAGCCCTGTAACCTTCCCCCACCTACCCCCTGTTGGTCAACACTATAAATAGCACTCCTTGGACTAGATCTAGGGTTAGACTATGATTTGGGAACTAAAGTAGAGCCTTGCTCCTTCTTCTCAAAGTGTCTCTTTCCTCCTTTGGAGATGACTCAAGACCTCCACATGTGGAGATGAACCAAGGCCTCCTCTTGAGGAGAAGATCCCTGCGTGGATACCAAGGCTCCGCTTGTAGTTGCGATTACTTGCTAATCTTCCATCTTTAGGTGGCTAGGTTGGATTGGTTGGATTGACCAATTGGACAAACAATCCTAAGAGTAAGGTGTGCTTGGGAGAGGAGGATTGGGGGCTGCCCTCGGGGATTTGTTACCAATCGAGTCTTGCCGGGTTGCTACTTGCTATTTACCCTTGTGTGTTTGTTTTCCCCACTTTTGTGTTCTTCGTTCTTCGCGTGTTCTTCGTGTTCATCCTTCCCTCCGTACAAATCCGTGAAAATCGGGACCTACCCCCATCATATGGTATCAGGGCTCTAGGTTGACACGGATTTGATTTGGTTTCCACCAAAATCCACCAAATTTTTCTTCGTTTTTGAGAAATTCGAAAATTTCCACCAAAAATAGCCTTGCCTTGATTCGAGCCGATCTGTCGATTCGTTGCATTTTTGGTAGTTTTTGTCCATGGATCTGTTGCTTTAGGACCCCCTCCACCTTTGTTTGCGTTCCCTAGCCTTAATTTTGCCAATTTCCCACGGATTCGAGGAATTTTTGGACCCCAAATTCCCCAAAATCGAGTCAAACTCGAGCAGATTCGACTGCAGCAATACTACCGCCGGGTTAAGCGGTACTACCGCCAGGGCCAATTTTTGCAGAAATTTTTCTTTCTCCTCGGTTCGTTTTGGCATTTCCTCTTTGGTTTGAGTATTTTCTTGGTGTGCTCTACGTCTACGACATCTACAAGCTTCCGCAGCCACGCATCATCAACGCCAAGCGACGACGCCACCAAGGACTCGACATTTCCCCCACCATCATTTCCGTTGTGAGCCCTTCTTCCTTTCGCGCAACTTGACCTATTGGACTAGCTCGGTGATATTGCGAGGCATTGCACGTGTTGAGTGTTTGTCTTCAAGTATTGGCGAGTGTGTATCGTTAGAGAGCTTGGCACTAGCAAAAGAGAAGGAATCATCATCAAAAAGCAAAAATCAAAAAAAAAAGAGAGAAAAGAAAAAGAATCAAGTGGTGCCAAGTTTCATCTCTTGTAGGTTGCGACAAAGCTAAGACCGCCAAATTGAGTGTGAGTGTTCACTCTTGTGCAAATCCGTTGCCCACAAAAAGCAATTGAGCTAGTGTCCCTCTTGTGTTGGGTGACATTTGAGCACGTAGTCTTCGTTAGGTTGCCTATCTTCGAGTGCTCGCCCTCTTGGTTGCCCAACCCCATCATTCGCTTTTGTGTGTGTTTCTTGATACTTTGTGGTTGGAGTTTCTTTGGTAATTTGATCATTCTGGACTTTCTCTACCTTTGACAATATACTTGTCGCCGGGTTTGTTTGTTTCGTTTGCCACATCATACCTTCCTATCCTCATAAGTGTGTGTGTTGGGTGTTAGAGCCGGATACTCTCCTCTCGAGCCACATTATACTTGGGATATAGTTTGTCTTGGTTTTTCTTTACCACATATCCCACTTGTTTCTTGAGAAAATGTTTAGGGGAAGTACAAACGGAAGCTCAAGCTCGGAAGAGGAAATCCATGGTGAAGTTCAAGGTGATCATGCCTATGTTACACTTGACGAGTTCGTTGGTATTGGACACCTTCTTCGTGATGGCTTATGCCACTATGAACGACGTCGTCAAGCTATAGAAGCCAACTTCAACAACCGCATGCATGCGCAAGAAGCGTCTATGGAGCGCGTGACCGAAGCTATCAACAACCTTGTGCAACATCGCTCGTCTTCAAGCTCGCGCCGCCCAAGGCACACTACAAGGTCGTCACAATCAAGGCATACGCGTCATGGTCCTCGTCAAGGTGAACGACATCAAGATCTTCAAGATAAACCAAGGCGCGACGGTCATGAACGACATCGTCTTCACGTGGAACATCCACGTTCTCCTAGCGTGAACAATGCCAACACGCATCAAGAGCGTCAACGCCCAAATGGGGAACATCATGACCGCCTACCATCACCACCACCACAACAACGCGATCGTCATGGACGCCATGAACGCACTCCTTCGCCACCACCTCACCCTAGAGATCGCCGAGACACTTGGACTCCCATATGGCATGAGGAAGAACGCATATGCGACAATTGCCAAGGCCAAGACCATGGTCCACGAGAATGTCCCAATCTCTCGTGTCCAATATGCGATGGCAATGGTCACATGATGTGGGAGTGCCCAAATGGAGATGAGGGCGACAAGAAGATGGTCGAGAATGGGATTCTCCCTTCGACCACGGAGGCGAGCATGAGCAATGCTATCACATTGGTGGATGCGTTGAATGAGGATGGCCAAACTATGGCATGCATCTTTGGAGGCGATTCAACCTTGGAGGCGTGTGGAGATGAGGAAACCGAGCCTACCCTCATGTGCTTCAATGATGAGATAGCACCAATCCCATGTGAGAATGAGAGCCAGTTAGCCAACTTGAGTGAGAGCGAGAGTGAGTTGAGTGCCTCCACCATATGCGAGTTTGAGTGTTTTCGCTTTGAGGGAATGAGTGATACACCTTTTGAGTTGAGAGAGGTAGTTGATAGGGCAAGTGAGGCCACTTTGCTTTCTAACAACTTACCATCTTCCTCCAGTGTGTTCTCTCATCGTGTGCTAGGTTTCATGGATGATGATGATGCCACCACATGCCTACATCAAGATGAATGAGTCGGCCACATAGAGGCCCCTACTTCAACACCTACTTCACATGAGAAGAACAACAAAGGTATGGGTGTTGATGTGACCATGATCCCGCTAGTGGACATGATGAATTTGAATGCTTGCATGCTATGGATGATTTCCTTGCCCCATCATATGATACATTTTTATTCCCATGTGATACTTCCCATGTTGATCATGTGGAACCACCTATTTGTGATGACATTTCCATCGACATGCCTAATTATGAGTGTTTCCAATTCTTTCCCGTTGTCAACTCAAACATGATGAACAATTGCTCTTTTCCAATGTTTGTTGACAACAATGTTCATGCTTTCCGCAATGATGACCATGTCGATTCTTCTATTTGTGATCACTTTGCCATACCCATGTTTTGCAATCGATGTTTGCGCTATTTTCCCATTGTTGCATCCAAAATATTGAACAATTGTTCTTTTAAATGCTTGGTTTGCAATAATGTTGATATATTGGCTTATGAGATTGCCCCCATAGCTTTCTCACCTTGTGGAGACTTTTCATTATCTTTTATGGACCTTGTTCCATCCTTCAATTTGCATAGTAACCGTCCACATATGTCATATTTTCCATTTGATTTTGGTGTGGTTGGTGTTGTGCAAATGAAGAGACGCGTCATGATGGATGACGTATTCATATACCGTGCACATCATTTCTTCACATGGTGTCTTGTGTGTGCCGGTAAGCGCATAATAATGTCAACCGCCATTGAGCATGAGTTGACAATGCGAGCTCTTGAGAGCATACACTTGAGTCGTGGATCGAACCCGGCTCTAATACCTTTCCCATATTTTGCATCAAACAAGTTGACCAATTTATCTTGCATTTGGTTTGTTTGCAAACATGTTTGTGATGTTGGTTTCTCCTATGGCAAGACAAATTTTCCCATCTTTCATATGAATGATTTATGCGTTGCGACAAATATGATGAACAATTGTTCTTTTACTTGGCTTGTGTGCAACCATAATGACATTTTGAGCATGTCTTGTCATGAGTTCATTGGTTTCTACCAATTTGGTGTTGCAACAAATATGTTGAAAACTTGCTCTTTCATGTGCTTTGTTTGCACCCATAATGATGTTTTGGACATTCTTCATTGTGTGTTTTTGCCAAACTCGTCGCTTATTGCATCAAGGATGATGACAAACTGTTCTTTCCAATGCCTCGTGTGCAATAATGATCATATGATTCCAAATGAGATACCTCGATGGCATCCTCATATTTTTATGGAGTTTTTGTGTTCTCACATTTTGAAGATGTTGCATTGGATTGCTTGCACTTTGACCTTGCACTTGCACTACATTTTCATATTCTTGTGTTGTGCTAACGGTGCTATGACAAAGAAAGGACATGTCATTTTTGATATGCTCCTCTTTCTTGCACACACATGTTTTGCTTGGTCTTTAGTGTTTGTAGGCATGGTGAATTCAAATTCTTCGACAACACATCTACCTCCTTTGCAAGATAATGAAGAGCAAGAGTCGAGGACGACTCTTTTTAAAGGGGGGGAGATGATGTAGCCCGGATAACAACCATCACCATGTCAAGACCCTCAACACTTCACAAGTCACCATGGACAGCGAAGGTGAGCTCGTTCCTCTACTTGAGCTCCATTCCTCCCCTTTTGGATGGTATGCTACGTCATGCTCCGTCCTTGGATGATGCTAGGTTTACCACGACGCGGACATGCACACGGGAGGATGACCAAGGTGCAAGAGGAATGGAGGACGCCAAGACGGTGGCTTGGAAGAGAAGAAGGAAGAGAAGAAAAGACCCAGGCGGCGGTAGTACTGCTGGGTTAAGCGGTACTACCGCTCGAGAGCTGCCGCCACCGCTACCGCCAGAACCAGCATCTGGAGCGCTTGTCCGGTACCAACTGGTATCGCTGCCGGTACCAACTGGTACCGCTGCCGGTACCGCTGAGGTGGGAAGAGCCGAACCGGACCGCACCAGCGGTACTACCGCCCAACCCAGCGGTAGTACCGCCGCTGCGGAATCAGCACAGGTTTGGAAGCCCTGTAACCTTCCCCCACCTACCCCTGTTGGTCAACACTATAAATAGCACTCCTTGGACTAGATCTAGGGTTAGCCTATGATTTGGGAACTAAAGTAGAGCCTTGCTCCTTCTTCTCAAAGTGTCTCTTTACTCAATTGGAGATGACTCAAGACCTCCACATGTGGAGATGAACCAAGGCCTCCTCTTGAGGAGAAGATCCCTGCGTGGATACCAAGGCTCCGCTTGTAGTTGCGATTACTTGCTAATCTTCCATCTTTAGGTGGCTAGATTAGATTGGTTGGATTGACCAATTGGACAAACAATCCTAAGAGTAAGGTGTGCTTGGGAGAGGAGGATTGGGGGCTGCCCTCGGGGATTTGTTACCAATCGAGTCTTGCCGGGTTGCTACTTGCTATTTACCCTTGTGTGTTTGTTTTCCCACTTTTGTGTTCTTCGTTCTTCGCGTGTTCTTCGTGTTCATCCTTCCCTCCGTACAAATCCGTGAAAATCGGGACCTACCCGCATCATAACTCATCCCTGTTTTGTAAAATGTCTTGTAGGAGGAATTGCAGGCTGTCCTTAGTGACAAGAAAGCAGTGGAGAATAGCCTCCAACAGGCTCCCGCAGAAGTACAGCGACTTCAAAGCATCCTTGCCCAACACGAGGAAGATATCAAGAAGAAAAACTTGAAAATTGGTGAGCTTACCGATGAGAGTTATAAGCTCGCGGAGTAGGCCAAGTCGGCCGAACTGCGGCTTAAGAAGGTGGAAGAGCAATCTCAACAAAGGGTTGGTGATCTCAAACGTCAAATCCGCACCCAAAAAGACACCATTGCTGAAGTGAATGAAGACGCGTAGCTCAAGGCTGCCAAGATTGATCAGCTAGAGGAAGAACTGTCCAGGCGGACCAAGGGTCTCAAGGAAGTTTCTGACTCCTCCAACCTTGCTCATAGCCTTGTTTGTATCATGACACAAGAACTTTCTGGTGAGTTCTCCTAAATCATCTTTGCTCCTTTCTACTAACTCTTTGGCTATGTTGGTGTACTCATAGCTTATCGTTATTCTGTAGGCGAAGACTCCCCCCTTTTGCTTGGGCGCACACAAGAACAATTCGATCACATCCGTGAATTTGTGCGATCGACTTGCGAAGCCACGGCGCAGTTATCCAAGAAGCTCCTTCCTTCCAAGCCTGTGCCGTCCACTGGTGATGGCTTATTAAAGAGGTTGAAGAAGGCGGCTCATTATGTTGTCGACTGGAAAGAATCCTCTGCCCGTGCTGGCGCGTCTCACGTTCTTGCTTTGGCGAAGACATATTACCCAACCTTTGATGCTGCCAAGGTGTCCCAAGGTAGGCCGCAGAAGAAATCAGCCGGCACAGAGTTCAAACCGGAGGAGTACCTTGCCACTTGGAAAAGCATGTGTGGTTATGCTACGCAGCTTATTGATGGGGTGGATCTGGCCACTTATCTGGGAAAATATCATCCAGATGGTAAGAAATATGAGAGGCTTCCGTCAACATCAGCCGGGCCATCCACATCTCAGGACGCCAACTCGCCTCCAGGTGTCTCGAGCTCAGTCGTCGGCGTATTCACTAAGGTTGAACATCCGAACAAGCCGTCAGCTGTTGTTCCTCCCGCCAAGGCTGGTAAGCCGCCGGCGCCTCCGTCCCATAAGCAAAAAAGCTGAGGAAAAATGAAAGAAAACATTTGCAATGATTTAGCCCTGAGTGGCTTGTAATAACTTGTAAATTCGATACAGTGTTCGGTGTTTTGATACTTTGAGTGGCACAAGTTAATGACCTATACGCAGGTCCTTTTGATTTGTCTCAATTTATTCCTTACTCAGGCCCTTGCACGACTCAGTATTTCCCTAGCAAAATGTGTGTTCAGGGTCGAGAACGTCCATGATAGGCATTCAGACTCGATTGACGCCACAAGCTGGTACTTTGGTCGCATAGTGCAAGTTGCATCCGAGGTAAGGCTGAGTATAATGAAGAAAAAATGCAACTAGTTTGGCGATTCCAAGGTAAAAAGCTGAGCTCATAAAGCATCAAAGCCCCCAAGGAACCAATGATAGATAAAATAAAAGACTCAGCAACTCAATTGGTAATTTGAGGCAAAACGACAACCTTCGCATAGTAGAGGTGCCGGCTTTATTTCATAATCATTATATTTGATACAACTTTTTGTGGTACGATCGCGCATAGGTGGCGATCGATTTTTGATACAAGTCGCGAGTTTTCTATTCCTCGCTGAAGAGATGTTGCATGACCTGATTGTCATTATTTCTAATACTTGAACCCTGAGTGGTTCGCAACTGATATGATACTGGAACCCTGAGTGGTTCATTTTGAGTCGCGTGATGCGACTCATGATACACTGCGGCTTATAATGGACCGCCCGGAGGGCACTTAATTGCCCTTTTTGTTTTTCTGCTGCTCTGCGGCCTTCGCTTTTCTCGCCTCTCGATTGGCTGTTAGCTTGATCCGCAGGTCTGGCACGTGTCTTTTTGCTTCCACGATGTCATCAAAATTTTGCTGAGGCTCGTGGACTGGTAGGCCTTCTGCGATACATGCAGCCTTTGCCATGGCTTTATTGCCTTCTTCGCACTCCATTTCTATTTGCCGGTCACCATCAACTGTGATTACTCCACGTGGGCCAGGCATTTTGAGCTTCAGATATACGTAGCACGTCCTTGCCATGAACTTCGCAAATGCCGCTCTGCCTAACAGTGCATGATATGGGTTCTGGAAATCCACTACTTCGAACCAAATGAACTCGCATCGCAAGTTGTTGTGAGTCCCAAAGGCCACTTCCAAGTTTATCCGCCCGAAAGGTTGTGCTGATATCCCGAGTACTACTCCATGGAACGATGTCCTTGATGGTTGATACATCTCAAACGTATCTATAATTTCTGATGTTCCATGTTTATATTATACCAATTGCTACATGTTTTATATACACTTCATAGCATTTTTATGCATTTTTTGGGACTAACCTATTAACAAGATGCCACAGTGCCAGTTCCTGTTTTCTGCTGTTTTTGTATTCCAGAAAAGCTGTTCTGGAAATATTCTCGGAATTGGACGAAACTTGGACAGGACCTCCTATTTTTCCAACACGTACACGGAGTCCAAAGGAGAGACGGAGACGACCTAGGAGGCAGCCACACCATGGGGCGGCGCGGCCCACCTCCTGCCGCGCCGTGGGGTGGTGTGGCCCCCTCGGGTGCCTCCAGCCGCCGCCCTTTCGCCTATATAATCCCCCGACGCGAAAACCCTAAATACCCGAGCCATTATCCACGAAAAGTTCCAGAGACGCCGCCGTCGTCAACCCTAGCTCGGGAGGGTTCAGAAGCTCTTCCCGGCACCCTGCCGGAGAGGGGAATCATCACCGGAGGGCTCTACATCGCCATGCCTGCCTCCGGAGTGATGCGTGAGTAGTTCATCCTTGGACTACGGGTCCATAGCAGTAGCTAGATGGTTGTCTCTCCTCCTTGTGCTATCATGTTTAGATCTTGTGAGCTGCCTATCATGATCAAGATCATATTATTGTAATGCTACATGTTGTGTTTGCTGGGATCCGATGAATATTGAATACTATGTCAAGTTGATTATCAATCTATCTTATATGTTATTTATGATCTTGCATGCTCTCCGTTACTAGTAGATGCTTTGGCCAAGTAGATGCTTTTAACTCCAAGAGGGAGTATTTATGCTAGATAGTGGGTTCAGTCTCCAGTAATCTGGGAGAGTGACAGCAACTTCTAAGGTTGTGGATGTGCTGTTGCCACTAGGGGTAAAACAGCAATGCTTTGTCTAAGGATAATTGTATTGTTTACATTACGCACTTTACTTAATGCAATAATCTGTTGCTTGCAACTTAATACCAACGGGGAACACGGATGTCAACCTGAAGGTGGATTATTAGTCATAGATGTGTTGGATAACGGTCTATGTATCATGTTGTAATGCCCAATTGAATATCATAGTAGTCATCTTGTCATATATATGCATTGTTATGCGCTCAATATTTTATCAATTGCCCAGCTGTAATTTGTTCACCCAGCATGTTAGTTATCTTTTATGGAGAGACACCACTAGTGAACTGTGGACCCCGGTCCATTCTTTTACACTGATAATACAACCAACTGCAATCATTGTTCCTTTTCATTCTCTGCAATTAAACACTATTTTCCACACCATACGTTTAATCCTTTGTTTTCAGCAAGCCGGTGAGATTGACAACCTCACTGTTTCGTTGGGGCAAAGTAGTTTGATTGTGTTGTGTGCAGGTTCCACGTCAGCGCGCCACTGACAACCTTCAGAAGTGATTTCTTACTCCTACTGGATTGATAACCTTGGTATCTTACTGAGGGAAAACTTGCTGCTGCACTGCTTCATACCTTCCTCTTGGGGTCTCCCAACGAACGTGTGCTTTCACGTCATCAAGCAATTTTTCTGGCGCCGTTGCCGGGGAGTAAGAGGATTTCTGCAAGGGGAGTCTCACGCTTCCAATCTCTTTACTTTGTTATTGTCTTGCTTAGTTTATTTTTTTTATCTTGTTTGCTTTTAATTATCAAAAACACAAAAAAATTAGTTTTCTGCATCTAGTTTATTTCGGTTTGTTATTATGTCTAGTTGTTTACTTGATATCAATGGTTTCTCTCTTTGAAACAAAATCGTGTTGGCTAAGTGGGTTCACTGATGATCAACAAAATTATTATAAGGAATACCGCTTTTCTAAAAAAGGGTACATTTATGGAAACAAATAAGTACATTGAATTATTTTGCTAAGAACTTGTGCTCTACTTATGATGAATCCTACTGCTTTAATGAATCATTATGTTGTAGAAGGCATAAACACCTCCCTTTCCAATGTGATTATAATGATAATGAAACCTTGGCTGCTTATGCTAAAGGAAACTATGACTTTGGTAATCTTGAACAAACTGAAGAATTTTTTGTTTTTAAAGGTGCCTATGAAATTGCTGGTTATATTCACGATGATGATTCTCCTTATAAATCTGAAATTTTGCTATACTTGGTTATTGCCTTGAATATTACAATGATAATCCTTATATCACTGAATTTCTTGAGAAAACTTATTCTCCAGAACAACTTGCTACCTTTCAGGAACCTGTGGGAGAAGAAACTGCTGAAACTGAAAGCTCATTTGATGAAAAAGAGGAAGAGAGTGATGATCAAAAGGAGGATCTACCTTCTAATGATAGTAACTCTTTAACTCTTACATTATATGATTACCCTCCATGCCTACCTAAGGAGGAGAAATGCTATATTGTTGAATGTCATGATTCTATTGAAATATCTCCTTTTGATAAATTTGAAGTAACAACTCCTTGACTCAAGAAAAGGAAATTGCAGAAAGTAAAAATGTGCTCCCTAATGTTTATATGATAATGCTCTTGATGATGGTCCTATATTGCCTAATGATATTTGTTATACTACTATTGTCAAAAGTGGGTTTAATGACCCCACTGTTTTTGAGCTTAATAAAAATTATGTGTTTGTAGATCATGAAAAGCATGCTTTATGTGATAGTTATATTGTTGAGTTTGTTCATGATGCTACTGAAAGTTATTATGAGAGAGGAAAATATGGTTGTAAAAGTTTTCAAGTCACTAAAATACCTCTCTTTATGTTGAAAGTTTTGAAGTTTATTTGTTTCATCTTTCTATGCTAGTTGCTTTATGCTTCAATAATTTATTTTGTTACAAGATTCCTTTGCATAGGAAGTGGGTTAGACTTAAATGTGTTTGATATTTGCCTCTTGATGCTCTCTTTGTTTTTCAACTCTTATTCTTATGAGAGCATCATTAAAATCTTCAAGCCTAGCTAAAAGGCATTAAAGAAAGCGCTTTTGGGAGGCAACCCATTATCTTTTGTTTTCAGTTTTGAGTCAAGGTGTGTTTACTTCTGTAACAATGCCTTTGTATCTTTATTTTCTTGCATTGTTGTGCCAAGTAGGCCTCTAATAGGAAGATGATGCTAGATTTGGATTTCTGCGCAGGAACAGATTTCTGCTGTTCACCGTTTCTTCTGTAAAATCACAGAAAAATTATTTAAATCTGAAATTTTTGTGCGTGATCCTCAGATATGTACGCATCTTTCGTTAGTTTTGAGTTTTTCGATTTGAGCAACGTAAGTGCCTCGAAAAAATTCGTCTTTACGGACTGTTCTGTTTTAGACAGATTCTGTCTTTTATTTTGCATTCTCTCTTTTACTAGTGTTGAGTGGAATTCTTTTTTGGGTGGAAGAGCTTCACATAACATCAGTGGCAGTAGCTAATGTTTAAAAGTAATTGTCATGTTTGTGTCCTTATAGAACATGTGAGTTTTTGATTGTGCACTAACCCTCTAATGAGAATTATTCTGAGTTTGGTGTGGCGGAAGTTTTCAAGGGTCAAGAGAGAGGATGATATAATGTGATCAAGAAGAGTGAAGAGCTTAAGCTTGGGGATGCTCCCATGGATCACCCCAGCATATTTCAAGAAGACTCAAGCGTCTAAGCTTGGGGATGCCCAAGGCATCCCCTTCTTCATCAGCAACTTATCAGGTCATCTCTAGTGAAACTATATTTTAATTCTTTCACATCATATGTGCTTTACTTGGAGCGTCTGTGTGCTTTTATTTTCGCATTGTTATTTTATTTTCTGAGATCAACTTGTTGGATCCTAGCAATCTTGTTTGGGAGAGAGACACGCTCCGCTTTTTCATGTGAATACTCCTATTCTTCACTTATACTTGTTGAGTATTCTTGTCTAGCTACTGCTATGCTTTTAGCTCCTGTTTTTCATGCATCTCTTGTTCAGAGCTGTTAGTTCTTTTAGAAAGTACTCTTTGCTTCACTTATAATTATTTGGAGAGTTTGTGTTGAAATAAATTGATTGGTGTTTGGTTGGAACAGAAAATGCTGCATGTGGTAGATGGTATAATGGAAAAAGCTTACATATTCTTGTAGATCACTGTCTTGGATAATTTGATACTTGTCAATTGTTTTGAGTTATCAAGTAGTTCATGTTTAAGCTTTTGTATCATGTGGTTAAAACCTATTAGTGAGAAATACCGTAAAGCTTGTTGAAATTTGGTTTGTATGATTGGTATCTCTAAGGTCTAGATATTTTCTAGTAAAAGGGTTTGGTTAACAAGGAAGACAGTAGAGTCTTATAATGCTTGCAATATGTTTTCATATGAGTCTTGTTGTACGGTTGATATCCTGTGTTTGCTTCAAATAACCTTGCTAGCCTAAATCTGTACTGAGAGGGAATGCTTCTCGTGCATCCAAAACCTTGAGCCAAAATCCATGCCATTTGTGTCCACCATAACTACCTATATGTGGTATTTCCTTGCCACTCCAAGTAAATTTTTCATGTGCTACCTTTAAACTATTCAAAACTTTATTATTCCTTTTTGTGTCAATGTTTACCAAGCTCATGAGGACGGGGTGGATGTCTTTATGTCACTGTCAAACAGACTTTACCACCGGACTAGTGGCATATACATCCGCTTATCCATTAATTTTGCAAAAAGAGCTGGCAAATGGGGTGCCCAGTCCCAATTAATTACAACTTTAACCGCTTAATTCTCTTCACATTTTTGCCCTGATTTATCAGACAAGCAATGATACCAGTGAAATATCTGCATGTGTAAACAAAAGAGAAAGAGGGATGATCTGCCTTGCTGGTAGAAATAACGTCCTTCATGGGAGCCGCTCTTAAAAGTCTGGTTGGCAGGGGTCATATTGTACTTTCCATTTTCTGATTCGTTGACAATTAACAAACACCTCCAAAACTTATTTTTACTCTCTATATGATTTCAAAAACTTAAAAAGCTCTAGCACATGATTTAATCCCTGCTTCCCTCTGCGAAGGGCCTTTCTTTTACTTTTATGTTGAGTCAGTTTCCTACTTCTTTCTATCTCAGAAGCAAACACTAGTGTCAACTTTGGTGCAACAATTTTTATATGCTAGTATATTGTACTTATTATATTGCTTTGTGTTGACAAATATCCATGAGATATACATGTTGAAAGTTGAAAGCAATTGCTGAAGCTTAAATCTTCCTTTGTGTTGGTTAAATACCTTTTACTTAGAATCTATTGCTTTATGAGTTAACTCTTATGCAAAACTTTTGATGCTTGTCTCGAAAGTACTATTCATGAAAAGTTTTTGCTTATATGATTCAGTTGTTTGCTCATTATCTATTTGTTAGCAAACTATAGACCATTGACCTGGATCACTTCATTCATAACATGTGCTTTACAATACTATTTGATCAAGATTATGATGGTAGCATGTCACCTCAGAAATTATTTTGTTTTTATCGTTTTACCTACTCGAGGACGAGTAGAACTAAGCTTGGGGATGCTTGATACGTCTCAAACGTATCTATAATTTCTGATGTTCCATGTTATATTATACCAATTGTTACATGTTTTATATACACTTCATAGCATTTTTATGCATTTTCTGGGACTAACCTATTAACAAGATGCCACAGTGCCAGTTCCTGTTTTCTGCTGTTTTTGTATTCCAGAAAAGCTGTCTGGAAATATTCTCGGAATTGGACGAAACTTGGACAGGACCTCCTATTTTTCCAACACGTACACGGAGTCCAAAGAGAGACGGAGACGACCTAGGAGGCAGCCACACCATGGGGCGGCGGGCCCACCTCCTGCCGCGTCGTGGGGTGGTGTGGCCCCCTCGGGTGCCTCAGCCGCCCTTTCGCCTATATAATCCCCGACGCGAAAACCCTAAATACCCGAGCCATTATCCACGAAAAGTTCCAGAGACGCCGCCGTCGTCAACCCTAGCTCGGGAGGGTTCAGAAGCTCTTCCCGGCACCCTGCCGGAGAGGGGAATCATCACCGGAGGGCTCTACATCACCATGCCTGCCTCCGGAGTGATGCGTGAGTAGTTCATCCTTGGACTACGGGTCCATAGCAGTAGCTAGATGGTTGTCTCTCCTCCTTGTGCTATCATGTTTAGATCTTGTGAGCTGCCTATCATGATCAAGATCATATTATTGTAATGCTACATGTTGTGTTTGCTGGGATCCGATGAATATTGAATACTATGTCAAGTTGATTATCAATCTATCTTATATGTTATTTATGATCTTGCATGCTCTCCGTTACTAGTAGATGCTTTGGCCAAGTAGATGTTTTTAACTCCAAGAGGGAGTATTTATGCTAGATAGTGGGTTCAGTCTCCAGTAATCTGGGAGAGTGACAACAACTTCTAAGGTTGTGGATGTGCTGTTGCCACTAGGGGTAAAACAACAATGCTTTGTCTAAGGATAATTGTATTGTTTACATTACGCACTTTACTTAATGCAATAATCTGTTGCTTGCAACTTAATACCAACGGGGAACACGGATGTCAACCTGAAGATGGATTATTAGTCATAGATGTTGTTGGATAACGGTCTATGTATCATGTTGTAATGCCCAATTGAATATCATAGTAGTCATCTTGTCATATATATGCATTGTTATGCGCTCAATATTTTATCAATTGCCCAGCTGTAATTTGTTCACCCAGCATGTTAGTTATCTTTTATGGAGAGACACCACTAGTGAACTGTGGACCCCGGTCCATTCTTTTACACTGATAATACAACCAACTGCAATCATTGTTCCTTTTCATTCTCTGCAATTAAACACTATTTTCCACACCATACGTTTAATCCTTTGTTTTCAGCAAGCCGGTGAGATTGACAACCTCACTGTTTCGTTGGGGCAAAGTAGTTTGATTGTGTTGTGTGCAGGTTCCACGTCAGTGCGCCACTGACAACCTTCAGAAGTGATTTCTTACTCCTACTGGATTGATAACCTTGGTATCTTACTGTGGGAAAACTTGCTGCTGCACTGCTTCATACCTTCCTCTTGGGGTCTCCCAACGAACGTGTGCTTTCACATCATCAATGGTTGTAGCAGTTTTTCCTGCAGGTGCATCCTTTTGATGGTCTCGTAGTATAGTATGTTGATGCTTCTACCTCCGTCCATTAGTACTTTGCTTAGTTTGTAACCTGCGACTTGAGGTGCAACTACCAATGCGAGCGTCCCGCCTCATTTATCTCTTCTGGGTGGTCATCTCTACTCCAAACAATGGGTTGCTCGAACCACTTAAGCCATTGCGGTACGGCTGGTACTATGGTATTGACGACTTGATTTTGCCATCTTAATTTATGTTCCCTCCTCGACGTGTTGACCACAATCGTGTGGCATTGTCCTAGCTGTTTTGGGAACTGCGGCTGATCTACTGGCGGATTGGGAGCTGCGTTGTTGTGTCCTCCCCCATGATCGCCTCCTCCATTGTTTTGGTGACCGTTATTTCCATTGAGCTGGGGTCCATCCTTCCACTTCTTGTAGTGGTAGCATTGCGCTTTGGTATGGGTGGCTGGCCATCCATCTTTCCCTATATGGATATCACAGGGACGGTTGAAGACTTCTTCAAGATTTATGGGATGGGAATTGCGTCCTTTGTTGTGTTTGAAGCGAGTGTTGGTATTTGCGACTAAACCAGAGTTCCCTTCCCCATTCTTGCACTTGTTGTGATTTGCGCTACTGTTATTGTTTTGCCGATGAGGTTTGCTGTTACACTTCTTAGCTTTGCCTGCGGCTTCATCTTCTTCGCCATCTGACGCGTCTTTTGTCTTGTCTGAGCCGGCATATTTGTTAGCCGCGGCCATGAGCTCGCTGAGGCTCTTGACTTTATCTTTCATGCGACCCAACTTGTGTATGAGCGGCTCAAACTTACAGTTCTTCTCCATGACAAGGACAGCTGAGCTGGCTGGTATGCTATCTAAAGAGTGTATAATTTCTGCTACCCTTCTCATCCAATGGCGACTTGATTCGCCCTCCCTCTGTACACAACGCTCGATGTCTTCTATATTGCAGAGACGCTTGCAGGTTCCTGGAAGTTCTTGATAAAGGCCTCCTTCATCTCATCCCAAGATTTTATTGAGTTGGGTGGCAAATTCTGAAGCCAAATGTGGGCAGCGCCTTCTAACATCATATTTAGTTATCGGGCATATATTTCTTCGGATGCGTTGAGGATGCTCATGCCCATCTCGTAGTTGTTCAGCCAGGTGGTGGGATCCATGCTGGCGTTGTAGTTTGCGACCTTGCGAGGTCCTTTGAAATCTGCTGGGAACGGCTTAGCTCTGATCCGTTCACTAAAACAAACTGGCCCCTTAAGTCGCGTTGATAAATTGGATGGGGCTAGTCTTCTAGGTGTGTTGGAAGTCATATGTTGCTGCGGTGCTTCTACCCTAGTGGTGACAGGTGGAACTTGCTGCGGCTGAGGATGCTCTTGTACTGCTGGTTGCTCTCTTTCCCTTTGACGCGTAGCTGAGCTTGAAGCTTCAGCTTGTGGCGACTCAGCGTGGATGCTTCTTTCAGCCGTAGCCCAGCTGTTGTAAGGGGTAGAGTGTAACCGTCCCGCGTGTTCTGACATGTTGGCCTGCTGTACGACTGTAGTGCTCAGCATATCAATGGCGCGTCGCGCCTCCCTGTCGATAGGCGTATTTCCTACTGGCATGAGCCTTGCCAAGATGTTGTGGCTGCATAAACATTGTCCACCGGGTTGACATAATGTCCTTGCGGTGTATGGAATCTCGTCGGCTGCACTGGTGCTGAGCTGGCTGCGGCTAGGTGAACACTGTAGGTAACGGTGGTGGCGGCATCATTGCCTGTTGTTTGCTTGAATTATCGCCCTAGAACCTGGTGTCTCTGCGACTCTTGGGGCCACGAACGGGGGCGCCGGGCCGCGACCAATGGGGTTGCGGCTCCTGATGCTGCAACTGTGCGAGCGGTGACTGATGGGGCCGCGAGCGTCCGTGGTGTGTTTACTGTGACCGATGGTGTCATGGCTGCGCTCGCTAGACCTGTAGCCGCGGAACTCTCATGAGGTGATTGGAACAACACCGTTGGATCCACCGTGACTACGCCTGGCAGCAAGTGACTTTCATAGCGTCTGTGAGGTAGGGTGTTGACTTCATTATGTTGTGTTTGTATGAGGGCCGCATCGTCCGTGAGCCGCTGTTGTTCCTGTCGGAGCCACTAATCCTCCCGCATCAGCCTGCTACGTTCATCTACTATCCTCTGGACTTCGTCATAGAGCCCGATCCTTGCGGCTTCGATCTCTGGTACTCTTGCCGCCGCGTTTACTGCCGATATTGGCGTGAATAGCGGGCTACGGGGTGTCAAAGTCCGTCCCGCGTCTTGAGCAATTTCTTCTGCTGGCGGGGTCCTCACTGGGGTCGCCCCTGGTGCGGCTCCTGATGCCACGACTCCTTGTGCGGCTGATCCTGATACCATGGCTCCTGATGCCGCGACTCCTGGGGAGGCCGCAGCTTCTGGCTCTGCGGCTTCTGGTTCCGGGGGAGTCCAGCTGCCAGGTGGCATGCCTAACCCTTCCCCGGCTTACACCGTTCTGTAGATGCCCTCCGTGCGCTGATCGCCATCAGATGGTGAGCTGTTGGTTTCGTAATTTCTGCCTAGCCTTTCTTCAAGTACGAACTCGATGGACTGGGCCTCCTCTTCCTCGAAATGCAACTGCTTGTTGTTGGTGGAATCCTCGTCTTCTATGGTTATAGCGACTCCTTCTTTCGAGTCGCCCTCGGGCCGCGGACTTGCAGATCCGCTGCTGATGAAGCCGACAAAAACCACTACAAGAAATATGCTATCCTATGACCTTTTGCTAGTGACCCTAAAAATATTGGTCATAGATTTATGACCATTTCGAACCAATTGGTCGCAAACTGTTTTGGAGGGTGCAAACCCGAAAATATAATGACCAATTTTGTCAGAAAGGTCATAGTCTACTTACATGAATTGGTCATAATCCAGACAGCCCTGGCCTATGACCTTTTTTCTAGACGACTACGACCAATTTAAATGGTCATTCGCATTAGTGGATAGCCAACTCAGCAATCTCGCCTACGTGTTAGTGCTTAGGTGTCATTTTCGCTTACGTGTCACTCTGACTGGACAGCCAACTCAGCGGTCTCGCCTACGTGTCAGTGTTTAGATGTCATTTTCGCCTACGTGTCACTCTTACATGTAGGACCCACTGTCAGGAGTAGCACACACAATGACCGGTGGGACCCCCCCAGCCCAACCGACATGTGGGACCCGCCATGTGGGACCCACCGTGTGATCTGTGGGACCCGCCATGTGGGACCCACCGTGTGATCCGTGGGACCCGCCATGTGGGACCCACCGTGTGACCCGCTATGTGGAACCCACCGTGCTGCCATGTGGGACCCACCGTGTGACCTGTGGGACCTGTCATGTGGGACCCATCCTGCTGCCATGTGGAACCAGTGGGACCCGCCCTGCTGCCATGTGGGACCCACGCATAAGAAAATGAATAAATGGAACAAAATGAGGAGATGGGGACTCGAACCCACGCCCTCCCTCTCCTCCCAGGCGCACATAACCACTAGGCCAGTTATATGTTTGTGTCATACAAGTGCTCTGGCCCTCTTTAAACAATGCAGCGAATTGCTGGGCTTGGGCCTTAGTGGGCGAGGCCACTTTTGTTTCTTTTTTTCTGCTTTTGCCCTATGCCGAGTGGGTTGTTCCGAGTGGGCCGTCCGGCCTGGTTCGGCTGCGCTGCTGGGCTAGGCCGGGTTGGCTCGGCTGATACCTTTATTTTTTGGTTCTTTTCATTTATTCTTTTTGTTTTCTTTAATAACTTTTGATTTTGAACTCCAATTTTTACCAAATAAATTTAGAATTTTTTTAATGATGTACTCTGTCATTGTATACTATTACACCCATTTTCGCACTCGGAAAATGAAAAATGATTTTTTTTGTGCAAAGAAAATGAAACTTTCTTCGGCAACATTGTTCGTGGTTCCAAGATGCACGTTTGTGCCCAATATGGCCACATTTGAACGAACTATGCCATGAATGTGGCCATAACATCGTCATTTGGCCTGAAAGCCATGAATCTTCGTAGATGATAGCTCATTTATGAGAACAATTTTTCAAGATAATTGCCGTATTCCAAGTTTATTATTTTTTATGGATACTAGGACACATATAATGACATTACGCTAAGGTTTTCCATTTCTTTGAATTTTGTATGCTTGTTTGAAAATCTAGTCGAAGCCTCGGCCGTGACCGTTCGTGTGTAGTGATTGAATCATGCAAAGATTTTTGTGTATCTCTGATGAAATGGCTAGTTGTGAACCTAGAAATGAAATTCTTGAAAAATAACGGGCAATATATATAGCACTTGAAGTTCAAATTTTTGCCATTTTCAGCTGAATCGGCAGGAAACTGTTTAATTGACCGGAAAATGGTAGAGAGCTCAGAAATGAATACTATTTGGTGATTATACATAAAATGATGTATACTATGTGAACAAATTGTATCGGTTCCATTTTGAACGACACTCTCGGTAGCCGCTTCACAAAAAGTCAGGCTATTAGCACTTAAAAAATGAAAAGTCGATTTTTTTGTGAAACATGTCAAAATCGCTGGTCGGCAACATTGTTTGCCATGCCACAATGCACGCATGTGCCAAATTCGGGCACATTTTGACAAACTATGTCATGAATGTGGCCAAAACACTGCTTGTTAGTTTTGAAAGCTATGAATGTCTATTCATGATAGCAAGTTTCTGGGAACATGTTTTCAATAAAACTTCTGAATTGCAAGTTTATATTTTTTTATGGTAACTAGGTCACATGTCATGACGCGACGCGAAGGTTTTTCATTATTTTGATTTTTTTTGAATTTTGTATCCTTGTTTGAAAATCTAGTCGACGTCTCGGCCGTGACCGTTCATGTGTAGTGATTGAATCATGCAAAGATTTTTGTGTATCTCTGATGAAATGGCTAGTTGTGAACCTAGAAATGAAATTCCTGAAAAATAACGGGCAATATATATAGCACTTGCAGTTCAAATTTTAGCCATTTTCAACTGAATTGGCAGAAAACCGTTTAATTGACCGGAAAATGGTAGAGAACTCAGAAATGAATACTATTTGGTGATTATACATAAAATGATGTATACTATGTGAACAAATTGTATCGGTTCCATTTTGAACGACTCTCTATGTAGCCGCTTCACAAAAAGTCGAGCTATTAGCACTTAAAAAATGAAAAGTCGATTTTTTTGTGAAACATGTCAAAATCGCTGGTCGGCAACATTGTTTGCCATGCCACAATGCATGCATGTGCCAAATTCGGGAACATTTCAACAAACTATGTCATGAATGTGGCCAAAACACTGCTTGTTAGTTTTGAAAGCTATGAATGTCTATTCATGATAGCAAGTTTCCGGGAACATGTTTTCAATAAAACTTCTGAATTGCTAGTTTATATTTTTTTATGTTAACTAGGTCACATGTCATGACGCGACGCGAAGGTTTTCCATTATTTTGATTTTTTTTTTTTTGCATTTTGTATGCTTGTTTGAAAATCTAGTCGAAGTCTCGGCCGTGACCGTTCGTGTGTAGCCATTGAATCATGCAAAGATTTTTGTGTATCTCTGATGAAATGGCTAGTTGTGAACCTAGAAATGAAATTCCTGAAAAATAACGGGCAATATATATAGCACTTGCAGTTCAAATTTTAGCTATTTTCAGCTGAATAGGCAGGAAACCGTTTAATTGACCGGAAAATGGTAGAGAGCTCAGAAATGAATACTATTTGGTGATTGTACATAAAATGATGTCAACTATGTGAAAAAATTGTATCGGTTCCATTTTGGACGACACTCTCGGTAGCTGCTTCACAAAAAGTCGGGCTATTAGCACTTAAAAAATGAAAAGTCGATTTTTTTGTGAAACATGTCAAAATCGCTGGTCGGCAACATTGTTTGCCATGCCACAATGCACGCATGTGCCAAATTCGGGCACATTTCGACAAACAATGTCATGAATGTGACCAAAACACTGCTTGTTAGTTTTGAAAGCTATGAATGTCTATTCATGATAGCAAGTTTCTGGGAACATGTTTTCAATAAAACTTCTGAATTGCAAGTTTATATTTTTTTTATGGTAACTAGGTCACATGTCATGACGCGACGCGAATGTTTTCCATTATTTTGATTTTTTTAATTTTGTATGCTTGTTTGAAAATCTAGTCGAAGTCTCGGCCGTGACCGTTCGTTTGTAGTGATTGAATCATGCAAAGATTTTTGTGTATCTCTGATGAAATGGCTAGTTGTGAACCTAGAAATGAAATTCCTGAAAAATAACGGGCAATATATATAGCACTTGCAGTTCAAATTTTAGCCATTTTCAGCTGAATCGGCAGGAAACCGTTTAATTATAAAGGGCATCTATCATACTAGGCTTGCATCTTCACAAATAAAATATTTATGAATTACTGTTTCTTCTACTTTGCATTGTATGGTCAGTTTTCTAGTCTTTTTATAATTGTTGTGCTCCAATTTTGTAACAAATTTGGTACTTTCTTCACATAAATAGAGACAGTTTATGTTTTTTTTTGCCATCTATTCTGGCGAACTGGGCCAAAACTGGCCGAGCCCAGCTATATTAGGCCTGTTATAGAGCGGCCGAAGCAGCGTCAGCCGTCGAATGCAGATCGGACGGTCCCGAGCGCCCGCATCTGCTATATAGGCTTAGCGTCGCCGCCCTCCTGTGAAACCCTAGCGCATCTCTGTGGGGACCCGGACTAGCTGTCCGAAATAGCCGACTATGCTTAACACAACGATCCCGTGATCAGTCTGTCGTTGCACATAATCCGAATTGGATACCAAAGTTTACATCCATTACAATACCGAATTAAAAGTCCTACATAAATGGTCATTTAGACCAAGTCTTACATAGGTGCCTTCATGGGCCAAACCAAAATATCAGCGGAAGCTACGGCATAGTAGACATCGAATCCTAACGAAGACGACCCGACAGGCAGCTGACTTGTGGAGATCCTTAGTTCGCGTAGAAGTCGCCATACTCCTGCTCGGCCTAGTGCTCCTCCTCGTAGTCTGGCTAGGTCAATAGCCAGGGACTAAACCAATATGAGTACATTTGAATGTACTCGCAAACTACCCCAACATGAGTATGCACTAGTTTTATTTTACTTTTCCAACTTTTATTTATTAAAACATCTCTATATCTTTATTGTAAAAAGGTAAGAAGAGTTTTATAACCATTTTTAAAGAACTCTCCATTATATTTGTTTCTCCAAAACTCATCCTTTTTCCGACCATAGTCCATCATGGTCTACTTCCTCCAACAACCTCATACCGATCCATTGGTATAGGTGTATGGAACATTCTCCACTTCATTTTCTTTTTAAAACTCAAAGTCTTTCAAAAACTTGCACATGGTCAAAGTAGGGCCTCCCAACTGTCCATATCCGAGGACTCGGCTATTCGAATAGTTTTACACTCTGCAGAGTTAGCACGCTTTTCCCACATCCATCCGGCAGCTCATCGTGTCCGCCACGTCTCGCCATACAGGGTGTATGCGAAGTAAGCCACCGACCCTAGCCTATCCTTTGCTCATGCTAGTATAGGACCCTGCCCATATGACACTTCCGTCAACACTTAACCCAGCCCGTCGGAATCTAAGTGTGAGGACTCATAGGTTTTGCCCGGCGGTTTATGGTGGAACCTTCAATCCTCCTCCTTATCTTTCCATAGAGTTTGAGCGAGGACCCGGGTCAGGGGTAGATCAACAAACTATCCCCTCGTGTACAACGGAGTCATCTCCGTCGATGAGGCATCCCATACTAATATGAGCAAATTATATGACTAAGCCCTTTTCCCATATGTGGGTAAATGTGGTCGCACAGGGTATCGGCTGGTTGACGTAAGTACAAGGACACACTGTGCATTTTTCATAAACATCTCCATTCTCCACTTCTCCATTTCAACACCGACATCTCGGTATTCCATAATCACACAAATATTTTCAAAGGAGTTTGAATAAAAAATATTTGTTTTTCCCATCCTATAATTTTGACATAACTATCTTATATCTCTACATGGTGGCAAAATAATTTCCATATATGTTTTGAAAAAGGTTTTATAAATCTTTGCTTTAAAGGTAAATCATGATATCAAAAATAGATGCATATGTTTGTAGTGCAGGCTCAGAGAGTAGCTTGCCTTGCTCGGCAAAGTGACCTTGGTCTTGATCTTCAGATTCAACAAACTCTCCTTCTTCGATAAATCCGACAGCGTTCTCGTCTAATTAATAAACAAACAGATACAAACAATCACTAAACTACCCAAGCAATCATCACAACATAACAATCATAAGCATCACAAATAGCTACTGCACACATCAAACAATACAATTTGGTTTCAAAATAATTGAATTAAACATTATTTGTTTATGTCTAAATTATGGCAGAAACTTGTTAAACATGTTTAATTGCATAACTTGAGTTCTGTTGGTCACAAAAATGCAAACTAAATTTCTACAGAAAGCTACTGATGTGTAGAAGACAACACAATTGAGTTTGGATTAATTGGAGTTACCAAACTCCCTACATAATTGTTTTAATCCAGTAAGTTATTAATCAAGTTTTTGCTACAACTCAAGTTAATTTTATTCAAAAATTAAATACTTTTAGGGGTAACTAACCTTAACTAAATGTGACCTAACAAAATTGGTCCTAAATCATTTGGGTTAACCATTAAACATCTATAAATGTTTTCGTTCAGAAGGGTGTTCAAACTTCAACTTTATACTAAACAATTAACACTGCACAAATAATTCTACCAAAATTAGGGAAGCTAATACATGGCAGTACTAAGCTAGCAAAATTGGTTTGGAATTATTTGGACTAAGAGAGTATCAGAAACAAACAAGTTTAGAATTTAAACCTTCTGTAGTATTTTTAATAATACATTTTTATTCTTTATCTAAATGAAATGAATCCACTTGGGTTGGTTAAAAAATTTCATAAGCTTTCCAAAACATTTAGATTTGATTTATTTGTACTTGTAAATCTTGAGATATTGATTTTCTAAATTGATGCCAGTACTGAAATTCCAGAGAAAGTTAAATTCGAAACTGTGTTCTGTTTGGATAATGTTCAAATTTCTGACATGGGGGGGGGGGGGCCTACACGTCAGCGGCACAGGAGAAAATATCTCGCGCGCTGGAAATGTTTAAAACGCTGACAGTGGGGTCCGCCTGTCAGCGATACAACAAGCGAAGGGGTAAGTTGCCGTTGGATTTAGATCCAACGGCTCACATTCGCCCATGTCGACGACAAACGCCGGCGACCTAAAACGAGCGGAGGCGTGGCTCCGGCGACGGAGAGGCGGTGGATTAGCTCACCTAGGGGGCTCGGGAGGAAGCGGCAATGATGCGAATCGACGGCGGAGACTCCCGGGAAGCTTCTGGCTGAGTTGCGCGTCCTGGGAAGGTTCCTAGCTCCGGCGGCGACCGTCTCCTCCTCCGCGGCCGTGTACTGGCTCCGGCGAGCTTCCTGGGTCGCTCCTGGGCACGATACAGAGAGGAAAACGTCGCGGGTGAGTGCGGTGATAATGGAGACGCGAGGGAAGGCCAGGGAAGAGCAAGGGAGAGAGCAGCACGGCCTGGCCGTGTCGTCGCCTACCTCGGGTGCGGCGAACTCAACCGTGCGCAACCACGGCAGAGCTTCGCTGCTACTGCGTGCCCGCTCTCCTAGCGGTGCACAGAGGTGGTGGAGTGAGTGGGAGAGGCCGGGGTGGTGTGTGGGCAGTGGATGGTGCGGGGTGGGTATTTATCGGCCGCGCTACGGCTCGCCATGGACGCGGTGCAGGGAGGTGCAGAGGGGTGGACAGGGCTCGCCGTAGGGGGCGGCTATGGTGATCGAGTGTGGAGAGACTAGCTCGGGTGCGTGGCGACGTGCTGTGCGTGCGCAAGGAATGGGACGGCCACGGAACGTTTGGACGGTGAGCGGCGGGCGCGGCGTGCACGGACATGACGCGAGACAGCGATGGGGGTCTCTTCTGGCTGGCTGTGGCGTTCGAGAGGAAGCAGAGGAGCAAGGGAGAGAGGGGGCACGGTGCTGGGGTGCTGTGGTATCGACAACACCGTTGCCACGGCGACGGCCATGGCGCACGGCGCTCGATGCTCTGCGGCTGTCCCCTGGCCGTGTCCACGATGCACGGCATCTCTCGTCGATTTCTTCTGCTCCCTAGGTGCGCAAAGAGGAGAGCAAGCAAATGGCGACAAGGAATCGAAGGATTTCTCCCGCATTCGATCGAATTGCTTCGGATTGAATCGAATAGGGATGAACTCGGTGGTGCTCAACACGTGTTCGACAGAACGTTTGGTCCAGAATTTTATTCCAATTTATGTATTTTAAATTCACCATTTGTCTCACATGTATTTAACTTGATTTGGTGTGTTGTGTTGCAATTTAATTCCAATTGCAACATGGCACATTTTGTAATTTGAATTTGATAAAGAATAAAATAGAATTTTAAATTTAGATTTTGAAATTAAATTTTGAGAGGGGAAAGTTATAAGAATAAAAATGGGAGTGTTAATAAACCCACTCCACTGAATTTTGTTTGAACAATTTTGAGTTTCTCCCTTGGGACATTTATGTGACACTTGTCACATATTTTTCTTGCTTTGCTTGTTATTTTATTTCTCTTCTTTTCTTCATGTTTTTATTTAGAGCAAGCAACACACAAGCAACAAGAATTAATTATCACAAGCAACATGCACAATCAACACATATAATTTAACAAAAGTTTTTGTTGGCTCTCATTTTTGGGATAACATTACTGATTATAATTCTGGGATGTTACAGATCCTTCCCCCCTTAAAATAAATCTCGTCCCGAGATTTGCTAGGCCTGGGTACTAAAGAGATTTGGGAATTCTTTCCTAAGATAATCTTCACGTTCCCAAGTTGCTTCTTCTTCGGAGTGGCTAGTCCACTGGACTTTGTAGAACTTGATCGCGCATCTTCGGGTAACACGAACATCTTCTTCGAGAATCTTGAGGGGTCTCTCACGATAAGTCAGGTCTTGGTTCAGGTCGATGGAGAGGTGGTCGATGTTTTTGAAAACATCAGGCTGGTCAGGAACTTCGAGACACTTCTAGAGCAAGGAAATGTGGAAGACATCGTGATAATCTCCTAACTCCGGGGGCAATTCCAGCTGATAGGATACTTCTCCTCGACGAGCAATGATCTTGAAGGGTCCAATATACCTTGGCGCTAATTTTCCTTTGACATGGAAACGCTGCATTCCTTTAAGGGGTGTCACTCGGAGATAAACATAATCTCCGACACTGAAAGTGAGATCCCGGCGCTTGGTGTCGGCGTAACTCTTCTGACGGGATTGGGCAGTTTTGAGGCGTTCACAAATAAGCTGAACTTGCTCTTCAGCTTCACGGAGGGTATCTGGTCCAAAAATTTGCCTTCTCCGGTATCGGACCAATTCAGGGGTGTACGACACTTCTTGCCGTAAAGGGCTTCAAAAGGGGCCATTTGCAGACTAGACTGATAACTATTGTTGTACGAGAACTCTGCAAACGGAAGACAATCTTCCCACTTGGAACCATAGGATAGAACACATGCGCGAAGCATGTCCTCCAATATCTGGTTCACTCGCTCAGTTTGGCCATCGGTCTGGGGATGATAAGCGGTGCTAAATGCTAACTTGGTTCCGAGGGCTTCATGAAGGGATTTCCAGAATCTTGAAGTGAATTGCGTGCCTCTATCAGATACAATCTTCTTAGGCACACCATGCAGGCTTACTATTCTGGAAATATACAAGTCTGCTAACTGATTTCCCCGATAAGTGGTATTGACAGGAATGGAATGGGCAACCTTGGTCAGTCGATCAATGATGACCCAGATTGAATCATGGCCTCGGTTGGACCTTGGAAGTCCGGTAATAAAATCCATTCCAATCTCATCCCACTTCCACTCGGGAATTTTTAAAGGTTGAAGCAGTCCAGCGGGTCGCTGAAGTTCAGCCTTGACTCGCTGACAGATATAACACTTGGCTACAAAAGAACCAATTTCTCGCTTCATTCCGCGCCACCAAAATCTTTCTCGAAGGTCTTGGTACATTTTGGTTCCGCCGGGGTGGATTGAATAAGGGGTCTCATGGGCCTCCTTCAGGATTAACTCCTTAAGTTCAACGACATTGGGCACACAGATACGGTCATTGAATTTCAGCACTCCTTCAGCATCTTCGGTAAAACCGGGTGCTTTGCCGAGAGAAATCTTCTTCTAATTCCTTCAATGCTTTCATGACCTTTTTGGGCTTCTTTGATTTGATCCATCAGGGTTGGGGCTAACTCTAAATTGGCGAGATAACCATGGCTAACAAGTTCTAGTCCAAAATCTTTGAACTCTTTGAACAAGGCTGGCTGTTCGGCTTGGATCAAGGCATTCAAGGTGCAGGTTTGCGACTAAGGGCATCGGCAACTACATTAGCCTTTCCGGGGTGATAATGGATTCCAATATCATAATCCTTGATTAATTCCATCCATCTCCTCTGTCGCAGGTTCAACTCTTCTGGGTGAAAATATACTTCAAGCTCTTATGATCCGTATAGATCTCACAGCGATGTCCCGCAAGATAGGGACGCCACGTTTTAAGAGCAAGAACAACAGCAGCTAACTCCAAGTCATGGGTTGGGTAATTTCTTCATGCGGTCGCAACTGCCGGACAGGTACGACACAACTTTGCCTTCTTGCATCAGAACGCAACCAAGTCCGAGGCGTGATGCATCGCAATACACGTCGAAACTCTTGGTGACGTCTGGCATAATCAGGATTGGGGCTGAGGTTAGTCTCTTCTTCAGTTCTTGGAAACTATCTTCACACTTCTGAGTCCATTCAAATTTCTTGTCCTTCTTCAACAGTTGGGTCATGGGTTTGGCTATTGTGGCGACCCCGGACTAGCTATCCAAATACCCGATTATGCTTAACACAACGATCCCGTGATCAGTCTGTCGTTGCACATAATCCGAATTGGATACCAAAGTTTACATCCATTACAATACCGAATAAAAGTCTTACATAGGTGCCTTCATGGGCCAAACCAAAATATCAGCGGAAGCTACGGCGTAGTAGACATCATATTCTAACGATGACAACCCGACAGGCAGCTGACTTGTAGAGATCCTTAGTTGGCGTAGAAGTCGCCATACTCCTGCTCGGCGTAGTGCTCCTCCTCGTAGTCTGGCTAGGTCAATAGCCAGGGACGAAACCAATATGAGTACATTTGAATGTACTCGCAAACTACCCCAACATGAGTATGCACTAGTTTTATATTAGTTGACAACTTTTATTTATTAAAAACATCTCTATATCTTTATTGAAAAAAGGTAAGAAGAGTTTTATAACTATCTTTTAAAGAAGTCTCCAGTTTTATCTGTTTCTCCAAAACTCCTCCTTTTTCCGACCATAGCCCGTCATGGTCCACTTTCATCCAACCACCTCATACCGATCCGTTGGTATAGGTGTAGGAAACATTCTCCACTTCATTTTTTCTTTTTAAAACTCAATTCTTTTAAAAACTTGCACATGGTCAAAGTAGGGCCTCCCAACTGTCCAATTCGGCAACTCATCGTGTCCGCCACGTCTCGCCATACAGGGTGTATGCGAAGTAAGCCGCCGACCATAGCCTGTCCTTTGATCATGCTAGTATAGGATCCTTCCCATATGACACTTCCAACACACTTAACCCAGCCCGTCGGAATCAAAGTGTGAGGACTCATAGGTTTTGTCCGGCGGTTTATGGTGGAACCTTCAATCCTCCTCCTTATCTTTCATAGAGTTTGAGCGAGGACCCGGGTCAGGGGTAGACCAACACACTATCCCCTCATGCATGACGGAGTCATCTCCGTCGATGAGGTATCCAGTACTAATATGAGCAAACTATATGGCTAAGCCCTTTCCCATATGTGGTGGATGTGGTCGCACAGGGTATCGGATGGTTGACGTAAGTACAAGGACACACTGTGCATTTTTCATAAACATCACCATTTTTTTCCACCTCTCCATTCCAACACCGACATCTCGGCATTTCATATCTCACAAGTAATTGCAAAGGAGTTTTGAATAAAACATATTTTTTTTCCATCCTATAATTTGATATAACTATCTTATATTTCTACATAAGTGGCAAAATAATTTCCATATACTTTTGAAATGGGTTTTATAAATCTTGCCTTGAGAGTAAAACATGTTATGAAAGTAGATGCATATGTTTGTAGTGCAAGCTCAGAGATAGCTTGCCTTGCTCGGCAAAGTGACCTTGATCTTGATCTTCGGGTTCAGCAAACTCTCCTTCCTCGATAAATCCGACAACGTTCTCGTCTAATTAATAAGCAAACAAATACAACCAATCACTAAACTACTCAAGCAATCATCTCAACATAACAATCATAAACATCACAAATAGCTACTGCACACATCAAACCATACAATTTGGTTTTCAAATAATTGAATTAAACATTATTTAATTACTTCTAAATTATGGCAGAAACTTGTTGAACATGTTTAATTCCACAACTTGAGTTATGTTGGTCACAAAAAAAAACTAAAATTCTATGGAAAGCTACTGATGTGTAGAAGACAACACAATTTGGTTTGAATCTATTGGAGTTACCAAACTCCCTATACATTTGTTTGAATCTAGAAGCTTAATAACCAAGTTTTGGCTACCATTTAAATTCTATTGTTTCTAAAATTAAATCCTTTTAGGGGTGACTAAACATGGCTAAATGTGATCTAACAAAATTGATCCTAAATCATTTGGGTTAACCATTTAACATATTTAAATGTTTGAGTGCAGAAGGGTGTTTAAACTTCAACTTTAAACTAAACAAATCCTACTGCACAAATAATTCTACCAAAATTAGGGAAGCTAATACAAGCCAGTACCAAGCTAACAAAATTGGTTTGGGATTATTTGGACTAACAGAGTATCAGAAACAAACAAGTTTAGAATTTAAACCTTCTGTAGTATTTTTAATAATACTTTTTAACTGTTCATCTCAATGAATGAATCCAATTGGGTTGGTTAAAATTTTCATAAGCTTTCCAGAAAAATTGAGTTTGATTTATTTGGATTCCAAAATCTCGAGATATTGAATTTCAAAGTTGGATCCAGTACTGACTTAACAGAGAAGTTTAAATTTGAATTTAATTGTTCTCTGGATAATGTTGAAAGCTATGACAAGTGGGGCCTACATGTCAGCGACACAGTGCGCGGGTGGAAATTAATAAAATCCTGACGAGCGGGGCCCGCCCGTCAGTCTCTCTCTCTCTTACATTTAACCGAAGCGGTACGCGTCCGTTGGATCGAGATCCAACGGCCCACGATCAAAGGCATCGGCGGCGACCTAAAATCGGCGGCGCTGCCGCGCCGGCGACGGCGAGGTGGATGAATCTCTCACCTAGAGGGCTCGGGAGGTCGCGGCGATGATGCATATGGACGGCGGCGGCGTGGGGAAGCTCCTGGCTGAGTTGCACTTGCTGGGGTGGGCTGGTTCGTCGGCGGCGAGGTCTCCGTCTTCCACGGCAACGGCAGCAACTCCGGCGAGGCTTCACGGCGCGTCTGTGCACGAATAAGATGGCAAAAAGGGCTTGGGTGAGAGCGGGGAGAGAAAGCAACATGGTGCAGGGGTTTGGGAAGGAAATGGGGCAGCCTGACGGCGTGGCCACGGTCGCCTTCTACCTCGGACACGGCGAGGTCGACGCGGCAGCGAGCACGCCCTCCTGGCGGTGCACAGAGGGGAGTGGAGTGGGTGTGGTGCGGTGTGGTGTCTGTGGCGAGGCGTGGGGGTGGTTAAATAGGGCAGGGCCGCGTATCGTGGACGGAGCGCATGGACAGCGTCCATGGCGCCTCCGGCGGGAGATTTCCCGATTCCTCGGCGACGCGTGCAAGCAGCGCAAGGAAGAGGGTCTGGGGGGTCCGGGAGCAGCTGGGAGCAGCTGTGGTGACGGATGCGTGTCGAGGTGCAGCGGGTGGGGCGAATTTGGCCGGCGCCGTCCGTTCTCTCCACGGCGAGCAACGGGGACAGTGGCCGCGTCGGGGCGAGAGAGGTGCTCGAGTGCCCGCAGAGGCTGCAGAGGTAACGAGCGTGGACGAACGCGAGCAAGGGGGGCCCTGGGGGGCCTGGGAACGGCGACGACGACCATGGCGACACGGCGACGGGACGGGGAGCTAGGGGTAGGAGACGGCGGCGAAATTGCAGAACGCCCCCTGGACTTTTTTTCCATTTACAACTAGGTCCTTCTCTGCTTCTTTTACTTCTTTTCATTTCCAGCAGCATTTTCTGGAATTTATTTGGGGTACTTAAACAATTTAGAAAAATTCACAAATATTTGTGAGGCTTCCACATAGCATGTAGTAGCTCCACAAAATTTGGCATTTCAAAATAAAATGTTTTGAATCATTTTTGTTCATAGGGTTTTAATTATGGAATTTTGTTTTATTTCAATTTGATTTACTTTAGAATTTTAAAACTAGTTCAAAATATGAGTTGAGAGAGAAAAGTAGTAAGGATAAAATGGGAGTGTTTACATTACCACTCCACTGAATTTTATTGTGAAGGAAAACAAATTCTCACTTGGAGAATTTTATGTGACACTTGTCACATTATTTCTTGCTTTTCTTTTTATTTTATTTCTCTTCTTTTCTTCATGTCTTTATTTAGAGCAAGCAACACATATTAGCAAGAAACAAACAGAACAACAACAATATGAGATCAACACATATAATTAAGCAAAAGTTTTTGTTGGCTCTCATTTTTGGAAAATAATACTGATTAATATTTTTGGGATGTTACAATCCTTCCCCCCTTAAAATAAATCTCGTCCCGAGATTTGCTAGGCTTGGGTACTAAAGAGGTCTGGGAATTCGCTTCGAAGATAATCTTCGCGTTCCCAAGTTGCTTCTTCTTCAGAGTGGTTAGTCCACTGGACTTTGTAAAACTTGATCGCACGTCTTCGGGTAACACGAACATCTTCTTCGAGAATTTTGAGGGGTCTCTCACGATAAGTCAGGTCTTGGTTCAGGTCGATGGAGAGGTGGTCGATGTTTTTGAAAACATCAGGCTGGTCAGGAACTTCAAGACACTTCCGGAGCAAGGAAATGTGGAAGACATCATGATAATCTCCTAACTCCTGGGGCAATTCCAGCTGATAGGATACTTCTCCTCGACGAGCAATGACCTTGAAGGGTCCAATATACCTTGGCGCTAATTTTCCTTTGACATGGAAACGCTGCATTCCTTTAAGGGGTGTCACTCGGAGATAAACATAATCTCCGACGTTGAAGTGAGGTCACGGCGCTTGGTGTCAGCGTAACTCTTCTGACGGGATTGGGCAGTTTTGAGGCGTTCACGAATAAGCTGAACTTGCTCTTCAGCTTCACGGAGGGTATCTGGTCCGAACAATTTGCTTTCTCCGGTATCGGACCAATTCAGGGGTGTACGACACTTCTTGCCGTAAAGGGCTTCAAAAGGGGCCATTTGCAGACTAGACTGATAACTGTTGTTGTACGAGAACTCTGCAAACGGAAGACAATCTTCCCACTTGGAACCATAGGATAGAACACATGCGCGAAGCATGTCCTCCAATATCTGGTTCACTCGCTCAGTTTGGCCATCGGTCTGGGGATGATAAGCTGTGCTAAATGCTAACTTGGTTCCGAGGGCTTCATGAAGGGATTTCCAGAATCTTGAGGTGAATTGCGTGCCTCTATCAGATACAATCTTCTTAGGCACACCATGCAGGCTCACTATTCTGGAAATATACAGTCTGCTAACTGAGCTCCGGTAGTGGTCTTGACAGGAAAAATGGGCAACCTTGGTCAGTCGATCAACGATGACCCAGATTGAATCATGGCCTCGGTTGGATCTTGGAAGTCCGGTAATAAAATCCATTCCAATCTCATCCCACTTCCACTCGGGAATTTTCAAAGGTTGAAGCAATCCAGCGGGTCGCTGATGTTCAGCCTTAACTCGCTGGCAGATGTCACACTTGGCTACGAAAGAACCAATCTCTCGCTTCATTCCATGCCACCAAAATCTTTCTCGAAGGTCTTGGTACATTTTGGTTCCGCCGGGGTGGATTGAATAAGGGGTCTCATGGGCCTCCTTCAGGATTAACTCCTTAAGTTCCGTGACATTGGGCACACAGATACGGTCATTGAATTTCAGCACTCCTTCAGCATCTTCGGTAAAACCGGGTGCTTTGCCGAGGGAAATCTTCTTCCTAATTCCTCTATGCTTTCATGACCTTTTGGGCTTCTTTGATTTGATCCATCAGGGTTGGGGTTAACTCTAAATTGGCGAGATAACCATGGCTAACAAGCTCTAGTCCAAAATCTTGGAACTCTTTGAACAAGGCTGGCTGTTCGGCTTGGATCAGGGCATTCAGGGTGCAAGGTTTGCGACTAAGGGCATCGGCAACTACATTAGCCTTTCCAGGGTGATAATGGATTCCAATATCATAATCCTTGATTAATTCCATCCATCTCCTCTGTCGCAGGTTCAGATCTTTCTGGGTGAAAATATACTTCAAGCTTTTGTGATCTGTATAGACCTCGCAGCGATGTCCCGCAAGATAGGGACGCCACGTTTTGAGAGCAAGAACAACAGCAGCTAACTCCAAGTCATGGGTTGGGTAATTCTCTTCATGCGGTCGCAACTGCCGGGACAGTACGACACAACTTTGCCTTCTTGCATCAGAACGCAACCAAGTCCGAGGCGTGATGCATCGCAATACACGTCGAAACTCTGGGTGACGTCTGGCATAATCAATTGGGGCTGAGGTTAGTCTCTTCTTCAGTTCTTGGAAACTATCCTCACACTTCTGAGTCCATTCAAATTTCTTGTCCTTCTTCAACAGTTGGGTCAGGGTTTGGCTATACTGGAAAATCCTTCAACGAACTTGCGGTAATAACCGGCAAGTCCGAGAAAGCTTCGGATTTTCACACTGGTTGGGGATAACCAGTCAACAATGGCTTGGATCTTCTCTGGGTCAACAGAAATTCCTCCGGCAGACACAACATGTCCGAGAAATGCCACTTCACTGAGCCAAAACTCACACTTGCTAAGCTTGGCATACAGCTGGTGCTCTCGGAGGTCTCCAAAACTAGACGCAGGTGTTCAGCATGCTCTTCTTCGGTCTTGGAATAAATAAGGATGTCATCAAGGAAAACTACCACGAACTTGTCGAGGTACTCCATGAAAATCTTGTTCATGAGATTCATGAAATAGGCTGGGGCATTGGTCAGACCAAAAGACATCACGGTGTATTCAAACAAACCGTAACGAGTGGTGAAGGCGGTCTTGGGAATGTCTGTCTCTCGGATCTTCAACTGATGGTATCCTGTCCGAAGATCGATCTTGGAAAAGACTCGGGCTCCGTTCATTTGATCGAACAGATCCTCGATCTTGGGAAGAGGGTACTTGTTTTTAATGGTCACGTCATTCAGCTTGCGATAATCCACACACAGGCGTGTGGTACCGTCTCTCTTGTCCACAAAAATAATGGGTGATCCCCAAGGTGAAGCGCTTGGGCGAACAAGTCCTTTGCTGAGCATATCTGCCAACTGCTTCTTCAACTCAACCAGTTCTTCCGGATTCATCCGATAAGGTCTTTGGGATATAGGGGCGGTTCCTGGGATAAGCTCAATTATGAACTCAATTTCCCGGTCTGGCGGCATACCAGGCAATTCTTCTGGGAAAACATCCTTGAACAGGTGAACAACACGGATCTCATCTAGGGCAGGTCGAGCTATGCTCTCATGGCAGCCTGGGTGAGATTGACTAGTTTCAGACACATACTCCACTTCTACTTCTTTGTCGGTGGTGATGGATACAGCTCTTCTGGCACAGTCAATTCGACCATGGTACTTGGCTAACCAATTCATACCGAGTATAACATCGATGCCTTGGGTTCCCAGAACAATTAAGTTAACTGGAAACTTTTCTCCTTTGATCTCAAGGGGTACATCGGAGCAAAACATCTTGGTCTCTACGGTGGATTCTGGGATTTGGATGACCATGGGTTTGGGTAAGAGGCTCTCGACTAAACCTCCCTTAGCAACAAATTCTTGGGTAACAAATGAATGGGTAGCACCAGAATCAAACAGAACAGTTGCAGGTACTGAGTTGACAAGGAACGTACCCAGCACAACATCCGGCGCATCCTGAGCTTCTTCAGCATTGATGTGGTGCAGACGACCCTTGGCAACAGCAGCATTTCCGGGGGTGCGGCATTCTTGCCATTTCCATTTCCATTGCGGCCTTGACCATTGTTCTGTGCCGGCGCATTGGGGCGCTGGACATTCCTCTTGGGATTGGGACATTCTTGGAGTAGTGACCCTTGTTGCCGCATTCAAAGCAGACAACATTGGGATTGCGGGTGAAGTTGTTGAAGTTTCCTCCGGGACGGTTATTGTCATTGGGGCGGTTGAAGTTGTTTGGGCGGTTAGGGTAATTGGGGCGTGGAGCTTGGGGTGGACGATAGGCAGGCCTGGTTTTGCTGAAAGATACGAGGTTTCTGGCTGCTCGAACCTTCCTGAGCATTCATCCTCCTCTTGCGACCTTCATACATAGACTTGCGCTTGGTCTCCAGCTGGATGGCTTTGTCCACAAGTGACTCCAGATCACGGAAGTCATGGATAACCAGAGCACACTGCAGTTCATCATGAAGTCCACTCATGAAACGCTCCATCTTCTTCTCTCTTTGTCGGTGTCATCAGGAGCATACCGAGATAAGTCGGTAAACTCATCCAGATAACCGACCACATCTTACTTCCCTGCCTCAGCTTGCGGAACTCATCCTTCTTCCTCTCAATAAGTCCGCTGGGAATATGCTTCTTGCGGAACTTCTCCTGGAACTCAGCCCAGTTGATGACATGACCAGCTTGCTGGAGAGCCTTGGTAGTTTCCCACCAAGCTCTTGCAGGTCCAGCGAGATAGTGGGTTGCATACAACACTTTCTCATTTTCTCCCACAGCAGCAACTTCCAGATTGTTGTCGATGGTGCGAAGCCAATCATCGGCTTCTAGTGGGTGAAGTCCCTTGGAGTAGGTGGGTGGGTTGGTCTTCTGAAAATCGCCTAAGGTGGATCGCTGGTTTCCATCGCCATTGCCATTACCACCATTGTTGTTGTTGTTATTGTTGTTGTTTTGTTATGGGCGGCTGCGAGTTGTTGCAGGGCAGCGAGATGAGCTTGGCGCTCTTGCCGGGCATTTTCACGTTCCTCCATGATAAGCGCGAGAAGTTGGGCGGGGGTTGGGTCGGTGGTGGTGGTGCTCCTCCTTCCGCACGACGGGGCGGCATCCTGAAGCACACCGGGTATAAGAGGCAAGGCAAGAAAAGTTCGACTAAGGGAAAAGATGATTTCGCAAGTGGTTGATTAATTTAAGGATTATATGAAAATATTTACACAGATAAACAGACAAACATACTTATATATCACAAACATCACATCAAGGAGTTCACAACAACATCAAGCTTACAACATCAAGCTTACAACATCAACCTACATCTGAGATACATAACATCTGGTTTCCAAAAGAACCACTACTTCGACTCGACTAGAGATAGGGGGTCAACCTAATCCTGCGGTAGTACTCAAGTCACTCGGCTACTGAGGTGGAACCTCAGGCTCGGCTGCGATGTCAGCATTGTGGGGACCCCGGACTAGCTGTCCGAAATACCCGATTATGCTTAACACAACGATCCCGTGATCAGTCTGTCGTTGCACATAATCCGAATTGGATACCAAAGTTCACATCCATTACAGTACCGAATATAAAGTCTTACATAAATGATCATTTAGACCAAGTTCTTACATAGGTGCCTTCAAGGGCCAAACCAAAATATCAGCGGAAGCTACGGCGTAGTAGACATCATATTCTAACGATGACAACCCGACAGGCAGCTGACTTGTGGAGATCCTTAGTTGGCGTAGAAGTCGCCATATTCCTGCTCTACGTAGTGTTCCTCCTCGTAGTCTGGCTAGGACAATAGCCAGGGACGAAACCAATATGAGTACATTTGAATGTACTCGCAAACTACCCCAACATGAGTATGCACCAGTTTTATTTTAGTTGACAACTTTTACTTATTTAAAACATCTCTATATCTTTATTGAAAAAGGTAAGAAGAGTTTTATAACTATCTTTGAAGAAGTCACCATTTTCATCTATTTCTCCAAAACTTCTCCTTTTCCCGACCATAGCCCGTCATGGTCCACTTTCATCCAACCACCTCATACCGATCCGTTGGTATAGGTGTAGGAAACATTCTCCACTCCATTTTTCTTTTTAAAACTCAAAGTTCTTTTTAAAAACTTGCACAAGGTCTTAGGACAGTCTCCCAATTGTCCATATCCGAGGACTCGGCTATTCGAATAGTTTTTAACACTCTGCAGAGGTAGCACGCTTTTAACCCACATCCATCCGGCAACTCATCGTGTCTGCCACGTCTCGCCATACCAGGTGTATGCGAAGTAAGCCGCCGGCCATAGCCTCTTATTTGCTCATGCTAGTATAGGATCCTTCCCATATGACACTTTCCATCAACACCCAGTCCAGTTTCCCGTCAGAAACCCTAAGTGTGAGGACTCATAGTTTTGTCCGGCGGTTTATGGTGGAACCTTCTATCCTCCCCACCATCTTGTGTGAGGACCCGGGTCAGGGGGTAGATCCTCGGACCATCCCCTCATGCATAACGGAGTCATCTCCGTTGATGAGGTATCCCATACTAATAAGAGCAAACTACATGACTAAGCCTTTTCCCATATATGGTAAATGTGGTCGCACAGGGTAGGATTGGTTGCCATAGTACTAGGACACTGTGCATTTTTCATAAACATCACCATTTTTCCACTTCTCCATTCCAACACCGACATCTCGGCATTCCATAACCACACAAGAAATTTCAAAGGAGTTTTGAATAACAACATTGTTTCCCATCCTAAAGTTTTATATAAACTACTACATAGGGTGGCAAAATAATATCCATATATTTTTGAAATGGGTTTTATAAATCTTGCTTTGAGAGTAAAACATGTTATGAAAGTAGATGCATATGTTTGTAGTGCAAGCTCAGAGAATAGCTTGCCTTGCTTGGCAAAGTGATCTTGCTCTTGTTCTTCAAATTCAGCAAACTCTCCTTCCTCGATATATCCGACAACGTTCTCGTCTAATTAATAAACAAACAATGCAAACAATCACTAAGCTATACAAGCAATCATCTCAACACAACAATCATGAACATCACACATAGCTACTGCACACATCAAACCATACAATTTGGTTTCAAAATATTGAATTAAACATCATTTATTTACTTCTAAATTATGGCAGAAACTTGTGGAACATGTTTAATTCAATAACTTGAGTTCTGTTGGTCACAAAAATACAAACTAAAATTCTATGGAAAGCTACTGAAGTGTAGAAGACAACACAATTTGATTTGGTTCAATTTGAGTTACTAAACTCCCTACACATTTGTTTGAATCCAGAAGCTTAATAATCAAGTTTTGGCTACCATTTAAATTCTATTGCTTCAAAAATTAAATCCTTTTAGGGGTGACTAAACATGGCTAAATGTGATCTAACAAAATTGGTCCTAATTCATTTGGGTTAACCAATTAACATATTTAAATGTTTGAGTGCAGAGGGTATTTAAACTTCAACTGAATACTAAACAAATACTACTGCACAATTAATTCTACCAAAATTAGGGAAGCTAATACAGGAAGTACTAAGCTAGCAAAATTGGTTTGGAATTATTTGGACTAACAGAGTATCAGAAACAAACAAGTTTAGAATTTAAACCTTCTGTAGTATTTTTAATAATACTTTTTATTTATTTAATTAAATGGAATGAATCCAATTGGGTTGGTTAAACATTTTGATAAGCTTTCCAGAACAATTGAGTTTGATTTATTTGGATTCCTAAATCTTGAGATATTGAATTTCAAAGTTCATATCAGTACTGATTTCTATAAAAACTAGAAATTCGAAATAATCAACTAGTGGATAATGTTGAAAACCCTGACATGTGGGGCCTACATGGCAGCGACACAGCGCGCGCGGGAAAATGATTAAAAACCTGACGAGCGGGGCCCGCCCGTCAGTCTCTCTCTCTCTTTTCTAATCGAAGCGGTATGCTACCGTTGGATGGAGATCCAACGGCCCGCAACGAAACCATCGGCGACGACCATTTCTGGGCGGCGCCGTGGCTCCGGCGACGGCGAGGTTGGGCAAAACCTCACCTAGAGGGCTCGGGAGGTCGAGGTGGTGATGCGAATCGACGGCGGTGGCGAGGTGGAAGCTTCTGGCCGAGTCCTGCTTGCTGGGACGGAGTGGTTCGTCGGCGGCGAGGTCTCCGTCTTCCTTGGCCACGGACAGCAACTCCGGCGAGGTTCCACGGCCGCGTCTGGGCACTAATCAAAGGGGAAAAGGGATGGGGTGAGTGCGGTGATGCTAAGGAAGAGAGTACGGGCCAGGAAGAAGGGATGGGGCAGTGTGGCGTCGCGGCCACGACGGACCTCGACGGCGGCAGTGGCTACGGCACAGCACGCCCTCCTGGCGGTGCACGGCAAATCGAGAGGGGGCAGTGAGGGAGTGGGGTGGTGTGGTGTTCCAGAGAGGCTTGGGGTGGTTTTATAGCACGGGGGCCGGCGCATCGTGGACGGAGTGCACGGCGACGTCCATGGCGCACGGCGGAGATATTTCTCCCCAATCCGACGCGGCGGTGCGAGGGACGTGGAGACTAGGCGTTCACCGGGGTCCGGACATGTTCTAGAAGGTCTCGGCCAAGCGCGGCGTGTCGGGGAGCAGCGAGCTGGGCCAATTTGGGTCGACGACGGCGAGCTCGCCACGGCGACGCTGGAGTGGAATCGAGGCGAGGGGCGGCGTAACTGCTCTCCTCTGCGGCGCCGCGGCTGCAGAGGCACGGGAGCGAGGGAGAGCGCGGCCAGGGGGGCCTGGGGAGCGCGGAAACGGCGAGCACGGTCGCGGCGACACGGCGATGGTCGTCGGGGTTGAAGTCGACGACATTTTGCAGAAACCCCCTGCTTCTTCTTTTCTTTTATTTTCCAGTTTCTTTTTAAATCCAGAAGCTTTTCTGGGATTTAATTGGGGCACTTAAACATTTTAGAAAAATTTGCAAATAATTGTGGGGCCTCCCCATAACATGTAGAAGCTCCACAAAAATTGGCTTTGCAAAATAAAATGTTTTGCATCATTTTCTTTCATAGGGTTTTGAATTTGGTAATTTGGTTTATTTCAATTTGATTTTACTTTACAATTTTAAAATTAGTTTTAAAAATAGCATTGAAGAGGGAAAGTAGTAAGAATCAAAATGGGAGTGTTTACATTACAACTCCACTGACTTTGGTTTGAAATTAATTGAGTTTGTCACTTGAAGAATTTCATGTGACAACTTGTCACTTTTATTTTTCTTCTTTATAATTTTATTTTGTTTTCTTCTTTTTCTTCAAGTGTTCATTAGAGCAAGCAACACACAACAAGAACAAACAACTCAAGTAACAAGAAGCAATCAACACACAATAAACAACAAAAGTTTTTGTTGGCTCTCATTTTTGGAATATAATATTGATAATATTTTTGGGATGTTACAATCCTTCCCCCCTTAAAATAAATCTCGTCCCGAGATTTGCTAGGCTTGGTTTTAAGGAGGTCTGGGAATTCGCTTCGAAGATAATCTTCGCGTTCCCAAGTTGCTTCTTCTTCAGAGTGGTTAGTCCACTGGACTTTGTAAAACTTGATCGCACGTCTTCGGGTAACTCGAACATCTTCTTCGAGAATCTTGAGAGGTCTCTCACGATAGGTCAGGTCTTGGTTCAGGTCGATGGAGAGGTGGTCGATGTTTTTGAAAACATCAGGCTGGTCAGGAACTTCAAGACACTTCCGGAGCAAGGAAATGTGGAAGACATCATGATAATCTCCTAACTCCTGGGGTAACTCCAGCTGATAGGATACTTCTCCTCGACGAGCAATGACCTTGAAGGGTCCAATATACCTTGGCGCTAATTTTCCTTTGACATGGAAACGCTGCATTCCTTGAGGGGTGTCACTCGGAGATAAACATAATCTCCGACGTTGAAGTGAGGTCACGGCGCTTGGTGTCAGCGTAACTCTTCTGACGGGATTGGGCAGTTTTGAGGCGTTCACGAATAAGCTGAACTTGCTCTTCAGCTTCACGGAGGGTATCTGGTCCGAACAATTTGCTCTCCGGTATCGGACCAATTCAGGGGTGTACGACACTTCTTGCCGTAAAGGGCTTCAAAAGGGGCCATTTGCAGACTAGACTGATAACTGTTGTTGTACGAGAACTCTGCAAACGGAAGACAATCTTCCCACTTGGAACCATAGGATAACACATGCGCGAAGCATGTCCTCCAATATCTGGTTCACTCGCTCAGTTTGGCCATCGGTCTGGGGATGATAAGCTGTGCTAAATGCTAACTTGGTTCCGAGGGCTTCATGAAGGGATTTCCAGAATCTTGAGGTGAATTGCGTGCCTCTATCAGATACAATCTTCTTAGGCACACCATGCAGGCTCACTATTCTGGAAATATACAGGTCTGCTAACTGAGCTCCGGTATGAGTGGTCTTGACAGGAACAAAGTGGGCAACCTTGGTCAGTCGATCAACGATGACCCAGATTGAATCATGGCCTCGGTTGGATCTTGGAAGTCCGGTAATAAAATCCATTCCAATCTCATCCCACTTCCACTCGGGAATTTTCAAAGGTTGAAGCAATCCAGCGGGTCGCTGATGTTCAGCCTTAACTCGCTGGCAGATGTCACACTTGGCTACGAATGAACCAATCTCTCGCTTCATTCCATGCCACCAAAATCTTTCTCGAAGGTCTTGGTACATTTTGGTTCCGCCGGGGTGGATTGAATAAGGGGTCTCATGGGCCTCCTTCAGGATTAACTCCTTAAGTTCCGTGACATTGGGCACACAGATACGGTCATTGAATTTCAGCACTCCTTCAGCATCTTCGGTAAAACCGGGTGCTTTGCCGAGGGAAATCTTCTTCCTAATTCCCTCTATGCTTTCATGACCTTTCTGGGCTTCTTTGATTTGATCCATCAGGGTTGGGGTTAACTCTAGATTGGCGAGATAACCATGGCTAACAAGCTCTAGTCCAAAATCTTGGAACTCTTTGAACAAGGCTGGCTGTTCGGCTTGGATCAGGGCATTCAGGGTGCAAGGTTTGCGACTAAGGGCATCGGCAACTACATTAGCCTTTCCAGGGTGATAATGGATTCCAATATCATAATCCTTGATTAATTCCATCCATCTCCTCTGTCGCAGGTTCAGATCTTTCTGGGTGAAAATATACTTCAAGCTTTTGTGATCTGTATAGACCTCGCAGCGATGTCCCGCAAGATAGGGACGCCACGTTTTGAGGCAAGAACAACAGCAGCTAACTCCAAGTCATGGGTTGGGTAATTCTCTTCATGCGGGCAGTACGACACAACTTTGCCTTCTTGCATCAGAACGCAACCAAGTCCGAGGCGTGATGCATCGCAATACACGTCGAAACTCTGGGTGACGTCTGGCATGATCAGGATTGGGGCTGAGGTTAGTCTCTTCTTCAGTTCTTGGAAACTATCCTCACACTTCTGAGTCCATTCAAATTTCTTGTCCTTCTTCAACAGTTGGGTCATGGGTTTGGCTATACTGGAAAATCCTTCAACGAACTTGCGGTAATAACCGGCAAGTCCGAGAAAGCTTCGGATTTCAAACACATTGGTTGGGGATAACCAGTCAATAATGGCTTGATCTTCTCTGGGTCACAGAAATTCCTCCGGCAGACACAACATGTCCGAGAAATGCCACTTCACTGAGCCAAAACTCACACTTGCTAAGCTTGGCATACAGCTGGTGCTCTCGGAGGTCTCCAAAACTAGACGCAGGTGTTCAGCATGCTCTTCTTCGGTCTTGGAATAAATAAGGATGTCATCAAGGAAAACTACCACGAACTTGTCGAGGTACTCCATGAAAATCTTGTTCATGAGATTCATGAAATAGGCTGGGGCATTGGTCAGACCAAAAGACATCACGGTGTATTCAAACAAACCGTAACGAGTGGTGAAGGCGGTCTTGGGAATATCTGTCTCTCGGATCTTCAACTGATGGTATCCTGTCCGAAGATCGATCTTGGAAAAGACTCGGGCTCCGTTCATTTGATCGAACAGATCCTCGATCTTGGGAAGAGGATACTTATTTTTAATGGTCGTCATTCAGCTTGCGATAATCCACACACAGGCGTGTGGTACCGTCTCTCTTGTCCACAAATATAATGGGTGATCCCCAAGGTGAAGCACTTGGGCGAACAAGTCCTTTGCTGAGCATATCTGCCAATTGCTTCTTCAACTCAACCAGCTCTTCCGGATTCATCCGATAAGGTCTTTGGGATATAGGGGCGGTTCCTGGGATAAGCTCAATTATGAACTCAATTTCCCGGTCTGGCGGCATACCAGGCAATTCTTCTGGGAAAACATCCTTGAACAGGTGAACAACACGGATCTCATCTAGGGCAGGTCGAGCTATGCTCTCATGGCAGCCTGGGTGAGATTGACTAGTTTCAGACACATACTCCACTTCTACTTCTTTGTCGGTGGTGATGGATACAGCTCTTCTAGCACAGTCAATTCGACCATGGTACTTGGCTAACCAATTCATACCGAGTATAACATCGATGCCTTGGGTTCCCAGAACAATTAAGTTAACTGGAAACTTTTCTCCTTTGATCTCAAGGGGTACATCGGAGCAAAACATCTTGGTCTCTACGGTGGATTCTGGGATTTGGATGACCATGGGTTTGGGTAAGAGGCTCTCAACTAAACCTCCCTTAGCAACAAATTCTTGGGTAACAAATGAATGGGTAGCACCAGAATCAAACAGAACAGTTGCAGGTACTGAGTTGACAAGGAACGTACCCAGCACAACATCCGGAGCATCCTGAGCTTCTTCAGCATTGATGTGGTGCAGACGACCCTTGGCAACAGCAGCATTTCCGCGGGTGCGGCATTCTTGCCATTTCCATTTCCATTGCGGCCTTGACCATTGTTCTGTGCCGGCGCATTGGGGCGCTGGACATTCCTCTTGGGATTGGGACATTCTTTGGAGTAGTGACCCTTGTTGCCGCATTCAAAGCAGATCACATTGGGATTGCGGGTGAAGTTGTTGAAGTTTCCTCCGGGACGGTTATTGTCATTGGGGCGGTTGAAGTTGTTTGGGCGGTTAGGGTAATTGGGGCGTGGAGCTTGGGGTGGACGATAGGCAGGCCTTGTTCTGCTGAAAGATACGAGGTTTCTGGCTGCTCGAACCTTCCTGAGCATTCATCCTCCTCTTGCGACCTTCATACATAGACTTGCGCTTGGTCTCCAGCTGGATGGCTTGTCCACAAGTGACTCCAGATCACGGAAGTCATGGATAACCAAAGCACACTGAAGTTCATCATGGAGTCCACTCATGAAACGCTCCATCTTCTTCTCTTCTTTGTCGGTGTCATCAGGAGCATACCGAGATAATCGGTAAATCATCCAGATAACCGACCACATCTCTACTTCCCTGCCTCAGTTTGCGGAACTCATCCTTCTTCCTCTCAATAAGTCCGTAAGGAATATGCTTCTTGCGGAACTTCTCCTGGAACTCAGCCCAGTTGATGACATGACCAGCTGGCTGGAGAGTCTTGGTAGTTTCCCACCAAGCTCTTGCAGGTCCAGCGAGATAGTGGGTTGCATACACACTTTCTCATTTTCTCCCACAGCAGCAACTTCAAGATTATTGTCGATGGTGCGAAGCCAATCATCGGCTTCTAGTGGGTGAAGTCCCTTGGAGTAGGTGGGTGGGTTGGTCTTCTGAAAATCGCCTAAGGTGGATCGCTGGTTCTCATTGCCATTGCCATTACCACCATTGTTGTTGTTGTTGTTGTTATTGTTGTTGTTGTTATAGGCGGCTGCGAGTTGTTGCAGGGCAACGAGATGAGCCTGGCGCTCCTGCCGGGCATTCTCACGTTCCTCCATGATAAGCGCGAGAAGTTGGGCGGGGGTTGGGTCCGGTGGTGGTGGTGCTGATCCTGATCCTCCCGTATTGTCGCGACGGGGCGGCATCCTGAAGCACACCGGGTATAAGAGGCAAGGCAAGAAAAGTTCGACTAAGGGAAAAGACGATCTCGCAAGTGGTTGATTAATTTAAGATTTATATGAAAATATTTCACACAGATTTAAACAAGACAAACATACTTATATTTCACAAACATCACATCAAGGAGTTCACACACAACAACAAGCTTACAACATCAAGCTTACATCAAGCTTACATCACCTTACATCTAGGATACATAACATCTGGTTTCCAAAAGAACCACTACTACGACTCGACTAGCTATAGGGGTCAACCTAATCCTGCGGTAGTGATCAAGTCACTCGCCTACTGAGGTGGAACCTCCAGCTCTAACACGTCAGCATCTGACTGGTAGGCTGGCTCCTCGGGATCCTCCTCCTCGTCCTCGAGAACTGCTCGAGTGGCTCCTCCTCCTCGTCAACTAACTCCTCCTCATCATCCTCCTCCTCACAGTCCATCTCCTCCACGAAGTCATCATCGTCACTGAGGAAAGCGTCGTTCTCCTTGCGGAGATCCTCGCCCTCCTCCTCCATCTCGTCAGTATGGTGCTCTAGATCCTCAATCAGCCCGTCCTGCTCTGCCACCTTCGTGCGGAGCTTCACGATAGTCTTCCTCAGCTGGGCCCTCTTCCTGAGAAGAGCAACCTTCTCCACCATCAGCTTCATCTCGTTCTCGCGAAGCTCAACGAGCGACTCGCGGTCAAAGTGAGCTGAATCCTAGTGCGCAACAGATCATCCTGAGTGCACTGAAGTAACATCTCCATGTCCATGATGTAGCTCCCAAACATCGGGTGGTAAGGTGAAGGAGTAGGGTGTCCATCGCAGTTGCGCCTCCCGTAGAACCGGAAACGGGAGTCTACTAACTCCGCCTTGTGCTCCTCACAAAGTCGGGCTAGCATCCTCTGTGTAGCAGTACAGAGACCATCAACCCAGGTGGCCTCCTTGGTGGTGAAGATGAGCGTCCTGGAACTGGGAGACTTGATGTTCCTGCGAACTGACGACCTGATGAGCCAGCTCAGCCTTCCGACACCGTGAACATCAATCTGAGCTCCCTCAAACTCTGGAGCGGGGCGACCTAACAGCTTGGTCAACTCGAACAAGTCCCTCTCAAACGTCAGCTTGCTGTCCTTCTCAGCTGAACGAACTCGGTCCAATGGAGTGCCATCTACAATTTTAAGCAAAATTTTAAGTTAGTTAGGTGACAAGTGTATCAAAATTTTAATATAGTAGGGCAACAAGTGAGTCAAATTTTAAGCTTAATGAGAGGTGTACAAAATTTTAGGGATACAAGGAAAATGTAATATTTAATGAGAGTAAAATTTTGCATAAGTAAGAGGATTGGAGATAAGCAATTTTCGAAAATACTTCATTCCTTTCTTTTTAGAAATTCATCTTTTGTAACATTTGACAAACGACCATGCTAACTAAGGTTTCCTAAAGTCAGGATGGCTCTGATACCAAGTCTGTGGGGACCCCGGACTAGCTGTCCGAAATACCCGATTATGCTTAACACAACGATCCCGTGATCAGTCTGTCGTTGCACATAATCCGAATTGGATACCAAAGTTTACATCCATTACAGTACCGAATAAAAGTCTTACATAAATGGTCATTTAGACCAAGTTCTTACATAGGTGCCTTCAAGGGCCAAACCAAAATATCAGCGGAAGCTACGGCGTAGTAGACATCATATTCTAACGATGACAACCCGACAGGCAGCTGACTTGTGGAGATCCTTAGTTGGCGTAGAAGTCGCCATATTCCTGCTGCGTAGTGTTCCTCCTCGTAGTCTGGCTAGGACAATAGCCAGGGACGAAACCAATATGAGTACATTTGAATGTACTCGCAAACTACCCCAACATGAGTATGCACCAGTTTTATTTTAGTTGACAACTTTTACTTATTTAAAACATCTCTATATCTTTATTGAAAAAGGTAAGAAGAGTTTTATAACTATCTTTAAAGAAGTCACCATTTTCATCTGTTTCTCCAAAACTCTCCTTTTCCGACCATAGCCCGTCATGGTCCACTTTCATCCAACCACCTCATACCGATCCGTTGGTATAGGTGTAGGAAACATTCTCCACTTCATTTTTCTTTTTAAAACTCAAAGTTCTTTTAAAAACTTGCACAAGGTCTTAGGACAGTCTCCCAATTGTCCATATCCGAGGACTCGGCTATTCGAATAGTTTTTAACACTCTGCAGAGGTAGCACGCTTTTAACCCACATCCATCCGGCAACTCATCGTGTCTGCCACGTCTCGCCATACCAGGTGTATGCGAAGTAAGCCGCCGGCCATAGCCTCTTATTTGCTCATGCTAGTATAGGATCCTTCCCATATGACACTTTCCATCAACACCCAGTCCAGTTTCCCGTCAGAAACCCTAAGTGTGAGGACTCATAGTTTTGTCCGGCGGTTTATGGTGGAACCTTCTATCCTCCCCACCATCTTGTGTGAGGACCCGGGTCAGGGGGTAGATCCTCGGACCATCCCCTCATGCATAACGGAGTCATCTCCGTTGATGAGGTATCCCATACTAATAAGAGCAAACTACATGACTAAGCCTTTTCCCATATATGGTAAATGTGGTCGCACAGGGTAGGATTGGTTGCCATAGTACTAGGACACTGTGCATTTTTCATAAACATCACCATTTTTCCACTTCTCCATTCCAACACCGACATCTCGGCATTCCATAACCACACAAGAAATTTCAAAGGAGTTTTGAATAACAACATTGTTTCCCATCCTAAAGTTTTATATAAACTACTACATAGGGTGGCAAAATAATATCCATATATTTTTGAAATGGGTTTTATAAATCTTGCTTTGAGAGTAAAACATGTTATGAAAGTAGATGCATATGTTTGTAGTGCAAGCTCAGAGAATAGCTTGCCTTGCTTGGCAAAGTGATCTTGCTCTTGTTCTTCAAATTCAGCAAACTCTCCTTCCTCGATATATCCGACAACGTTCTCGTCTAATTAATAAACAAACAATGCAAACAATCACTAAGCTATACAAGCAATCATCTCAACACAACAATCATGAACATCACACATAGCTACTGCACACATCAAACCATACAATTTGGTTTCAAAATATTTGAATTAAACATCATTTATTTACTTCTAAATTATGGCAGAAACTTGTGGAACATGTTTAATTCAATAACTTGAGTTCTGTTGGTCACAAAAATACAAACTAAAATTCTATGGAAAGCTACTGATGTGTAGAAGACAACACAATTGATTTGGTTAATTGGAGTTACTAAACTCCCTACACATTTGTTTGAATCCAGAAGCTTAATAATCAAGTTTTGGCTACCATTTAAATTCTATTGCTTCAAAAATTAAATCCTTTTAGGGGTGACTAAACATGGCTAAATGTGATCTAACAAAATTGGTCCTAATTCATTTGGGTTAACCAATTAACATATTTAAATGTTTGAGTGCAGAGGGGTATTTAAACTTCAACTGAATACTAAACAAATACACTGCACAATTAATTCTACCAAAATTAGGGAAGCTAATACATGGCAGTACTAAGCTAGCAAAATTGGTTTGGAATTATTTGGACTAACAGAGTATCAGAAACAAACAAGTTTAGAATTTAAACCTTCTGTAGTATTTTTAATAATACTTTTTATTTATTTAATTAAATGGAATGAATCCAATTGGGTTGGTTAAACATTTTGATAAGCTTTCCAGAACAATTGAGTTTGATTTATTTGGATTCCTAAATCTTGAGATATTGAATTTCAAAGTTCATATCAGTACTGATTTCTATAAAAACTAGAAATTCGAAATAATCAACTAGTGGATAATGTTGAAACCCTGACATGTGGGGCCTACATGGCAGCGACACAGCGCGCGCGGGAAAATGATTAAAAACCTGACGAGCGGGGCCGCCCGTCAGTCTCTCTCTCTCTTTTCTAATCGAAGCGGTACGCTACCGTTGGATGGAGATCCAACGGCCCGCAACGAAACCATCGGCGACGACCATTTCTGGGCGGCGCCGTGGCTCCGGCGACGGCGAGGTTGGGCAAAACCTCACCTAGAGGGCTCGGGAGGTCGAGGTGGTGATGCGAATCGACGGCGGTGGCGAGGTGGAAGCTTCTGGCCGAGTCCTGCTTGCTGGGACGGAGTGGTTCGTCGGCGGCGAGGTCTCCGTCTTCCTTGGCCACGGGCAGCAACTCCGGCGAGGTTCCACGGCCGCGTCTGGGCACTAATCAAAGGGGAAAAGGGATGGGGTGAGTGCGGTGATGCTAAGGAAGAGAGTACGGGCCAGGAAGAAGGGAATGGGGCAGTGTGGCGTCGCGGCCACGACGGACCTCGACGGCGGCAGTGGCTACGGCACAGCACGCCCTCCTGGCGGTGCACGGCAAATCGAGAGGGGGCAGTGAGGGAGTGGGGTGGTGTGGTGTTCACAGAGAGGCTTGGGGTGGTTTAAATAGCACGGGGGCCGGCGCATCGTGGACGGAGTGCACGGCGACGTCCATGGCGCACGGCGGAGATATTTCTCCCCAATCCGACGCGGCGGTGCGAGGGACGTGGAGACTAGGCGTTCACCGGTGTCCGGACATGTTCTAGAAGGTCTCGGCCAAGCGCGGCGTGTCGGGGAGCAGCGAGCTGGGCCAATTTGGGTCGACGACGGCGAGCTCGCCACGGCGACGCTGGAGTGGAATCGAGGCGAGGGGCGGCGTAACTGCTCTCCTCTGCGGCGCCGCGGCTGCAGAGGCACGGGAGCGAGGGAGAGCGCGGCCAGGGGGGCCTGGGAGCGCGGAAACGGCGAGCACGGTCGGCGACACGGCGATGGTCGTCGGGGTTGAAGTCGACGACATTTTGCAGAAAACCCCCTGCTTCTTCTTTTCTTTTTATTTTCCAGTTTCTTTTTAAATCCAGAAGCTTTCTGGGATTTAATTGGGGCACTTAAACATTTTAGAAAAATTTGCAAATAATTGTGGGGCCTCCCCATAACATGTAGAAGCTCCACAAAAATTGGCTTTGCAAAATAAAATGTTTTGCATCATTTTCTTTCATAGGGTTTTGAATTTGGTAATTGGTTTATTTCAATTTGATTTTACTTTACAATTTTAAAATTAGTTTTAAAAATAGCATTGAAGAGGGAAAGTAGTAAGAATCAAAATGGGAGTGTTTACATTACAACTCCACTGACTTTGGTTTGAAATTAATTGAGTTTGTCACTTGAAGAATTTCATGTGACAACTTGTCACTTTTATTTTTCTTCTTTATAACTTTATTTTGTTTTCTTCTTTTTCTTCAAGTGTTCATTAGAGCAAGCAACACACAACAAGAACAAACAACTCAAGTAACAAGAACAATCAACACACAATAAACAACAAAAGTTTTTGTTGGCTCATTTTTGGAATATAATATTGATAATATTTTTGGGATGTTACAATCATCTGACTGGTAAGGTGGCCTCCTCGGGATCCTCCTCCTCGTCCTCGAGAACTGCCTCGAGTTGCTCTCCTCCTCGTCAACTAACTCCTCCTCGTCCTCTCCTGATCATAATCAATCTCCTCAGGAAGTCGTCATCGTCACTGAGGAAAGCTGTTCTCTTGTGGAGATCCTCACCCTACTCCTCCATCGTCAGTATGGTGCTTAGATCCTCGATCAGCTCGTCCTGCTCCGCCACCTTCTTGCGGAGCTTCACGATAGTCCTCCTCAACTGGGTCCTCTTCTGGAGAAGAGCGACTTCTCCTCCAGCAGCTTCTCTCGTTCTCACGATATCTCAACAAGCGAGATGCGATCAAAGTGAAGCCGAACTTAGTGAGCCTCAAATCATCCTGGGTGTATGAAGTAAGAGCTCCATGTCATGATGTAGCTCCCAACATCGGGTGGCAAAGGGTAGGAGTAGGGTGTCCGTCGCTGTGTGCCTCACGTAGAACCGGAAACGTGAGTTCGCAACTCCGCCTTGTGCTCCTCACAAAGTAGGGCCAGCAACCTCTGTGTGGCAGTACAGAGACCGTCAACCAGGTAGAGCCTTGGTGGTGAAGATGATCGTCCTGGAACTGGGAGACTTGATGTTCCTGAGAACCGACGACTCGATGAGCCAACTCAGTCTCCCGACTCCGGTGAACGTCAACCTGAGCTCCTTTGAACTCTGGAGCGGGGCGACCTAACAGCTTGCTCAACTCGAACAAGTCATTCTCGAATGTCAGCTTGCTGTCCCTCTCAAGTGAACGAACGGTCCAATGGAGTGCCATCTAAATTTTTAAGCAAAGTTTTAAGTTAGTGAGCTGACGAGTGTATAAAATTTTAATGTAGTGAGGCAAACAGTGGGTCGAATTTTTAAGTTAATGAGAAGTGTGCAAAATTTTAAGGATACAAGGGAAAATGTTATGTAATGAGAGTAAAATTTTGCATAAGTAAGAGGATGGAGAATAAGCGTTTTCGAAAATACTTCACTCCTTTTTTTTTTAGAAATTAACTTTTGTAACTTCTATCTAGCGACCATGCTAATCTATAGGTCACTTAAAGTCAGGATGGCTCTGTACCAAGTCTGTGGGGACCCGGACTAGGTGTCCGAATACCCGATTGCTTTAACACAACGATCCGTGATCAGTCTGTCGTTGCACATAATCCGAATTGGATACCAAAGTTTATCCATTACAATACCGAATTAAAAAGTCTTACATAAATGGTCATTTAGACAAGTCTTCATAGGTGCCTTCATGGGCCAAACCAAAATTCAGCGGAAGCTACGCGTAGTAGACATCGAATCCTAACGAAGACGACCCCGACAGGCAGCTGACTTGTGGAGATCCTTAGTTCGCGTATAAAGTCGCATACTCCTGCTCGGCGTAGTGCTCCTCCTCGTAGTCTCGGCTAGGTTCATAGCAGGGACGAAACCATTATGAGTACATTTGAATGTACTCGCAAACTACCCCAACATGAGTATGCACTAGTTTTATTTTCTTTTCCACTTTTATTTATTAAAACAATCTCTTATCTTTATTGAAAAGGTAAGAGAGTTTTATAACCATTTTTAAGAACTCTCCATTATTTGTTTCTCCAAAAACATCATTTTTTCCGACCATAGTCCATCATGGTCTACTTCCTCCAACAACCTCATACCGATCCATTGGTTATAGGTGTATGGAACATTCTCCACTTTCATTTTCTTTTTAAAACTCAAAGTCTTTCAAAAACTTGCACATGGTCAAAGTAGGGCCTCCCAACTGTCCATATCGAGGACTCGGCTATTCGAATATTTACACTCTTCAGAGTTAGCACGCTTTTCCCACATCCATCCGGCAGCTCATCGTGTCGCCACGTTCGCCATACAGGGTGTATGCGAAAGTAAGCACCGTCCTAGCCTGTCCTTTGATCATGCTAGTATAGGACCCTGCCCATATGACACTTCCGTCAACACTTAACCCAGCCCGTCGGAATATAAGTGTGAGGACTCTTAGGTTTTGCCCGGCGGTTTATGGTGGAACCTTCATCCTCCTCCTTATCTTTCCATAGAGTTTGAGCGAGGACCCGGGTCAGGGGTAGATCAACAAACTATCCCCTCATGTACAACGGAGTCATCTCCGTCGATGGCATCCCATACTAATATGAGCAAATTATATGACTAAGCCCTTTTCCCATATGTGGGTAAATGTGGTCGCACAGGGTATCGGCTGGTTGACGTAAGTTCAAGGACACAACTGTGCATTTTCATAAACATCTCATTCTCCATTTCAATCACCGACATCTCGGTATTTATAATCACACAAATATTTTCAAAGGTTTGAATAAACAATATTTGTGTTTTCCCATCCTATAATTTTGGCATAATATATCTTTTATCTCTACATGGTGGCAAATATTTTCCATATATGTTTTGAAAAAGGTTTTATAAATTCTTTGCTTTAAAGGTAAATCATGATATCAAAAATAGATGCATATGTTGTAGTGCAAGCTCAGAGAGTTAGCTTCTTGCTCGGCAAAGTGACCTTGGTCCTTGATCTTCAGATTCAACAAACTCTCCTTCTTCGATAAATCCGACAGCGTTCTCGTCTAATTAATAAACAAACAGATACAAAATCACTATCTAAACAGCAATCATCACAACATACAATCATAAGCATCATAAATAGCTACTGCACACATCAAACAATACAATTTGGTTTCAAATTATTGAATTAAACATTATTTGTTTTGTCTAAATTATGGCAGAAACTTGTTAACATGTTTAATTGCATAACTTGAGTTCTGTTGGTCACAAAAAAATACAAACTAAATTTTCTACAGAAAGCTACTGATGTGTAGAAGACAACACAATTGAGTTTGGATTAATTGGAGTTACCAAACTCCCTAATAATTGTTTTAATTAGTAAGTTATTAATAACGTTTTTTGCGACAACTCAAGTTAATTTTATTCAAAAATTAAATCATTTTAGGGGTAACTAACCTTATTAAATTTGACCTAAAAAAATTGGTCCTAAATCATTTGGGTTAACATTAAACATCTATAAATGTTTTTAGTTCAAGGTGTTCAAATTTCAACTTTATACTAAACAATTAACACTACACAAATAATTCTACCAAAATTAGGGAAGCTAATACATGGTAGTACTAAGCTAGAAAAAATTGGTTTGGAATTATTTGGACTAACAGAGTATCAGAAACAAACAAAGTTTAGAATTTAAACCTTCTGTAGTATTTTTAATAATACATTTTTATTATTTATATAAATGAATGATCACTTTGGGTTGGTTAAACAATTTCATAATCTTTCCAGAACATTTGGATTTGATTTTTTGGGCTTGTAAATCTTGAGATATTGATTTTCTAAGTTGTGCCAGTTACTGAAATTCCAGAGAAAGTTAAATTCGAAATTGTGTTCTGTTGGAATAATGTCAATTTCTGACATGGGGGGGGGGGGGGGGGGGCTACACGTCAGCGGCACAGGAGAAAATATCTCGCGCGCTGGAAATGTTTAATAACACTGACAGTGGGCCGCTGTCAGCGATACAACAAGCGAAGGGGTAAGTTGCGTTGGATTTAGATCCAACGTCTCACGTTCGCCCATGTTGACGACAAACCGCCGGCGACTAAACGAGCGGAGCGTGGCTCCGGCGACGGCGAGGCGGTGGATTAGCTCACCTAGGGGGCTCGGGTAGGAAGCGGCAATGATGCGAATCGGACGGCGGAGACTCCGGGGAAGCTTCTGGCTGTTGCGCGTCCCTGGGAAGGTTTTGCTCCGGCGGCGACCGTCTCCTCCTCCGCGGCCGTGTACTGGCTCCGGTGAGCTTCCTGGGTCGCTCCTAGGCATGATACAGAGAG